>JBAMDO010000020.1:0-372236 GCA_037074765.1 Mansonella perstans
CTTAATGTTATTCCGAAGTTGATTTTCAGATAGGAATTGAAAGCGTTCAAATGCTCCGATGGGGAACGGCGCAGTATGCCGGCGAAGCGCTAGTACGTTTCCGCTCACGAATGGATGCGGAACGAGCTTTGGCAGAATATGTTGGAGCTCCACTTGGTACCATACCATTGAATCTTTCACTTATACATACTTGATCTGATCAAAATTTCTAGTCCATAATACAAGCACAGCTCTAACTTTGCTCTCTTTGTTATTCTTCTGAAATTTATGATGTTAGCATGATCCCGAAATCTTTTTCTTTGAAATTTTGACAATTTAATATTATTATAAGTTTATTTAGAAGTTGTGTGTTTGATCAATTTTTCTAATTTCGTTTGTGCCGTCATATGGACATAATTCATTTAGGTGAATTTTAGCCATTTAAACTAATTTCAGAGGAGTTATCTTTTAGAATGAATAATTTTAATAATTTAATTTCCTAATTTTAGATATTGAAATCTACACAAAATTTGTAATAAATTCATTTTGCTCAGAAATTATTATTCAAATAATGGCCACCCTTACTTTGTACACTACTTTATTTTTCCATTAACTTTTAACTTTTATTTCTCTGTGTTTCAAAATTCTTCCCTGTGATTTACAAATGTTCCTTTATTACTAGTTGCTTTTAACTTCGCGATATTGTTTACTTATCTTTAGTTCGCGTATTAACATTTGTTTTACCCATACTTTTAATAATGGGATTTGCTTTGAAGTGCCAAAAATCATTGTTTCATTATGTTATATTCTTTGAAATTTTTATCATAACAGATGAATTATAATGGAATGAAAAAGAAATAATTTTGAATAGTAGGACTAAAAAACTTCAATAAAAAACCTCCATGAAAATATACCAGCAAACGTCCATTTGTTAATGATAACTTCATGAAACCTAAAAATTGTGATACGAATTTGTTTTGATTCATACAATTATAATTGCTTTGTCTTATTACCCTGAGATTTTTTGTTGATTGATAGCTGTGATAATTATGAAAAGCTGAAAATTGCCTTGTTACTCATTTTTGTGATAATAAACTGTACTTTATCAGCTTTTCTCATGCTTTTCAAATACCTAAAATGTTGCTGAAAAACTGTTGCCAGCACATCCTTATTATGATTTAGAGGTTAACAAAAGTTCAACTTGTTATAGGTGACCATTTATACTAAACTGACAGTTGTTGCAATAACCAGTTTATTTTAAAAATCTAGGAGAAATCGATGATTAGATAGTCTTTAAGGAAAAAAATAGAAATATGGCCATTTCTCAGATTTCCCCACTTGTCATAAAGATCCCAAAGCACTACAAAATATATACAATATCATTTAGGGTTGAAACCGTACATTCTTCAGGCGCCTTCGTGTCGCTTTGATTTCGCCTTTCTTCCATCTTCTAAAAGCTTGCAATTCATATGATATTCCTCTCTGTAAACTATGATAAGGTTTCAGCCAGGTGCAGCTAAGGGACAATATAATGAATGTGGCTTTTGCGGCATTATTGGAATCAATCTGATAACTTTGTTACACCTGATAATCGAAGTGTATTGCAAGGTTCATTGAACTCTCAGTTGCGGCAATATTATTTATCATTCTATTCTAATTTGATTAAAATCGTTTTCAAAATAACAGTTGTGTGATATTTAGCCCAGCAGAGCATAAACTGTAGAATGCTGCTATCAACCAATCTCATTCAATTTATCTGAAACCACTGATTGGCATATTTTCAATTTGCAAAGAGAAATAATGAATTAACAAAGAGAATTCTTATGAGAAAAATAACACCAACAAATTGATGATCTAAATTTGCAGCAATCACTTTTTTGATGTTTTGTTTTTTGAAAATGTTTGCATAATATTTATAGAGGTATTTATATATGAATCATTCATACTTTGGGGTTTGCATAATTCAATTCGTCTCATTTGGCGAACACTGGCCTAGTGTTTCCAATCGCTCAGATAGTCTTTGCGAACTTCTCATAAAATAATGACATTTATATAGCTATAAATTGTAAATCATCTAACAATCTTTTACTGATTGATTAATTGATTAATTCTTTTTCTGTAATCATTGATTAACAAAAATCAAAGCAGATGTGAGTAACTTCAATTAACTCATGCCGACATTAAAATAGTCATCATGTCTTCATCATTGGTAGTGATTGAACAGATAATTCGGGAGACTTCTATGTGAGACAGTTGCGACGTTCGGTTAATGACCTAATAATGTCCTTTATTAATATTTTGAATCATGAATTGATTCTCTGCTCCGCAATTTGTTTTGGACAATTTCATATTCAAATAAAAGTAAAAAATGAAGCCAACTCACTGACCAATTAAATAATTCACGCAATTTGAAATAGTCTTTTTAGTATGTTATAAAAGAAGCGGAATAAAGTTTTCAGGTTTTACTGAAGATAACGAATGGAAACACTGATTGAATTTGTAATACATTTTTCCGTTTTAGATTTCGGAAAACCATTAATGTGCGAAGTACTCTACAATTCAAAGCATTTAAAAGAAAGTGTGAGAAAATTGCCGATAAAAGAAATACTAAAAATGTTTTTTATTTCGAAACCTTCATAGGAATTAGTGATTTAATACAAATATTATTAACTGAAGGATTGATGGAATTTGTAAAATTTTTTCCATTCTAAATTTCCGGTTGGATGTGCGGAATTCTTTACATGTGACACTTTCAAAACATTATTATGAACTCATCTTTAACAATATTAATATTCAAAATTTAATTTTTCGAAGTTTATTTATTTTTGGAAAGAAAAAGAAAAATATAAAAAGGAACAAATACAATATGTATTAATTATATATTGTATTTGTCCCTGTTTTCTCATTTCATTTTGTCTTGCATGAATCATAATTTAGATCAATTTAATGCAGTATTTAAGATTTGAAATAATTTTAATTTATAATTTTTTTAAAAAAAAAGTACATTTCTTCATTTCAAACAGCAAACATATCAATGAATTTTTGCTTCAAATCTTCACTGAATTCTCTTTCTCGAAAAAAATATTCAAGATATATTCATCACATGCTCAATTCATTTCTTAAGCTAAAAATATTTTGTTAGCTGTATTCCTCATTAAAATCTATCGGCCATTAAATTCCTCAGTCCATCACTTATTTGTTACCTGTTGATGCGACATTGCAGTGTCAGTTTACAAGAGCGAATAGAAAGTAACAACAGAATTTTCCCACACTGCAGTAAATGTCCGTGTATTTTCTTCCCGGTTTCGATCTCATTATATTTAATAAAGGAGCAGCAGAGAGAAATCTTAGTTTTGTAACTTATAAACTGTTTAATGATTTCATTTTGAAATTTGTAAAAAATTAACAAAAGTGACAGGATGGGACAAGATGTTAAAGGACACTAAAAGTGACCTAAATATATATCACTGTAAGAAAATGTCGCCAAATGCCTTTGTATTCTTCTTACCAAAAAGATCTCTTATATCATGTATGAATATGTTACGCATCCTTGCAACCTTCACGCCTTTATTTGATCCCCAATTTAAAATTTTTTCCTAATAAAAACCTGATTGACCTATTTAATGAAAATCGAGCATATATGGTAAAATGATGGAATTCGGGATGGAATTTGCACTCTTCGAAGGAATGACAGGAAATAGTAATTGCAATATAATAATAGGAACTCATCCCGAGATATGCTGCTGTTTTTTTGTAAATAATAATTATTGAAAACGCTATGTAATATAATATGCTTTGAAATAATGTGTTTGTAGTAATGTAATGGTATAGAACATGAAATGGAGATTTGTTGATTTCATCAATTTCTGGCATCATAGTTGGAATATTTTCTAGAATGTTATTATAACATCAGGTAAGAAACATTTATCTGACCTGATCTATATTATATCCAGTTTGTTGACTATGCGTTTCGTTGCCTAAATTTATTAAATTTCCAGAGGAATGAATTAAATGACAAATATAAGACTTCTGTTACCATTCTATGTTTTATTGCTGTGTCAAAAAATCTCGAAATTAGTAATTTAATTTTAACGTTTCAGTAATCATTTATAAGAGTAAGTTTATTGAGAGCAAACAGAACAATGATAGATGCAAAGACATTATTCTAGCCTTTAAAAAAATGTTATTTTACTGGTAAAAGATGTAAATAAATGATCCCCGAAGAAACATGAAATGCGCAAAAGTTATACGTGAAAAAATTTATTTGCCGTTATTTGCCCTGAATTTTTGAGATGCTATTTAAGTGATGGGAGAGAGAGGAGGGTTCCAATTACAGATTATTTAGGGTAAACGGAGGCTCCACAAAACAGTGGAGTGTTACTGTTGTTAATGAATGTGTACAGTTATATTGGTTGAGTTGAAAGGAGGAAGAAGTGCGGAAGAGAACAATGATTCAGAACGGAACCTTTTACAATCCTTCGTCGCCAAAAATCTGTAAAGAGGTTGATGAAATGACCGAGGGGTAACTGTCATTGACCTCCAAAATAAGATTTGCCATCTTTCTAATCAACACCATCATAGTCTATCTGATGCGCCAATAGCAGTAACACCAATAATCTCTCCATCTACGTCATTGTTGGATTCTTGAAAGCATTTCTGTTCTTGATTTATCATCAAATTGTTCCATTCATTATCATCATTATCATTGTGACTGTTACCTTCAGGGCAGCAATATCTAAGCAAATATCGGTGGCTGAACCAGCAGAAGCGCTTCTAATATGCAACTTTCTAATGATGCATCATCACTTCCATACTCAAATCTCATCATAATTGCATACTTTTCTCTGTTCGCTTCAATTAAAACACAAGAAATTCGTAAGTTTTTTTTAGTATTCATATGATTTACAACTGTTAACCTTTATAGTGCAATCCTGAAATTTCAAAAAAATAGCATCGTGTACTATTGTTGGAAGCTATTTACTGAAAGAATAAGTTTCTGATGTCATGAAATCATAATTTAAAAAGCCATGTCAAAAAATGCCCACACTTTCAAACTTTCTATTCCAATCCCGAATTACGAAACATAATCGAAGAGACAATCTGGCAAGACCTTATTTCACAATACGTATGAACACTTAAATGTACGATCATTGAAAATTAACTCCTAAGAAATTTAATTCGCATCATTAAATTTTTTTTTGGATCCGAAACTTGAATTAACTCTTGCATCTTTCTATTTAGTAACTTATGAGCATCTGTTCTTAAAGTTCCTCTTTTCAAGTTATTTCAGCAATTTTTCTCAAATTTCCTGAAAAGACCTTTTTATGCTTGAGTCGTTTAATTTGTAGAACACAGGAAACATCAAGAATGTTGGGATTAATACTTCCATTGGTTACATATATGAAGATTTGAATCTCATGGTTTTGATATTGATGTTAGCTTTCAAATTAAAAAATCGACTCGTTTCTTTGAAATTGATGTCAGAATTTTTATTCGTAAAGGTGACTTTATTCAATTGCTGCTCAAAATAAAAGTAAGAATAGTAAGATAAAAAATTTCTACTTGGAATTGAGATCGAAACATTTTTCTTTGATTTTTTTCTTTAAATGAAATTCTAAACTTCATTTGTCAAATCACAACATTGATTGTTGATTGTTGCCTAGCATTATATATCTTTGAACCAAACCAAAGAAAACAAGAAGTTTACGGTCATTTTATGTTATTAATGACTTGAATTAGAATCAGCGTATTTACTTCATTATAAATTTGTCACCTTTTAGAGCTAACAGTGTTTTATCATTTTGCATCAGAACATTTCTGGAAGTCCAATGACACACTTTTTGTAGAAAAAACTAGAATGAGTTGCCTTGTTTTTGAAATTGACCTGCATTGATACTGCTAATGCGACTCTTTCTTAAACTATTTGCATCGAGGAAATGAGCGGTGAACATGCATTTTACAGTTGTAAAAGTTGAATTATTTTTCTTCTAATGAAAAACTTTACCATCCCTGACTAATTTACTTGAGAATAACATTATTATTTTTTCTTATACCACAATGATAATTCCGATTAAAGGTGGAAGAATTTTGAATAACTTACACATATCTTTTCTATTTTCTTTTTATCATTAGTGTAGTGAAAGAAATGATAATGAAAAGCAATTCTTCTGCTTATTGTAACCCATAGAGATCAATGAATTATCATCAATGAATTAAGAATTGAAGCAGCATAATAAAATAAAAAAGTCCTATCTCTAAAGTTTTCCAAATTTCGATCGAATTGCATACTACCGGAGTGTATAATAACTTCTACCGTATGACCATATCATTTTTCGCAAACTTAATTTTTTAAACAGTTTTCTTAATATTATCCAATTACTTTACACAGCTTTGAAACAATAAATTTTCTGAAACAAAATTTTTGGAAATTTGAATGAAACGGATGTTTGAATTATAGCATCATATCCAGCATGCAGCAAAGGTGAATCAGCAATCTTTTTACTCCAACACAATGCTACCGCGGGCAAAGTTCTGAAGCGCATTTCGACAGCAAATCTCGTGGATTGTACCGATCTTTGTTCAGCTAGCGATGTTCGTTCATTTTTCGAAAAATTTTTTAAATTGTTTCTATTATTATATAGAAAATGATATCAATTTGATTTCAGGAATGTTTGGCAATAGCTTATCAAGATAAAGAGTGCAGAATGTTGTCAAGCATTGGTGAACCGGCAGAACATTCAGATGAATATGTATTACTGAGTAAAAATTGCGCTAAAGTAATTTTCCTTTGATTTTAGCGGCAATTTTCGTAAACAAATTATCGGATTACGCCAGAAAAGTTACATGCATCTAAGAAACATTCCGTGTTTTTATTATTGAGGTTTTAAATGATTTTAATGACTTTGCAGCTTTAACTTCATTAGTTTGTTGACACAGTCATTTTGAATTGACTAAGTAACGTATTACAATTAAATGAAATATTTTTGTGGCATCTGCATTTTTTTTAAAAAATTTCTGAAAAAAATAGCGCAAGAAAGCGCAATTAATAAAATGCATTATTTTGCATAAATTAAACTTCTACTTTTTTTTTCATCACAAATTAATGAAATTTAATTCACAGAGTGCCCGGATCTGCTCATCTCCATTTCAATTCGATGTTCACGAACAAAAAATTTTGGTTGGATTTGCTCGCGAGGTTGGTTTCTTTTTAAGGACATTTTGAGGCAATAATCAAAAACCTTAGCAAATGACGACAGGCCTGAAAAAATACAAACTTCTATTGCTATAGCAAGCTATAATACAAGCTGATTTAGTGAATGTTTTGAAACAATTAACTTTCGAAATTTTAAGTGCATCTCGTTTAGAATATCTCCTTTATAACTACAGAAATTTATGTGTTTTTTGGAATTGGATTCAACAATTTTTTGGAATTGCTATTCAATAACTAAATTTTATGGATTTATTCCATGTTTGTCAGTTTGCCTTTTATAGGTTGTATCAGCTGATTCATTATCGTTATGCCTATCAGCTTGCTTGAATGCATTTGATTCTTTCGGTTTTGAATGTGAGTCGGTAATGTATTATCCGGTTGATTCGGAATGCATACTAAACACCGAGGATCGTTTGGACCGACCCGACTTATTTGCGGATGAATTAGATGACAATGTCATTTACTTGGATAACAATTGCGCCGGATGTAAATTATTTTATGACATACCATCTAATCATTAATTTTCCGGTTGGATCTTTCTTACTACAGTTGTGAAAAGAACCTCCTTAGCTTAGCATTAAGATGCATATTACTTCTAAATCGTAATTCGAAAAGTCCCGCAATTCGCAAATCTGTTACTGTTAAGAGATCGATGCTCTTCAGCCTCAAAAAACCCATTTATAAATCAGGGGTTAATTGCAAATTATAGTTGGGACTCTCGCAAAGAACCAAGACGTTATTTTTTTTGAAGTCACTGATCTGATACCTGCCAATGACTGACGTGTTTTCAAACAAATAATACATTTGCTAGTTTCCTTGACACGTTTCATTCGAGTAATCACTGTGAGACATACTTGACGTTCATTTTCCCAATGATTTTGACTACAAAATGTGCACGGTCTTCTTTGTTTGATTTCGCTTTTCATTGCTGTAGGATAAGGAATCTTCTTTTTCGTTGTAGATTGTTGCCAATGCTAAGGTTTCAGTATAATTTCTAGATTCTGCTTAATTTTAGGTAAAGTATGTTTTCATGCATATGAGTAATGAGAATTGATTTCCTACCTGTTCATTTAAATGATTAAATTTTCAAGAAATCTTCTGACTTTTGATACGGATCATGGGCTATCGGCTGTTTTTTGCTGGTATACTTTGTGAAGTATCCATCGTGGTAGTCGGCTTTCGACTACGGTTTCAATGCTAGAATCTCTAGGTTTTCTCCAGCCCCTCTACTTGTTGAAAATTCTTTCCATTTTCTCTACTGCTTCAATTCATTCTTTTTCATTTCGTTTGATGCATTGTAGTTCTATGGTAATATAGTAATAGTCGACGAGTCACTGTATTTCTCGGTCAGCACTTTTTTTTAATTTCTCAGTCGTTCGGTTTCATAATTTTCCGAGGCTATGCCATGACCTCTTGCGATTCCTTTTGATCAGGAATTTAATTGGTTCAATTTTTGGATTTCTGGGATAGCTTGGGAATAAACAGTGCCATTAAAGTTGCCCCAAAAAGAAAACTCTCCCCCGTGTCATGGACTACCACTGGAAATGGGTATAGACAATTGATGAAGACAGATATTCGGGTAAGAAATTGTCTTCCTTGGATGGCATTCGGATCGAACTCGAGGTTAATGTCAATTTATCCATTTCGTTGTTCATCTCCTTTTTATACATAGTCAATATAATGATCGCTTCGTTCGCTTCATATATCAACTTGAAGATTCCTATTTCTCCTTTTGTTACTTGTTCGTTTTTTTTTTCCTTATCTTTTCTTCTTATCATAGTAAGAGATTTCTGTCTGTATGCAATCTATTGTCGTTCACTGATTCGATTGACTTGATGGACATTTTTAGTCGTAAAGTTTTTTCTTCGATGAGTTGTTCCTTATCTTCTCAAGTTACAATTGAAGTTGTTTCTTTGTTATCAAACTTGGTTCTGAAGATTTGATGTCCAATGCCTTTATTTCGTGAAGAAGTCTTTCCAATCTCTCTTTTACAGGTGTAATAATTTCTATTATTGTGAAGATTACATCGGCAAGAATTTCAAACGATATTTTTTGTAATTTTTTGTTGTGGTTAATTTCGGCATCATCTCACCTCGGGCACAAAAAAAATTTATGTCGTCAAAGTTTAATTAATTCAGAAAGAAAAATTTTTGACAGTAGTGACGTATTCGTCGACGGTTTCAAGAATTACTTAGAATGTATAGCTAGTTGTAGTTTTTATTACTAAAAAATACAGATAGGATAGAACGACGTGCGAAATAATATCAGTTATTGTAATAGAACGATGTGCGAAATAAACATAGCGAATTGAAAAATAGGGTTGAGGAGGAATGCAAATATGTTGTGAAAATTGATATACTGGTGGTAATTCATCGTTTTATTAGGAAATGTGTGAAGAGATTTTTTTAATAATCAGAATATAAGATCTTTAAAAATTGACAATATTCTTATTTTACAGATAAAGAGGAATTATCATGGAAATTATTTTGCCAAATGTACAAAATGAGACTTTTACAGATGAGTTAGCAGATGAATACAAATCAGACAAAAATATCGATTTGAAAATGAGATAACTGACTTATAATTTTAGGCATGGGAAAGCGCTCGTTATTCGACGGAATAATAGTAAATTCAAAACTATTTGATTAGATCAAAAAATTTTGTGATACAATTTTCGGTTTTTCCAACAATGATAGTAATAAATAAATCAAATAAATTTCAGCTCAATGTTATGCTCCATACATCACGCAGTATATCGCCGTCGCAAATCGTCAGTTAGCTAATGAGCTTGATAAACAGCTGATAGCTGATCGTGAATCCTGCGAATCGTTGTGTACTCAGCGATTATCCACAACGGTAAATTATTTAAGCAATAGTAAGATGAACTAGTGATCGATTCAGCTTGAAAGCTAAATTCAACAAGTTTAATACAAAATATTGAATTCAACTTTAAGATTTGTTCCTTTCTCATTATTTAAATATGCCTATAAATAAACTGATTAATCAAATTCTTTCTGAACCAATCCCATTTTGGACAAAAATTTTTCCTTATTATTCATTGATCCGTATGCTAATTGTCTAATCTATCTACCTATCTAATCTATCTATCTATCTAATCTATCTATCTATTTATCTATATGTCTCTTTATACATATATAAAAGTACCGAATTGCGTGTAAATTACAAAATTTTTCTGTTTAGAAGGAAACTTATTCAGCCAAATATTGAAAATATTAACTGTTCAGGCAAACGACTTCAACTGTAAATCATTCATGCACAATCCGGAAACCAACGTTTGCATACTTTCTGATGAACGTTCCAAACCACTTGGCCGCGGCAATCTAGTAAAAGCCGATGGTTTTATATATTATGAAAAAAAGTGCTTTGCATGTATGTTATCAAAACAGCTAAATTATGTTGCATTTACTCCTTCTGGCATTAATAGGATGAATGCTTTATTTTTTTTCCAAATGAAATATCAAACTAATATTTAGCCAGTCAATTAGCATATCAAAAGAAACTTGAAATACTTCCCTTTTCAATTTAAATTTCGATAAATTATAGCTCCAAGAACATGTCGCAATGTGCCATCGTTTGAGCGTGTACCGCAAATGATATTAGTTGGTTTTGCTGCATTTGTTATGGAAAATGTACCTTCGGTAACGATGTGCCTTGATCAGTGCACAAAGTAAGTTAGTAATTTGTTGGTTCTAATATTAATATCTCCATTGTCTTAATTTTATTTCTAAACAGAAATGTCAGAATACTATTTAGCTAATCAATTAACACATCAAAATAGGAGGTCTCTATAAGTTAGCTTTCAACCAAATGAGTGGAACAAAAGAATCGAAATTATGGCACTGCTGCAGTCCACATTTCCGGATAATCTCGGCTCAATGCAGTAGTTAGATGAAGCGTTTGATCTGTTGTTTAAATGATTTTTTCAGAATAGTTTGATAAGAATTTTTTCCTTTTTAGTCCTCCACCGGAAACTGGAGAAAGTTTCGAATGCAAATCTGTGATGTATTATTACAATGAACAAGAATGTATTTTAAACGCTGAAACAAGGAAAAATAAACCAGACTTATTTATACCGGAAGGAGAAGAGTTTCAAGTTCGGATTTCAAAATTAATTCACGATTACTTCTTTTGAAAGAAATTTTTAATATCCTTTCTTTCTTTCTTTTGAAAAAAATTTTTAATATCCATATTTCTAATACCCGCATGTTTCATTCCAACTTATTTTGCTCATAGCAATACTTCAGCATATACTGCTATTTTCTGAAAAATTAGAAGACTTCCTTAATTTTTGTTTAACTCTATTATTTATATTTCTTTTACATTACTTTGTTTATTTTTTATTTCATAAAGTAGAAAAGGAAAGCAATTCAAATCTTTGGAATTTACTGTTTCTTACCTTTGAAGGTCAATTAAATCCCTTTTCAGGTCGATTATTTTGATATCACTTGTCATTTACATCCTGAAACATGTCCAAATGGTACAACATTGTATGCTATACGTACAGTCAACGCAGCACTTCCTGAAGGTGAAGGATCAATCCACATTTTGCAGTCAGCCGGAAATTCGGTTGCTGATTGCATGACAAAGTTTGTTTTCAGAAAGTTAACTCTCTGCCTTTAAGACAAATCAGCGCATTACTGTAATTATCAAGTAAATGAGGAATTCTGCAGATGCTACATTCATAATAAATTTATTAGCAACTATGATACGAGAAGAATATACTGATACTGTAATGTTTTCAATGAGAATTATTGTTGTTGTTGATTTCAGATGTTACGAAATGGCTCCCGAGAAATGTCGAGCATTCAATTTCGATAAGCAGGCATCCGATTGTGATCTGTTATATGTTGATGGGAAAACAACCTTGCGGCCTGCTGTTCATTCGGGGATTGATCTCTACGACCTTCATTGCCTAGATCGTAAGCATTCTAGAAATTCCCTTCATTGATTCACATCTGTATAGCAGATAGATTCAAATTCATCGTTGAAAAGCGGAATATTAAGGGGTTAGAAGGAAAATAACATTAATTAATTGGTACAAAGGGAACAACAGCAGTGGTAAAGGAACGATCTTTTCTAATTTGCTCAATTCCTTGACATAAATTTGTTGCACACAGATCTAAGAGTGAATTAGCCTTCTAAAGAGGAGAAATATATTTCCGTTAAATTATAATCATGCTAATATTCAAAATTTCAACAAAATTTTTAGTAAAATGATTTATTTAAAACAATTTGTAGATTTCAATGTTTTAAAAATTAAGGAAACAGCATCGATCGGGTAAGACAGTAACTCTTTCCGGAAGTTTTCTGGAAAATAACATTAAAAGTCACAAGAAATATTCAACACAAATAATTTTCGAAAGCTCACATTTGTCGAATCGTTCAGCTATTAATCCAAAAGTGATGATAATATTAAGAAATCGCGATCTGTTTTTTAGAAACAAAAGTTTGCCCACAGCAGAGTGATGTATCACGATTTTCGAGATACTTGTATAGTGCATATGATGCAGTACCATCGAAGTTCTATGAAACAACCGCTCTCACAAATTGTCTTAATCTTTGCGCATCAAACGAACGGTTTATTTTACATTCATTGATTCCATTTCACTTTAATTGCTCATATTTTTCCCGAGACTCTTCTATGAATCAATTGATTCAAAAACTAGCTTCATTTCAAAATTAAATACAAACTTTCATAACCTTACTATTGTCAATATACGAGAGCAAGATATAAGCGCTTTGGAATTGCAAGATTGAAACTTGACTTTTATCCTGAAATTTGATTTCGGAACTAATTTTTATTAAAGTGACGAGAGAATCAACTTGTTTTAGCTGCGAAGGTGTAAATTACAACAGAAGAAATGGCCGTTGTGAATTGTTTGATAAGATCGAAGGAAATGGAAAGCAAAATGATTTCATAGACTTTTACAAAAATCTTTGTTTGGTGGAAGAAGTGGAATCAGAGTATAGCGCTGCAGCCAATGTCCCCAAACATCTATTTCAGAATGTTTCATATTCTTCAGCTATTCAGAAACAAGAAGTTAAATCACACGTTGTCGGAGCAAAAGTATACTTTTGATTTTTTTGCAACAGTTTCTTTATTTCTATTTCTCAACCATACTTATTTGCGCTCAAGTGATGGAATTCAGAAAATATTTCAAAAGTAAGGCATTTTTTAGAAAATCCGTTCAACTAACTCGAACCGATTAGTGAAGTTCTTTTAGACAAAGCCTTTGCTACGCGAACAGGAAGCGCAGCGACGAGCTCCAGAAACTAGAGTGAAATCGCCTGAAACTTCTAAAAGATTAAATGGCGATGCAGGATCGTCTGTTGATGCCAAATTCACTATTTCTTCATCCGGAAAACTTCCACGACCCGTAGTTCAAGTCGCTCTGGATGCAGTGCAAACAATTTGCAATTATGAAGGCATCAAAGTGCAGGTTATTGTTGATTAAACTAATTATATTTGAAATGGTATTGTTAATCTTGCCGCCATGCTTATATTGTTTCAAAGTATGATATATAGAATATGTTGAAACCTGTGAAATTGCAGGTGAAAAACACAGAAGCATTCTCAGGAGTTATTTTTGTTAAAAATAAGTACGAAACCTGCCGAGTAGAGGTTACGGATAGTGAAAGTGCAACGCTAGTAATTGGTTTGCCACCAAATTTTGGTTCAAAAATGGTAGAAAAGGTAGATGATAAAAGACCTCAACAAACTCAACAAACAGTAGAAGGAGGTGATAAATTGGATAAACCTGCCGATGAACTGCGCTTAAAACGACAGGCTCTAGAACCAGAGAGAGATTGCGGAATCCAAGATATGGTACGTTAGGAGATAAACTTCGTTTGTAGGAAGTTAGAATCTCTCATATTCAAATTTGGTTTTTTATTGCCTCTATTCAGCCAAGCTGATTACGTGGAAATATAAAAAGAAGATAGGAATTACTGTGATCTTTAGTAAACAAATAAACAAGTAACTTACTGTCTTTCAAGCAGTTTTGAAATTACAAGTGCTTCCAGAACAATGGTACCTACAAGTTAATGGTGGTTATACAAACGAATAACTTGGGTATACCTGGATTGGTAACTTCCATGGATCAAATTTTTGAAGTGAGCTGCGATTACAGTTCAATGCTCGGTGGAAAAGTTACTGCTGGTGCCAATCTCATGATTAAGTAATCTGAGCTTCGAATTTTTGACCGATTTCTTTACTTAAATTAGGTCAGATAGCGGAGAAATAAATGCATTCCAATAGATTACGGAAATCAATGCATTTACAATAGGCACACTTTAATGATGAAAAAAATTTCAGTGGTCCAGAAGCATCCCTCATTCAACCACGAGGAAAAATTGAACTTGGCAATCCAGTGCTAATGCAAATGTTAAGTGGACAAGGAGAATATCAACCTGTTCTACAAGTGCTTATTTATGGATATTTATTTTATAATTCACTTGGGAAGTTAATATTTAATAGAGTTGACTTTATTAAAAACATAAATGAGGTGTTTTTTAGGCAAAACTAGGTGACATCTTGCAATTACGTTGGGAAATAATGACCATGGATGAGGAACTTGACTTCTTTGTACGGGATTGTTTTGCTGAGCCAGGAAGCGCTACTCTAAATGCAGATGAAAATCTGCAGCTTATCGCAAATGGGTAACTATTTCATTCATACAAGAAAAAAAAAACTGATCGAAAACAAATGCTCAAAATCCATTAATTAAAAGTTCTTTTTAAACAAATTTAACATTGGATTTTATTCCTTTGTTTTTCCTTAACAAATTACATTGCAGTTGTCCAACGGCAGCTGTAGCGCAAAAAATTATGCCAGATTCGATAAAAGTGATGTCCTCCTCAGTGAAGCTAGCGCATTTGCAAGCGTTCCGATTTGATTCATCCAGTGTAGTCAGAATAACTTGTCATTTGGATATATGTATGAAGAGTTGCAAAGAGGTAATATCATAGTTGTAAATTTCTAGGCTTTAATTATAACAGATAAACCAGGTGCAAGTTTCCAACCTGATTTGCTTCAATTCCACAAATTCTGTTTTCCAAGAACTATAAAACTAAAACTTCAATTCGGTTTATTTTTTAGGTAACATGTCAACTAGGCAAGGAACAAAAACAATCATGGGGTCGGAAGAAACGCAGTACAACTAATTCAGTTACTGATTGTAAGTGAAGATGTTTGTTAAAGGAATCAATGTTACTGGGAGGGTTATGCATTTCGGTTTCTCGATATTTCAAGAAAATCAAACAATCATTTGAGCTTAAAAATATAACGTCGTCATGAGACATGTAACCGCACTTATTGTCCTAAACTAGAACATAGCCATGTATTACAACGTTTTACAGTGCAGCATATCGCATCAAGCGATTGCAGACCTGCTTCTTTGTCAACTAGATTCATACTGTATTTTGTGATTTCTACACTTCAACTTTTTGTCCTTGATACAGTAATTTTTTTAGATGAGACGAAAAGATACAGAATTCCAAAACGTGCTCAAGCTACAACATCTCTGATCGTAGTGGATCCTCTTCAACAAGTTGCCGAACCAGCAGCCCTTGCACGATCACAAACATTTGATCTTTTGCGAGAAGTTTGATTTACTTATTTTCTCGTTTCTCTACGCAATCCTAGGATATGATTATTGACTAAAAGATTTTTTCAGGAACCAAAAATGACGATAACTCCTCTACCAGGACAGCTGTGTATGCCCAAAATATCGTTATTTGGTATTTTTGGTCTTCTTTTTATAATCACATCCGTACAAGCCACTGTTGTCGCTTATTACGTATTTCAAAGGCTAACAGGAAACTACAAGAAAAAATACTGAAAGTTAAGTAGATCAGATTTGCTATCCCTTAAAGTAATTAATTTGAAGCTTTAATTTATAATTGAACAAAATTTCAGTTCATTGAGTTACATTAAAACTTGAGGAAATTCTATTGTTACTTTTTTTATGGGGAGAATACATTCGAAAAAAGTGATACAGTATCAACCGATATTCCACGAAATTCCATTGAATAAATGCTCACTTATTTGACCTAAATAAACGATGGTTCGATCAGGGCATAGCAAAATCCTTCACTTCGGTTTAGACCGACCAGACATTGAAATATTTTGTTAATAGTTCCTTCACCATTCAGTTGTTTCTGTTCAAACATTATTTAAGTTCATTGTTGTCTATAATTAAATTTATACTTCTTTTATGTCAAATTTTACTTCAAAATATTAAACATCGATATGGATCAAGACTTGGTGCCATTTGCACAAAACGTAGTAGACAATGTAACTTTTAACAGATAACTAATGTAAGTTTGTAACTTTTATCACATAACTTTTAATAGCGCATTGACATCATCATTTAATATTTTCAATCTCTCTTTTAAAACTTTACTTTTAAGCACACAACTACAAAGTTAACAAAACAACAGTAAACAAAAACAACATCTCTCAAACAGTATGTTTCATAGCAGCTATATGCATATCAGTATGTAGAAATAAACATCAAATAAACGTTTGCAATACGCTATTGGTAAGTTTTACGAATGCAATACCTGACGATTAATGGTAGCTGAATTAAAAATAGCTTTTGTAAATGTAACGTTCAACTAGCTTAAGTGAATATAGCAATCGAGCCATCGACATGTGCAGTTATTAACCACGGTTGCGAGGGATGAAATATTGCAGCAAGAATTGAAAGACCATTTCTCTGATCTGTTTGAGCACGCAACCTTCGTACCGGTACGAATTCATTCTCTTTGAACGGATCACTGTTGACCCGGGCATAATATATAACTGCGGTTGAATCATCCGATACAGTTGCTATTAGTGGATATCTGAAAAATCAAAGAATTTCCTGGAAAGCTATCAAAAATTTTGTTCCCGGAATGCTAAAAATTGCAGAATCATTTCTTAAATCAAGAAAAAATACTACTTCCTTTCTAGTGCCAGTAAGCAATTCCGAAGAAAAAGTTCACAGGTTCAGCAAAACAATTTTAAAATGATTTGTATTAAAAAATTATTCAAGTAAACTATAAACGATGAGAAAACGATTAAATTCCTGAAATATGACGAATTAAAACCGCTAATGTTAAGAAAGGCAGATCTTTATTTTGTGAAGAATAAACAATATTCATTGAATGGTGTTATATTTATTATTCGCCCTTCATAGAAGGGAAACAAAACTTCAATTCCTCTGTGTTCCGAGAAACAAGATTAAATTCACAAGATTTTTCTCACTTCGGTAGACTACGTAGTTAATGAAAAGCAAATTTGGATTACAAATTTGAATCAAAAGACGACAATGCACAATCCGTCACATAGCTATTGAGAAATCTACAGATCAAAGAATAAAAAGCTTATCGAAATAATTGTGTCTCAACATAGATCTGTCATCATTTCTAATTCAGACTGTTTTGTTCTGTCAAAAAAAAATTAAGATAGCTTCAAACAAACCTTGCATGCTGCGTAACTGCACGAATAGCAGCCGTATGATGTTTGACACTTTTCCATGGTTTATTAGAAAGTTGCAAGTCGATCCATGAAAAAACTCTATCATGACCGCCAACAAACACATTATTTCCTTGAAAGTCAACATGTACAGAGCTCACCCATTGTGAACCCGTCATGACCTTCTTTTTCAAATGACACTTCGCCAAATCATAAATTCTTATATATCTTTGCGTCGCAACAAACAGAAGTGGCTCACATGGATGGAATGACAATCCCGTCATAATGCCTTTTAAGCGAGAAAAAGGCCGCTAAAATCAATAAACTAATTCAAGAGATCATTAAATTGAAACTTAAGAATTTCAAAGTAGATGATAAATTCTTGTCTTCCCAATACAAGATCATTGCTCACCTGAGATTTGCATTTCGAAAGTTGATGTATATAAATAAGTTTTGGCGACTTCGAATTTGCAAATGTTGCAAAGTAATCCCCGCCATGATGCCACACTACTTGACGTGCAACCTAGAGAAATAAGATGTAATGTGCTCTCAATGTAATTGTATTCTTTAATATAAACGTGAGTGTAATACAAATTACATAATATCCAACAAATAAATGCTAACTTAGACAAAATGAGAAAAATATCCTGAATTTCGCGGATGGAATTTGAAGATAATCATAACGGTATCATTTACTTTGAAACAAAAATAATGCATTTTAAAAATTATGCAGGAATTTAAAGTGAAACTTACATATCCAAGATCAATTGATATCGTACCTTTCCCTTCATATTTCCATTTTAAAGTATCACCTTCTGAAGATTCACACCGAAGTCTTGATAAATATTCTGTAGTGGTTGTGATACGATGGGAATCTCCACAGCAAGGATTTGTCAAAATCATTTTATTCGATTCCATTGCAACAGCCAAAAGTGTCCACTTTGTTACAGGACAATAAGCTACACTTGTTATGGAACCTTCCAAACTTATCATCTGTAATGATTACTTTTCATTATAAAAATTAAATTTGAGAATATAATCAGAGTGAAGAAACGCAAGATTATTATCATAAAACTTCTGAAAACATTTTTTATCAACGACTATTATCAATCAGTTTATATCAATGATTATATTCTGAAACATTAATGATAATGATTGTAGTACTAAATTCTTTTCTAAGTATCAAATATAAAGAAATAATTTGGACCATTTCCTGCAGCGATAGCTGAATTTATTTTAAAAAAATAAAATATACAAAAATCCGTACTTTGAGACATCTTCCATCATATACAGACCATAATCGCAGGGTACCATCTTCACCACCTGATGCGAAGATTTCTGTTGATTCAGGCTCAAACGACAAACTCCTCACTTGTCCAGAGTGACCAAGCATAAGCTTTAAAAAATCAACAAAGTGAATTCACTGGACTTAGGAATTTGATCATGCTATGAAGATTTCGCAATATTTTTTATTTTATGGAAATAAAGTGAAAGAAGTAAAACTTACGAAGCTTTGTGCGGTTGGGAAAGGACGCATTTCCGCCAAATTAGGGAGCTCAGGAAGCAACTCTGTATGGTCAATATTTAACTGAAAAAGATTATGCATAAAATGAAGCCATAACATAAACTTGGCATGTTGACTAACACATAATCAAAAAACAGTTTCAAAGAAATCAAAATACCTTCATTTTCCTTTGCCGTGGGGCTAAATATAAATCAAGACAGCGCTGATAACGATCATTATAAAATCGATCATATGCTGGCACTTTCCTCAAACAATCATATTTTTTTGGGATAAAGTCCAATCGTCGATCCTCTGGATCAGTTTCCTGAGAATTGTTTTTTAGGTTAAAAATTATAAATTTGCATAGTAATAAATAGAAGATATACAAGTACGAAGTGAAAATCAATTGCAAACAAATGATAGATTTTACTAGGAGCTAACCTCCCATTTCCTCTGTTCTTCTTCATCACATAAGTATTCCGCCGGTGGATTGTAACTTTCGGCGTGCCCAGGCAAAGGAACTTTTGGTGCAGGAAAATGCATCCGTATCCTAGCTAATTCACTTTTTGTTTTTTCGCTGGACAAATCATCAGCCCACAAGTCATAAACCTGTAACAAATTCAGAAAGAGAGATGAGAAAATATTCCGGAGCAATAGCGAAATCAGCAAGAATGTCCTGGATAAAGATGTTTTAAACTATACTTTTTTTTCAATCTGCTTTGGTCGAGATGGTCGTATCCAACCCATTTTGATTGCATGTACCATCTTTCCTGAAAACAAAGAATTCATGAAGAAATATAAAACAGTAAATCAAAATGAAAATTAATATGGAGCAGTTCTATAATTAGCTAAAAAAGAAAACTGACCAACAATACGCTTTTCATCTAATGAAGGAATAAATGAACGTTTGGAATCTGGACGATTTGATATTGGATGAATTTCTGTTTGTGATGAAAAGATGTCCAAGAATGGTTGATATGGATTGTAACCAACCGATGGATATTTTGATGCATTCAATGCATTTAGTTTTCTTACTTCTTCATCGCTTAAAGTAATAAAACCACCGCTTTGGCGATCGTAAACTTTTCTCCTACAATAGTTTTCTTTACGTATAAATCTTCCTAAACACGATTAATTGTGGAAAATTTTTGATTAAAATAAAACCAAAAACATGGATATGAAAACAATGAGATTCAACATGACAAACGAGATTCTTCGTCTATTTAATTTGTATAAGTAATAAATACGGCGACCTATAAATGCAGATAATATTTACTATAAATACATAATAAATATCATCTGCAAATATTTACATAAGCATACCAATAATTAGGATCGTCCATTCGTTCAAGAAATTCTTCCATATCATCCTTTCTTTTAACCGATTCGATCTGATTCCCATCTTTATCATAACCGATATGATTGAAATCATCGTACCACGAAATCGGAATATTACCAATGGTATTCCTCAAATCCTGCAACAAAATCACAATTATTTCAGCTTTCTAGCATTACAGAGATAAAAAATCTTATGGTAGTGAATCGGTAAGGAAAGTAAAAAATCAAGAGTAATACCAATCACGAATAAGGTCACAATTACCTCTTCATCACTCGAATCATAAAAGTCGATCTTCTCACTTGTTCCTTCCGATTCTAACGATTCCACTTGTTTATGAATCATTCTTGTATCTAAAAAAAAATGTTGTAATGAAGTATTTGATATTCAAACTTGACTTATATACACTCCAAACAGATACCTGAACTAAACTGTACAATTCCAACTAGATAATTAACTCAACTCAACCCAACCCAAACATACTATCAGCCAAGAAAGGCCGATTGGTAAAAGGAGATTCAGACAAAGTCATCAATGAAATTTTATGGAAGAAGGTGTTTGTCGCTCTTTCGTAGTTTCATCCCTTGTATATATTTCTTCTCGCTTCATTTCTTTACATCACTGGCTAAGAGCTTGGCCAAGAATTTGGCCAAGACTTTACTTCCTTATTTATAGATTTCAAGATCTAAAAACAGTAAATTTTGTTAATTTAAAAACTTTTAATCAAGACTTTTTATGTATTTAAACCTTTAATATATTAATTAAAGAAAAAATGCCTAACTTGTTTTCTTGTAAAAAATTCGCCATACTGCTATTCTGGATGGTCTACTTCTATTTTTGCAAATGACCAATTGAGAATTAATGCTTTATAATGAAGCCTGTAATAACATATATATTCATTGACAACGAATGAAAATTTGATATATTAAAATTTTGAAAATTTGTATTAAAAATATATCGAAATTTTGTTGCATTTTAGAAACAAAACAATTAATTAAGTCTTTAATTATTACTTACTTCTTAATTATTTCAAATATGAATAGTATATATCATTCTCTTCCACTATTATAAATTGTTCTTCAATCAGTAATGTTTGTTTTGCTTTTTATTAAAGGATTGATGTCGAAAAATTTATCGGAACAGTTGGATGCATTACACGCCAAACTATTGGCTATAGGAACTGATTTGATATACATAAAGAGAAATAACATGACGGATACGAATATTGCACTTAAACGACCCAAAATCGGTTAGTTGTTGCTTTTTGACTTGTCATTTTAGTTTCATTAAATTTACGATTAAGTTGATTAAGTTGCTATTTTATAAATTAAATTTACGATTAAGTTGTTATTTTGCTATTAAGTTGCTTTTTTTTTAAATTTACAATTAAGTTGTTATTTTGCTATTAAGTTGCTTTTTTTTTTTAAATTTACGATTAAGTTGTTATTCCATTAGAATTACAAAGTTCTCATTGTTTTCTTTTTTATTTTTAATTCAGCTGTCCTTTTTCTATTGTCATAATTGTCATATGTTTTTTACTAAACGCTGTTCAACGCTTTTTAAAAGCAACTGAAGGAATTGTTTTTCTTTTTGCGATCATTTCTTCTCCATTCTTTTTATTTATGTGATACAGATACAATGAGTGCAGAAGTGAATGATTCCAATCCATATAGTCGATTGATGGCTTTGAAGAAAATGGGTATTGTAAAAAATTACGATGATATCCGAAAAAAAACAGTGCTAATAGTAGGTGTTGGTGGTGTTGGAAGTGTTGTCGCCGAAATGTTGACGAGATGTGGAATTGGGAAGCTTATATTGTTTGATTATGATAAGGTAAGGATTCTCACTTCTGATATAGAAGTCATCTATCCTCTTAAGAGGACATGGAAGAAATCATTTTTTATGGGATACTCAGTTATACGACAACTTCAATTGTTTATATTAGGAGAAAAAATGCAAAACTTTTTTTTGCTAATCTTTCATTCATTTTTCACAATGCAAAAATAATGTCACGAATATCTTCATTAAATTGTTTTCGTATTATGAAGAGTTAAAATTCTGTGTGATCTGGTAATCAAAGAACGAAATATACTATAGATTTTAGGTAGAGCTTGCTAATATGAATCGTTTGTTTTATCAACCGCAGCATTCTGGTATGAGTAAAGTTGACGCAGCACGGAACACTCTTATGTAAGTTTACTATTATGGAAGCAACTAGCATGAAATGTCCGATTAGTTAGCCGAATTATTATTGCTTCCCTATCCACTGTTTTGTCGCTGCTTTCAGAGCAATCAATCCCGATGTAAATTTCGAAACTTATAATGCAAATATAACGACTGTGGAAAACTATTCGTTCTTTGTTGACCGGATTAGGTATTGTTGTTTTTTCTTGTTCAAAGGAATTCAGTTGTTTTTCAAGTCAAGAAATGTTTTCAATTCAAGAGATAAAGATCTATAGAGACTGGTGACCTGCTGAGCATCCGGTAACTATATTGATACTGATTCTACGTATTGATACTGAGCAATCCGTCTCTCAGGAGATGAGAATTGTTCTTCGAAAACTTTTTAAACTTTATTATACATCCTAAAATATTATTTTCTGATTCTCACAGTTGTTATTGTCTTTTAATTTATGTATTAAATCAGACGGAGTTGAAATATACCGGATACTACTAGACATGATTTCTTTTTGTTAAAATTTTTGCTGATTATTTTTTTGTAGAAAGGGAAATCTCATCGGTGAACAGGTTGAACTCGTTCTCAGTTGTGTGGATAATTTCGAAGCTAGGATGACTATTAACACAGTACGTATAAAAACGCTTTAATTTTTCACCAGCGTTATAGTTCAGTCTTTTTCCATTGCTTACCAGTAATATTTGAAGTAAATTGAGTGTGAAGTTAATTTTATCTCGTTGATAGCATTTTATGTTTGTTTTTAGGCTTGCAATGAGGAGGGTCAGATATGGATGGAGTCTGGTGTTAGCGAGAATGCAATATCTGGACATGTACAGTGTATACATCCTGGACATAGTGCATGCTTCGCAGTAATACTTTTTTGCTGTTTTACTAAAAATATTTCTTGAATTCGAATGATATTAATTACTGGACAACTTTTTTCGAGAATTTATTCATGATTTTTTAAGGTGTATTTCTGAAGTTCTTCATTTAATATTTTTCTGCAGTGTGTGCCTCCTTTGATAGTTGCCTCAAATATTAACGAATCCACCCTGAAACGTGAAGGAGTTTGCGCTGCGTCATTGCCCACCACTATGGCGGTCATCGCCGGCTTTCTGGTACAGAATGCTTTGAAGTATGTAATATTTTTTGAATTTTGCACATCGCTTCAAAACTCGTTTACGCATATATAATAAACTATTTTAGGTTTCTTTTAAATTTTGGTGAAGTATCTTACTGTCTGGGATATAATGCTCTTTGTGATTTCTTTCCTCGACATCAAATATTACCGAATCCGAGTTGTGAAGATCGTTTCTGTCGACAAAAACAAGAAGAGTATAAAGTATAAACTTTCAATTTTTTAACATTTTTTTACTCTCAGTAGTTTTTATAATTTTTTGCGAAAGTTTTTCTAATAGTTGTATTTCGTTGCAATCTTTTATCATCACTGTGCATAATTGCAGCAAGTTTTAAATGGAAAGAAAACTGAAGAGAATGAAAAGATCGAAGAAGAAAAGATAACACACGAAGACAACGAATGGGGTTACATTGGTTTTTGGAAAATTTTTGCAGTGAGTTATAACAAACGCTTATTCATGTTCATTCTTATAGGAATTGAAGTGGTGGATGAATCAGTGATTGATCCTACTAATAATGACTGTAATGGACCTGGCAAAGGAATACGATACGCTTATGAAGCTCCAGTTAAGGAGGTATTTTCTAACATTACATAAGAGCAGCCTACAGAAAATCTTATAATTATGCAAATTAATATATTTGCATAATTATTGTTGACAAAATATATAATTCCAGCTGTCTTTTTGATTTGGCATATTTTCTCAAAGAAATTTTTTAGAATACGGAAAATAATGAACAAATATCCGAAGTGAAGAACTTATCTACATTAATGGCCGAATTGAAAAATTTGTAATGAATATTTTGTATTAATAAGTTATTATTAGTAAATAGGGAAACAAGAGGGTATAATAATTTATTTTTCTATTTCACTTATCAAAATATATGGCATAAATATGTAAGCCATAAAATTTTATTCGTTCCATATGTGAAAACATTGCAGTTATTAAAATAAAAAACTATCATTTGTGGGTGGATGATCTTTATGCAAATATATTATGAAGTTCAGCATATTCGTCGGAATAGCGTAAACTAAACTAAATATTTAAGTTTCAAAATATAGCATTTCGAACAAGTATATATCCATATTGAAAATGCAAAAATCAATGGAATTCTTGCATAGCCATGTAAATAATGTTTGCGATACAATTAGCAGAATAGATATGAGTAAGAAAAAGGCAAGTGTGCTATATTTCATATCTTAAATTTGGCGTTGACAAATGAATATCTCTCGATTCAAGCAGCAAACAGAAATATTCACCAAGTGCTGTGCATAAAACAATACTTAAGAATTGTAATAACCACCAAAAAATATGAGATGGAATCGATTTATAATACAAAGTAACAACGATTAAGTGCCAAAAATGTAAAGTACATGTAAAATCCAGACATTGTTTAGAGCGTCCTATAACTCTACTCATAATAAGAGAGCATATTGCAACCGAAAATAACTGAATGCCTGCTCCGCGGAGTGTAGCCTGGAAATATTCATATTGCAGCCTTGCATTTATTCCAGTAACTTAATGCAGACATGTAAGATGCTAATATTCATATCCATCAACATGTTATTATTAAAAATAAGTCTTTGTCATATACTTTTATATTTGGTTTGTTTCATACGAAAATAAATAATAGTTAAAACATTTTTAGAAACGTTTTATTTCATATGCTAAGATATCGTCCATCTAATAAGATAATAATATTTCATTGCTGTTCTTCTTCTAGCGCAACAATCAAACGACAGATTCTCATTAACGGTTTCATTGAATCAAAAAAAAAAACGTGTAACTATTTGATATAAATATTTAACTTTTTGACTATTTGATATAAATACTAACTTGAATAGTTCTTATTGAAGTATGTAAAATTTATTTTGATTCATGAAAGATTTTTTTCGGCATTTTACAACAAAAATGAATTGGTTAATGATTTTAAATAAAGAAGGAAATGAAGATCAAAAATACATCGATCTGTTAAAAATCATTACAAACATCTCTGATGGAAGTTAATCAAGATGAAAATGATGTGGAAGTAAAGCAGATAAGAATGACGTGAAATCAACAAACCTCATTAGTGAACACCTGTTCTAACGAAGGATAATTGCCTTGAGCGGACAGTATTACTAGGAGTATGCACTGGATGGTATAGAACGATGTCTGCATACAAATAATCTGTGAAATAATCAAACCAGGATCCCAGACGTACGATCGGAATGAGCTCATTTTTACGTAATCATTGATGGATTACAGTTATTTGAATCAAAAGGATTTCTGAAAAGATGATTCATAACTATTACTTTTTCTTTCCAAACATTCATTTATATTTACATTCTAAATCTATCCACTTAACTATTAACTATCTTTTCCTTTTCATTTTCAAAAATTAATTACTATCACTCAGCTATTCAGTTAATTGTATTGGAAAAAAAAACTATAGAGAATGACATTTTTCTTAAAAACACTATTTGATTGTTACAATCATATTATTCTAAGGTAACAAATTAAAAAATATTTTAATAAAATTTTAAAAATTGTTTTCATTAAAATGACCTCAATTCTTTTTGCATGAATTTCATTTATCATCACTTTATACATTGTGCTTTCTGTGTTATAATACATTCAGAATGAGCTGATCGTAAGATCTCTGAAAAATTAAACGATGATTAAAAATTTTAAAATATTCATTTGAATTGAAATAAAAATTCTCATTTCAAACATTGTGCTTATTTCTCACGGTAACGTATCTTTTTCAAGTTTTTTTATTCATAAAGAATATAACACGCAGTTTTTTTTTTTTTTTTTTTTTTTTGTAAAATATACTATAGCTTTAGAATAAACAGTTTACTCACCTTTGTAAGATGCATTAAACGCTTCTAATACTACGTTAAACTGACGTGATAATCGTTCTTCACGCGTGCCCCCGTATTCCGAACTAGCTTTATGTGTTTCTATTACTTAGCGGTTTAGCGCAGTTCATGGTGGAATCGATAATGATTGGTATAGTAGCAAAAGCCCAGGGTGATGGAGGATTCGTTAAAGATTGCCAGGAGTCATGCATGCATAACCTGAAATGGTTTTAGAATAGGTAGGACCTAGCAAACTTTTGGATGGAAATGTTAATAAATGATGGTAGAAATAATTTATGGTCTAATAGTTATAGCAGATTGTAAGTGATAGAGAGATGAGATTGCAATGATTAGAGTTTTTGATTGAACCTATAAAAAAAGGATATTATTTGATAGAGTAAACTTATATTTATCATATTTATTTATATTATTTATACATTTTTCTATCAGTTTAATGCATGCCTTGGAAATTCCGCATTTTATAATACCTGAAATTGAAGTAATTCAGATCCATTACTTATTACATTATTTTTATGTATCTTTTAATATGATATTATAATGCAGAAAGAGAGAAAAAAAGGAACTTGGTATTACTCACTTGGAATATTATCATACTATTCGAAAATATCGTTTCAATTCATTTTATTTATGGCTTATTTTAATTTCATCGATTTATTTATAGTTTTGCAGGTGGTTGCTTTTTTTTTAATTTGCTGCCTCAGAAATGTCCCATGCAAAGCAGACAACATCTTCAAATGGAACGGCACAAGTAAGCAGAATATCAAGCGAATTACTAATGGTCAGTGCTTCGTTTTTGAGTAATTAGAGGGAGAATAAATCGATTTTTGAGTTTTATAAGAGGATTCAAGTAATGGTAATGATAATAGCTAAGTACGAAGCACTGCTAAGCTATTAGGATTGTTAAGGTACCAATAAATAAGTAATTGTCACGTATTGTTGCACAATTCTAAGTAATGACATGATTGAGCAGTAAATTATGTCGATACTGTGAAACCCTCATTCCTTATATTTCGTTTTATCACACATTCTGATAGAATTTTACTGATAGAAGCAGATAATATTTAAGGATGAAGAAATTTTTCATAAGGACACTGCAGGAGGAAAACATGCATAATGCAGGCGGCATTTTGCAGCCAAATGTTATGAACGATGGGACGAATCGGGTTTCAGAATCCAGTGAAGCAACATCACATAATACAGCTCTTTCATTTGTTTCTGGACCAACATTTACCACTGGTTCAATGCCTTCCGTAACTTTGCAAGGGAGTCCTGCAACGTATATTCCAATACAAGTCGGTTCTCTTTTATTGTATCAGTGCAGCCTGAATCTTATACCGAATTTTATACCGAAATTTTTATACTTTTCCTGTCATCATTTTGGGAAATGTAGGGATTTTTTTTCTTGGAAACTTCTAAAATAAAATTTCGCTAATTAGACTATCATAACGCTATTACCAAAAAAACTTTTCCGAGAGCTATACGTACTCATATCATATCTTTCTTGAGAGTTTTGTTATCCAGTAATTTTAGCGATAAAAGAATTCTAGGTTCCTGGTGTGATCGAAACGGCTTTTACGCAAACTCCAGCCTTTGCTGCTCCACCCATCTATCCTTCAGCATTAACAGCTGCATATATCACCGGTCTTACAAGTGCATCTCCTGCCTCACCTTGTACATTCCTGTCGGCCGCTACACCAATAACAGCAGTTTGCCACTGTATCTATGCTCAACCATGTGCACTTCATCATCGTCCAATCACTTATGCTTCACATTCGCTTTCATCTTTGGGTTAGTTCTATCGCAAAAAGAGTAGCTTTAATATTGTGTTTATATTGTGTTTGCATTTTCGGATCTACTTTTCACTTTGCTTATATTTACCATCTATTTTTGTATTTTAGGTACGGTGCCTGTTACATTATCTCAAAGTCATTCCCACACTTTACCAGCAACAATAGGAAGCAATGTTGCATCTGCTCGCGTTTGTTCAATAAATTTTTTATATTAAATTCACTAGTGATAACATTCAACAATTTAAAAGCACTCTTATTGCGTTTCTGCATATGTAAAATATGCCTTTTTTGTAGGTATCATCTTTGCCATCTACCTTAGCCTTACCATCTCTTCGGTCAATGATGCGACTAAAGCGAACCGGTGAACAACTTGCTACCACTCATCCGCCGGTAGCTGATTCGGATGGTGCAGCAAATATCCGCTTACAGAAAATACGCCGTATTGAACCTGGTGCAGAAGCAACCACTTCATATCTGGCTGCTCAACGACATATTGAGTAAGCATGCATTCAGTGAGCGAAACAACGAATTCTTCGCTAACTTTTCCGTTTGAACTAAATTGCGTTTTTTTTAGAACTCGAGGTGACGAGAGAGATACGGTGGATAGTAGGCCAGATTTAAATTCGGCATTTTGTTGTGATTGCCGCAATAGCTCTACTTACCAATGTCCTTATCAGTCCTGTCCATATCACAACCATCATCATATTTGTCCGCGTCATCCTATATGTTTTTGCCAGCGGAACGAATCAGGCAGCAGTTATAGGTAGCCTTTATTTATGTAGCGATCGAGTATAGCAGGAAATGCTTTCTATAGTGTGCCAAATCTGGAATTTTAAACAGAAAATAGTCGTTATTTATTTGTAATTTTCTGAGGGACAAATCTTATTCTCAACTTCAGGCGCGAAACCGATATGAATCCAGTACATGATTTGTTGTTGTCATCGCGTGTGGCACAAATCGAACGGCAGCAGCAGGCCAACAATTTGTGGTTTCAGCGACATTCTATGGCGTCAAATAATCTGATTGGTGTTGATATCGTCCCAAGACGTTTAACTTCTCAACCAGTGGTTTTCCTACCGCGTCACCACCAGCCTATAATGGAGCTCGCTATGGTAATTTTTGATTTATAGTCTTATTTCTTTTTTTCTCAGTTTTTTTTTAAAGCTTTTTCATCTTTTTTGCTAAAAAAATTTATCCATTCCAGGTTCTATTGCAGCCACATGATCCAGTCATTTTGGGTGGCAGTGTGCCCAATTCCAATGACCCTGTACCAATCGGGGCAACTATTGAACAAATCAACCGTTTCTCAACTACCTACAAATATATTAAAGAGAATGATATTCCAGAAAACGAACAGGAACGCTGCACGGTCAGCTTATATTTTTTGTCTTCCATTTATTTCAGTTATTTCTTATCACCCACTTCCAAAATCACTTCACAAAATTTTTAAGGTATGTCTGAATGATTTTGAAACGAACGAAGAAGTTCGAGCTCTTCGCTGTAATCATGTATTCCATGTTGTTTGTATCGATCGCTGGCTTGTGTACAATAAAAAATGCCCGGTCTGTCGTCTGGATGTGGACAAAACAAACATAATGTCAATGGTGTCTCTGTGATCCGTATTAGTAAACGATCAAAGAATTTTTCATATTTAATCATACATCTTAGGTTAATTTTCGGCTCTTCCAGTCAATTTATATCTTATTTTCATATTTTACATGAATCCGTGTGATCTTTCCAATTAAGATATTTAAAACAGGTGATTATAAATAAAGAATTGTCAGATGGTACGAAATAGATGGAAAATTTGCTTCGCCGGTTTTATTATTCATTTTCATCTAATATGAAAAAAATTAGCATGGTGATTAACTCCTGGTTTCTTATATTTGTTATTTCCTGTGATTTCATTTATGCTTATTCAAATATTACGGTGATGGAATTTTATAGCGTCAATATTTTATACCTTCATGTCCTTTTTTTGATTTTTTTTTCTTTCTTTTTGGTGATATCAAATTAGATATTTTCTCGTTTTCTCACATAATGTTCGAAATAGTTTTAACAGTTCTTTCAGTAAACGATGAAATTTGATAGTATAAAATTTTTTTTTGTGGAATAACAAATCTGGAAAGTGCTGGGTGCAGTTTTCAGTAGACGAACTGTCAAAATTTCCGAGCATATCAGCGATTTTGGACTTCTTACATATTATAAGAAGTGATTACTTTTTAGAAATATTCCAATTTCTTGCGAGAATTACTTCATTCATTTCCAATGGCCGTATAATTCATATCCATTTCATCGGTGAAAAGGAATTGACAGGCTAATTGTATTTCCGTCCGAACTGATAAAAAGAACTCTGATGGACAAAATTGCTCGCAAACGTTTGGAAAGAATTAAGTTGCAGCAGCGTAACGGACATGTTTCAATTATATACCACTTTAGCTCTGGTTCACTTACGTGTGTTCAAATTATATCACCGCTAATCATCTTTGTGATGTCTATACTACTATGCACATATGTGGGATGCAAAAACAGTGTAATTCACATGATCGAATCACTTCCAAACAAGTTTCTTGTTGTTCAAAATGAGTTGAGTATGGTTTTCTAATAATTAGTTATTATTCAGGGCTGGTGTCTAGATTCTGCAAATGACAGACACTTATCAAGGTTTCCAGCTGGTCTAATTTCGAAATTATTGTTTGCTAGTATAATGAGTAACAGCTCTGATGAATTTTTTTCATTAAAATTCAATTATTGTTCTCACGCTTGCTTGAAGTACCAAGAGAATTTATTTCAAATGGTGCAAATGACATCTAAATTGTTAGCATTCAATTAAGTATGAGTTTTAGGATGAATTATCTCTTCAATATATTGTTTTTTTTTTTTTTTTTTACCCAATATTTTTGGGTATTTTCAAAGCGATTGAAAGCGTTCTATTCGCTAAAAATCATTTATTTATTCTTTTGAATAAGAAAAGTAAAAAGAATAGCGGTAAAAGAGATACAAGACAAAGTTTATAGCAAGTGTAATTCACATGATCGAATTATTTCCAAACTAGTTTCTTGTTGTTCAAAATGAGTGTTATTTTTATTTACAGTGCTAGCAAACGTTGTACATATTACTCGCTATGAATTATGGACTGTTTCCTTTTCCAGCAATAACTTTTGCAATTTTTACCCCGTTTCCCTAATTTTCATTCACACATTACTCATTTCTTCCGCAATTTTCTTTTTTTTTTTTTTTTTTTTATTTAAATTATTCAATTCAGTCCATAGGGAACTTTTGTTCTTTGGTAAGTAATACTTTCCATTTTAGTTTAATGCATCTAATGGATCTTTATTCTTCACTTACATCATAAATAGAAGAGAAAGCAAAAAATCCAACAATGCTTTTTTATATATTCAAATTCCTACGAAGTTAAATAAGCGTTGAACTAAAATGAATCAAAAATGTAATAACTAGAAAGTGCAGTTGGATTTTTTTCATGTTCTTATCTAGAAATAATCATATAATTGTGGAAAACTTAAAACTAGCGAATTTCTGCTTTGATTATTACTATTCATTTGAGGAAATAGAAATTTTCATCAATTTTTCTATCACTGTTATTTCAAATTTTAGCAACTAAGAGATTTGTTAATCTTGATCTTAAATTTATTAGTTCGGACTGACTTCACCAGAACTGTAAACTTTAAGCCGTTGGTCTTGAATAAGACCAGCAGTTGGAACAAACTAATTAATAATCTTTGGCTGTTATCGAGAAGCGAATTATTCAGAAAATATTCTTTTAAACAATATTGCTTATCCAATACGTCCAATACTAGGATGCAACAATTCATTTCATATAAATATACTTCATCGAAATATTCACACTTAATTTTTCTGCTATCTACCAAAGAAGCTTTGTAATGACCATTTTCTTTTATATTTACCATATAAGCATCATCATCATATCAAACATTTAAAGGCTATAAAGTTCTCCAAAAAAACTTTAAACGATTTAAAAAGAAACTAATCTTTTCTGAAATAAATTTACTTATTTACAATATTTACACAACACTTATTCTTACAAATCTGTATTTTACTGTGTATCATATCGTTCTATTCCCGTGCTATTTCTGATGATATCTGAGATATTATTTTTTAGAATGACACTTCATAACTTAATAGTTTACATAGAGCTATAGCAACAAAGTATATTTATTTGTAACGTGGAATTCTTGACTCTGTTGCTGAAATCTAAATCAAAACTGTAATATCCCAGGATATACGATATTAAAATGCGATGAATCATATAGGTGTTCACGATTGAGATTAGTAAGTAATACTGTATTGTTCACTAATTAAAATTAAATTAGTGAAGTCCTGCATTTGTATCCCAAACATATATACGAAAATTGAAAAAAGTGCTGTAAAGCTAGTTCAGGAATGCAGTCACTTCATAGAGTATTGAAAAAAATAGTGAAGTGCATTTAAAATAGCAATCCAAATTAAATTTTTACCATTCTTGTTTTGGTTTTCAGAAAAATAGACTTGAAAATAGATTGAATTCCCAATCTCCTATCAGAGAAACGAAATCATTTATTGGAAATAATTCACTTATTTTGTTCGGAATTTCAAGCTAATATAAAAAATCTCAGCACCTTTATATGATTGAAGTGTGTGAAATGTTTTTCAAAGGCATTCATTTAGAATGATTCATTTTCCGAGATGGAAAGGCATAAATTGATCAGTGATTGACCTTTCAGCTCTTCTTATATGCTCATGATCGTTATCGTAATCTGTTTCTTTCATCGCTTCTTTGTGAACACAACTTATTTAAGTTGAACAAAACACAGAATCAGAATTCTCAAATCATCTAATTTAAGTGCTTTATAATTCGATAATGGAAAAGATCCATCCATCTATCATTTAAAATTTTATGAATATATGTTACAGGAAAAAGAAGTTATATTACATTCATGCCAACAATTTCATTTGCTATTACTTCATTCACAGATTGAACAATTTTCAGCACTCCTTTACCGTAATATCTTTTTTCATCTTGATCCCTCAGTTCTAAAGCTTCTAGTTTTTCAATCGAAGCTTCAGAAAGTACGGAAGTTCTACCTGTTGCTCCATCACAGAGTTCAACTTCTACCTCAATAGTTGGGTAACCTCTGCTGTCTAAAATTTCTCTTGCTAATACATTGTTAATTATTTTTTTCATCGTGTTAAACCTCTACTTCTGATATAAGTACCACAGTTTCTCTTGCTAACTTAGCTACAGTAAATAAGTGAAACGAAATTTAAGAATTATTTTCTTTTGAGAAAGCTGTTACAACGCAATGCTGCAAAATCATAGGAAATCTTATATTTAAAGCGGAATGAATTTTATTTAAAGCAAAGGAATTAGGCCTATTCACAAGAATTATTCAGAAATTTTTAGGTATCATAACTAAAAGATGAGTAGTGGATGGTTATAGGCATAAATGTGTTGTACATTAGGGATGGTTCAAGTCGCCGAGAAATGGGACATCGGTCATCATTGGTATATAACGGTGACAATGCTCCTTGCAAGTTGCAAATATAAATTATGTTATATTATCTCTCCCTCAACTTTTTACTTTTGCCTGTTACAACTATTTGATTAATATAAATTTTTGTTGTTGTGCAACGATAATAAATTTTAAATTGTTAGGAAAACCCTTTATGCTAAATTTAGTAATTATGAAGACACTCTTAAGAAAATGTTGAAATTGGCGAAGGTCTTCGCAACTTTTGAAATTATTCTAAAGCATAGTGTTGTATAGTGAGAAGACTAAATAGCTTCATAATAATATCACTTCTTTCGTTATATTTCATTTATTATCACATCAATTGTTGTTCCGACAATTTTTTGAATTTTAAAAGTTATTTGGCAGCTGTCACTTCTTTTGCTTGAAAGTATAAAATTGAAAATTTTTTAATTTAAAAATGGAAAAGAATGATAGAAAATTATCGAATGCAGAAGTCGACTAACTGTAATAAACGCTTGTTAAATATTTGAGAAAATGCCTAATTGACCAAATGCTAAAGTTCTAACTAATTTTGGGAAAATACTTCAAGAAATTTGAAAATTTCATGTTTCTTTTTTTATCTCAAAGATTCCTTTCTGCATTAGTAATCCATCCATGCTTAAAGTATCAAGAAAACAGCCCCAATAAATTACATACAAATAGATATGTAGTTTAAAAATTTTAAGCATAATTAAGCACAATTCCATAAGAATCTCTTGTCTGATTGCTAGAGAAAAATTTTCAAAACTCTTCATTGTTTAAGCTGCCAATATTTCTAATCATTGTATATTTAAAAATATTGAAAAAATTCTTGTTTTTTCTCAAATGAAGCAAAGAAATGTAGTTGTTAGTGAAAAGTGTTAATAGTTTTAAATAAATCTTTGAAACTGTCTTGACTTTTCTCATTTTTGATCCTTTCATTTCATAAAAAAATCATTTCTCTTATTTACTCTTCCAATGATATTTGAGCTATTAAAACTCATTATTTCAAATCATTTTCTGTTTTTTTTTTTTTTTTTTTTTTTTGAAAATTTTCGGCATTTTATAGGAAGAAATTTGATTTTGCTAAAAATTTCACTTCATTTACTGCTTTTCAATAATATTTTGATTATTTTTTTCTGATATGATAATTTATTATTCTGAAAAGGCTTACCGAAGGAAATTAATGTGTTTTAATTGGACAAGATAGTATAATCATCAGTGAAGGAAGCAAATTTAGTAAAATTAAAAACTGATCATTTCAATAATCATCCTCCCATTCCATGGTTAATTACAATAAAGATATCTGATAAAGCAAAGAGAAAGGTAAAGGAGAGGTGGAAGATAAATATCAATAATGGCAAGCTAATGATAAGATATCACTTGAATAAGTGATAAATAAAGAAGTGATAATTCCACTTAGTAATTTTTTTTCATCGTATTTTCATAGAGCCAACCAATGCATAAATGTCGCATGAGCCTGATGGCTACGGTAGTATTTGTGGCATAATGATTCATGCAATGGTATCGGCAGGTACCCGTATTGCAGCTTCCGGTACAACGAATAGATGATGTCAGGTCAGGAATGTCGATCGATAGGTGAATGGATGAATGAGGTGGTTGCTGGAGTGTGATTCATATTTTATGCTTCTTCAAGTCTAACTCATCTTATTGTTCTTTTCATCACCAATATATCGCATCTTTCACGCATTTATCATATTTTAAATTTTCAATTCCATTTCTTTTTACATTTGAAAATTTAATTATAAATAATTGTATTATTTTTCAATTTTACAGATGTTACTGCAGTATACGTGAAAAATAGTTCAAAATCACAATTTTTAAGGTAGTTCAAATAACTCTTCTCAAATAAGATATCTACAGTTATATGTTAATTAATCCAAATAACTTTTCTCATTATCTTTTAAGGCTATTCATTCGTTTTTCTTCAAGATAGTTATTGCTATAATCTAAAAAAGAAGTCAAAGAAGTTGAAATTATTTGCCTAATTGATATACTGTAGATATCTATTGAATTAACAATGAAACTAATTGATGTTAGCAAGAGAATAAAAATGCAAAGTGTTGTATCAATATTTTATATGATATTAATTCATTTATGCAAAGAAAGCCTTATCAATGTTTTTAGGACGAGTTGCAATTTCAACATATTCAGAAAACAAAATTTATGATGTTATGTTAAAATCTCAATTTGAAACGAAAGCTGATATACAGGAGAAAACGAGTGAAGCAGAAAATATAGAAGGTAATATTCGTTTTTTTTGCAATACAATTTTGAAAATTTCTAATGATAAAATAATAAGACGTATCTAATTGTTCGTCTTGAAAGATAGACGAATTTTAATTAACTTCATTCTTTGTCTTATATTTGATTTATTCGTGATAACTGTATTCGTCTGTATCTTCTGATTTCTTCATAAGAGTATAATTTATGCAACAGTGAACTTCGTATGACGTATAATAGTGAACTTCGTATGATGTGGGAATTCGATATATTATGCTTCCAGAAAATGTATACTTGAACATACGGAGTTTTATGGCTTCATTTTAAATCACTCTTAGACCTTTAAATTGTGGTATTAATATATCATATGAAGTTATTTCAGTTTTTGAAAAGACAAGTGAGAACGCAGCAGCTGCTAACGTGGAATTTAGTCCGGACAGAACTACTAACAAGTGGGTGAAAAATGTTTCTCAGCAAAGTCGTTCTCTAGAGCAGTCTAGTTTCTGTTTTCCAGGGAGGCACTTTATAAGAATAATTTCATAAATGAAAAAAGAAATATATATGAAAAAAAAAATCGAAGCCTTTTAAAAACCTGCTTTTTTCTTTCAAAGCGCACAAATAAAGAAATGGTTTTTCAGTTCACGATATGGTCATAGGAAGCATTCTTATCATGTGTTTAGCAGTTCGTTGAAATCAGGCAAATTTTGGTTGCGCATTTTTCGACCTTGGAAATGGCGAAAAAAACATCATAGGGAACGATTGCGGTTAGCTTATATTTTTAGAGTGTATGTTTGGAATTTTATACTGCTTTCAAAAGAAAGCATTCCAGAAATACTTTTAATATTAGGAGAAGTATAATGAAATGCTTCGTACATTTCGTATACTATTGCATAACTTACATTCCGTTTGTTTTATTACGTGTTAACTGTATTAGTACTGCTGTCATTTTTTGTAGTAATGTTCATGTTTTACAATAAGATTAACACACATATGTATTAGTTCACTGGGAACATACAAATATGAGGGGTCAAAGTGTGTGCTATAATAAATTAAAACTTCCTTGATTTCGCGGATGAATTTGTCTATGTTGTTAAAATTGCATACTTAGTCGAGAGAGGACGAAAGCTTTAATTCTAAAAATTTGAGTCTCAGTAGTATTTTTTCGTTAAAGCACCTTTTGAAATCTATAACTATGAATATTTACTAGCAGCTTATTCACACTTACTACCTTTTTAGACGGGCTACAAGTGATCATAGACGAGAAAGTTCACCATCTGCTGTTATGCGTTCATCTTTCAGCACTTTGGATTCACTCTTCTCTGTTCCAGATATCGATGGTTATTTTTCTTATTTTTGGGAATATTTGTTTCCTTAAAATATTTTTTTCTAATGTCTTCATTTTCTAGATGATTAATAAATTTTAGGGATGTGAAGGCAGTTTTCAAGCATTTAATGTATTCTTATTCTTCTCGAAATCATCTTCTGCAGTATTTTGTTGATTATATATGTTTTTATTAAAATATAGTTACATCTGTAATTTCCAATAATTTCACATTTATTCATTCCTTAAAAGGATTACGGGGAATGCAGTGATGATTGTTTGAAACTTATACATAGACTACAATTAATGACAAGTTTATAACACATTGTGCATAAATCCATCGTATTATTTCACTAATGACAACAGTATACTAATGGTGGTAGTTTTACTATTTTACTAGTAAGCTTAATCATGTTATCATTGGTGCTGAAATTAAATGGTTTACTACAATTTACAGCTAGTCTGAATACTAATAAAACGTAGTTGTATCCTCTTCTGAGAAGTTTATGGGATTTTCTGTTAAACTACTCACTTTGGGTGGCTTTGGTAGGTATTTTTCCGATGTGTAGTGTTAGGAAAGAAATGAGTGATAATTCGAAGCAAATGATGCTTATTTCTATCGAGAAACACATATGATCTCGTGAGCGAGTTATTACATGCAACAATTGATACATTCATTTCGTGTTTTTCGAAAATCCCTTATTACCATCGATCTTATAATTTATTGAGCTTTATCAGTTAAAACTTTGTTGAAAAGAAGTTAACAAGTTGTCGGCAAGGAATATATCAGTCATTTTACTTCATCATTTCAGAGTTGTCCGTGTTCTCTGCTCAAATACCACTAATCAGTGGTATTTGAATCTTTAACTGTCGTTTCTGCTTATAATTTCTTTTTATTCTTTAAATACAGGGATTGATAAAACAATCTATTTCCATAATTGTCATTTAATATTACGGAAACTTTCAATATTAATTTATTGATTTTCTTAAACCTGTTACAGAGACGTATAGACCAGCGCAATGGAGTTGTTTAAACTCGCCAATCCAAAAGCCCATTCAAATAAACTTAGATTCATTAAAGGGGTAAACAGCTCTTATGAAATTATAGTTTCTCTGTAATTTTGAACTTTATTTAATGTAGCATTAAATTTGCTTGTATCTGCATATTATCAATTTTAACTAGAGATTTTACCGCCTAGGTTTCAGAGGAAACTCTGCCGAAAAGATTCTCCGTTTAACTACTGAAGAGGTAGTGGTATCACCGGTTCAAAAAGTTGTAATCGTTGAACAGAGAGATACACTTCGTGGTGATAATTTGGCGAATATCAAGGATGTAGAAACAGATGTTGGTCATTTTACGGCAGAAAATTTGGTTAATTTTGAAGCCGTTTCCATTACAGCCCAAGGTAATTTCTGAAAACTTTCTGAAAACCTCGGTATATCTTATAAAATTTTCGAACATTGTTATTTTTTTTCAGGAGGACAAAAACTGTGCTTTGTTTTTGCAGCTGAACAGCTTAGTCAAGATAGAGGGAGCATAAATGGTGAGCAGTTTACTGATCAGGAATGCATAACTTTCCAAATGGGTCACGAAAAAATGAAAAGTGCAGTTGTTGAAGAAATCATTGCTAAAGAGCCTGATCTGTCAGCGCGACCAAACAAGCCTGTTTTAAAGAAGCCCGGTGCACCTAGTAGATTCAAACTTCAGAAACGAACATCGAGTCGAAAAATGGGACTGAGTGAAAGGATTTCTGGAGTAATAGATACTGATCATCCGGATAAACCGCTCAGGTGAAGCTTTTTTCAGATTTAAATATTCTTAATCAGAAAATAAAAAGGTCAATTTCTCACGAAATTTTTCAAATTTCGTAACATTTAGCTATATTAGACGAGATTATTATTCAGGCTCACTGATGATAGCGATAGCGATACAGACATTCAGTACCGTGGTGATGAATTAATAAGTAAACGTCGCGGTATTGGTTATAGTACGAATCCGGCCATTGCAAGTCGTATTGCACCATATCCTTTATCCAGTGAAGATGATGAAGATGTTCCATTGAGTTTGTCTTTCATTTTAAAACATTGGACCATTTTTGCTTAATTTCATTTTACTATGTTTTACAAGTACATGTTTAGCAAGCTTTGCATTACGGGTAGCCAGAAAAGACACATTTGGGAAGATGTTAAATGTGCCTGATCCGGTCGATGACATTCCTAATCAAACATCCGATGATAGACGACGATTGATGCACAAAGCAAGTATCAAGTTGGAAAGGTTCATTTCTTTTAAATATGTTTTCCTTTGTTAGTTGTTAGTAATTTTAAATTTATAACATTTCGAATTTTTGAGCACTCACATCAAGTTTTCAGGAAGTTAAGTGAACGTCCTTCCATTGAGGAATTAGAGCAGCGTAATATTTTGAGAGCCAAAGACGCTTCGATTTCTTCCAAAATGGCCATGGACGAAACGCGCAAAGTCCTGCTACGTAAGGTAATTAATTATATTCATTGCTACTTATAATTATCAGCGTATTTGTTGAAGTTCACTTTGTAAGCAAATTGGATTGAAATCAAGGTTATCTGGATTTTCAGCTTAGTTTTCGTCCAACAGTACAAGAGCTGAAGGATAAGCAGATAATAAAATTTAATGATTATGTGGAAGTAACAGAAGCCGAAGCATATGATCGAAAAGCAGATAAACCATGGACAAGATTGACACCAATTGATAAGGTTTCCAATTTGTATTATATGGACAGAACCGCTAACTTTCGATAAGCTCTTTATAAGCGGCTGATTTGGCAGAATAATTTTAAACATTTTGTTATTGCAGGCGCTGATCAGAAAAGAGTTGAACGATTTTAAAGCAACAGAGATGGATGTGCATGAAGAAAGCCGCATATTTACGAGGTAATCTCTTCCAGTTTTATTCAGTTTGCATAGACAAAAGAAACTTATCATCTTTAAAAGATTTTTTCAATATAGTAATGTACAAGTAGTTCAGTACAGTACAAGTAGTAATAATGAGAAGTTTGGTGGCTGCTTGCATCAGATGATAAATTTTTTCAGATTTCATCGTCCGTAAAACTGTACTATATCTTCGCTCATGCGCACTTTTCATGTTTGAGCGTATGTTGAGCTCTTTTCTTCTCATAGCGTTTCACCATCAGTTTTGTTTCCCGTTGTTTCGTTTTCATCTATTATTGTAAAAATTTTTCCATATTTGCTTTTTGTTATCTAATTTATGGATTACGAACTTGTTTTTAATGAGTCGAACCCAAAAACAAGCTCCTTTTTTTGTAGCCGTTATCATAGTTGCATCCAAAAATTATTTAAAAATTTGTGCTCTCTATTTTTTATATGCTTACACGATTCTGTTTCTTGCATGGCAAGGAACTATTTTTAGACTGATATGTTCATTTTTCTAATTTTTTATATTTTTCCTACAAAATATACCGAAGAATCATTACAGTGAAATAACGATTTCTGCTATGGCGATTTGGTCTGTATGTAGTAGCCAAAAAAAAACTATATATTTCTGTTATTATTGTAAATTTCCTCGTTTAAACTGTGATGAACCTTTCATAGATATAATTTGAATTGGAAATATGAGTTTAAAATTGACACCAAAAGCTTTACTGGAAAAAGTTATGTGTATTTCTTTGTTCTCTCTCCTCATTTTCCTCGAAACCATGTTGACTTTTTTTGTGCATGAGTGTTTTGTAGGTGCTAAATGTGAGATATTTGGGTATATTTTTAAATTTGCCAAATATGAGATATTTGGGTGTATTTTTAAATTCTTATGAATACCAAAATTAGTACTAAATCGATTCCAAGACCTTTCACCTCAGTAAGTTTCTTGAAAATTTCTTTTTTATTCGTTTTGGTTATCATTTTCTCTCAAAGTCGCCTTTTGTTGGGTAGTCTTCCTTTAACTTATCAGCTTTCTCTCTGCAGATAGAGAACTGAAGTTCCAGTGATTCGTATTTGTTTTTGTTGATGTCATTTGAATAACTTCTTCCATTTTAGTGTATGCGTGTTTTGCAAGAGATTTATAGATAGCACTGTTAACGACATGTAATTATTTGTTGTGAAAAGATACAGCCTAAAATAGAACTATGCATACATAAACGAGAATTCTAAGATGGACTTAAACAAATAAGTATTCAGTAGTGTTCTTACTAAAACAGCTAGTATATAGTTTTTTTTCTCAGCAACTACAGTGCATCGAAAGTATGTTGTTTGTAACACGTAAGCCTAACTGATAATCTATTACGTTGAAAAGCTTCGTAGAAAAATTTATACGGATGATATATCTTTAAAATGTCATCCAAAAATAAAGTTAACAGTAAGATATGGAACATCAACAATTCGAAACATATTTCTTGAATGAGTAGTGTTATTTACTCTAAAACTGGTTAGGGTGTTCTGCAAGTATTACTCGCAGAAAAACAAATGTAGAAAATGCGTAGCAAATTGTTGAAACATTATCGACCTGTTCTTTGTCGAATACCATAGTTGTAAACATGAGCCATGTTAACTTCCGTTGTTGTTATCTGATCCTTGAGAAATGCTAATTCTTTTTCATATTTCATTACCCCATCTTTTGCTAAAGAATTAAAATATGCATTAACTTAAGAAAAAACAATTTACGCAATATTTTAGAAAGATAAGAATATCATAAATTAGATATTTGGTCATTGCTTCTCGACCAGTAAAATAATACTGACATTTTAATAAAGTAATTTTGATGGTAGAGGAAGATTAACTTGAATCAGAATAATTAAAAATTTTTTGATAAGTTTGGCAAATAACAAATAATGGGACTCACCACTTTTATAATTATCTTCAAGTATGCAGCGCGCTTCGCTCAAACTAAATTCCACCATTACATTGGAACCAAGCCATAGAAGAACCTAAATTAATTTCCAAAATGAAACTACTTAAATCCAACTAATAATTGGATATGCAACTTGCTGAAATAAATAAATCAAGACATGTTGAAGTACCTTATCAAGTGAATCTGTTTTGACACGCTGATAAACATGATCACTGAGCAAATGTGTTATTTCCACAGTTTCTTTTTTTTTCTGAAAAGTTGATGAATCAAAAAAGAGGCTGGTAGCCACTGATGAAAACGGTCTCAATTTGAAAACCCACTTCAAGATATTACAATGAAATTAGATAGAACATACCGATTTCTCTTCTAAATGATTAACAACTTCGACCGATTTTTTCAAATCCGGAAGCTTCGAAACTAATCTATAAGCAGACATGAGGTGAAGGTATATATTAATGAAGATATTCACAACAGAAGTTTTCCTTACATTGCTAAAGAAAAACTATTGCAGTATAGCATAGTAAAATCATTTAAATATGATTTTTTGCAAACAAAATCTTACGATAAGACAATGCACTGACACGAACAGATTGATGAATATTGCAATGAACAGATAATTCTTGCAAAAAAAGATGAAAATCAGCCGGGAAATATGCTTGAAAAAATGAATCCTCACTCAGAAATGAAATGCCCTTACAACAGGTAAAGCCAATGTTCGTTAATTTATTATATATAGTAATATCGCGTGATTTTGTAGATAGTAAAAAGAACTTCATGAAATAAATGAAAAAAAAAAAAAAAAAAAAATCATACCGTAATTTCTGCTCAGTTAGTTGCTGTTCTACTTGCTTATACTTTCTATAAACAGCTTCTAAACGTCTGATGCCTTCATCTATGGTGATATTACCTTCTTTCTTTAAATAAGCTTCCACATCCTCCTGAAAATACAAAATTACTTGTCTCCAAAGATGAAAAATCTTTTTTGTATACCATATGAAAAGTAAAATCACTTAATGCATCATCAGCAATATCCAAAAAATGGAACTCTATTTCATTGGACGATAGAGTATTTATAGCATATATTTAATACTAACCATTACTTCCGCTGTAGGAACGCCCTGTTCTATAAGGCCAGAGACGAATTCTTCTTCCTTTTCTTGCATTTTGCATCAAGTTAATTGCAGAGTTTCAAGTATTAACCCCGTAACGACATATAATCAATCCGTATCAGCAAAATTTACAAATCTGAAAAATTCTGAATAAACACTTCCAAACAATCAACATCTATTAGCTTAACTGCTCTCAAAAACTGAACATCAGTTCTAACAACGTGATAGCCTACTCAACATCTTTAATAGCGACATCTTACTCTCAAAGAGATAACACTTCGGATTTGCAAAAAGAAAATGATGTCTACCTTTAAGACCATATATTTTAGTGGCTCAAAGATCTAAAACGAATTCAATAAATTATTATTAAGTAAATTACCAACTATGATATAAAAATAGTCTCGTCCTAGCACAATTTCTGCTAAAGTCATAAACGATGAATCTCATAAATATTTTGGTAAATATACCTTTACCAGCAATAAGAGAAATAGCTGAATTTGAAAATAAGTAAATGTAATACAGAAAAGAAAACTGAAGAAATAAAACACATATCGAACAAAATGTTTATTTATTGCCATTTAAAAATAATCGTAATACTTTAAAAGCATTTCAAGTTATAAAATATCAGTAAGACATGCATACAATCTTTTCTGATCTCATATTAGATAAATACTGAAGTGAAATTAAACAGTGCTTGAGAAATTGCATTCAAATGTAAAACAGTTGTTTATGAAAATTTTAAGAAAAAAAAAAAAAGTATTAGAGCATTCTTAAAAAGGCTTGCAAAAAATGAAATATGAGCACTATGGCAAAGTGAACAGCAAAAAATTTTTGAATGCATTAAAAAGACAAAAAACCCGTGCTTGTTGAGAAAATAAACACAATAAAAAGAAAAAATTCATAAAAATTTGTCTGCCTTTTCATTTAAATAACAAAACATATCAATGTACAAATTATCAATTTAAAAACTTCGGACACTTAGTGGTATGAATTAATCAACAAATAAAGATTATATTTAAATAATGTCTCCTGCTATCGAATTTGCTGAAAATAATTCTGATAATTAATGTCCTATTTTTAAAGCGAGGACGTCAAGATACAAAAAATCCCTATTAATCCATACTCAGTAAAAATGATAAAATTTTTTTAATTTTGAGAAGCACTTTATATCGACAGTAACTGTCATTAAGTGCTTCAAAATGATAAAAAATCGCTAAATCCAATGAAATAGAATTGAAAGACATGAGATTTGGTCAAATTAAACAACCTGACAAGAACAAAAATAATTATGTATTATATATATATATATATAATCATTATATTTATATATATATATATATATATAAAAATAAAGACATAATATTATTAAAAATTTAAAATGAACAAGCTGTCCAATCATTTGTCAGTTCTTCTGAAATGATGCTGAATAAATAAACAATACATAGAACTCTTGTTATGAGACCAAATATTTCGCCTGATAGTTCAGTAAACAGCAAAAGATATTACTTGATCGAATATCAAACTAGAACATCATAAAATATCCTCTTCCCATTTTGACTTACCCTTCTTCTCTCTATGCATTCTAAAAACATTATCTGTACAAAATGGCAGAATAAAAAGAAATTATGCACAAAGACAATAACATCACATAACTTCCTAAGAGCAGTTTGGGGTTTGATTATTCTTGACATGATAAAGTTGGTGTTTTTTAATATAATCTACTACCGAATCTATCGTACAATACTTTATCGATTCACCACGTCGGATTGCAGCTCGTAAACGCGTAGAGCTTATATCATTAGGTAAAGCTGTATCTTCGAAAATAAACACGTTCGCTAGTGATTGACCGCTGTAGCCAAGCTGATTCAAAGTCTTCATTGGTTCTGCATTGTGTCTTGCCAGTACTACCAAACCTGAAGTACGTTATTTTATCTCAATATCAAAAGCGAATTTCGATATTTGTTGAAAAAAGCAAATCATTAGTACAATGCTAGAAATACACACAGTTTCCATGAAAGAGTAAAAAACAAAAGCTTTTGGATTTGAATACAAGAATTAAAAAAAAAAAAATTCTACCCAGTTTTAATCTGCCACCTACCGAAATCTCGTATAATTGAACTAATATCAGCTGGATTCCACAGATGTTCTCCCGAAGGCGTTATTCGTTTAAATGAATCCACGACATCACCACCGCATAATAACATCAAGCGCAACCGCGTGTCCTTATATTTGCGATCTAACATCTGCTTGAAGTGTATTAAAACCAAAAGTGTTCTGGTCCACTGTTTTTGACTGCACTCCCACTGGTCAGCTCGAATCCATGTTGAACTTTTAACTGCTAATTCCGACATCTTATACCTAAAACGTTTTGGGTTACGGAAAAAATTACAGCTTCTTTCTCACGAGATTCCTTACTACTTAAAGTCATACTCCATCATCTCCTCAAACAACTATGACTCTGAATCCTGTACGACATCAATAAATATAGAAAGATAAAAATCAATGTCCAATGTTCCGAAAAAGAAATTACAATTTTCCATAAACAATCTGATTACTAAAAAACATTAAATATTGGGATAATTTGCCTGTGTGCTGCAGGCAACAAATCAGGTTTGCCAAAATAATCAGCTACTGGACTTAGAATCCCTTCAATCACTTTGCATCCATAGCGAACTTCCAAAAAATCACGGGCACTTTCGAACATCCTAAGATGCATAATTGTTGGTGGATTAAAACAACCACATGCCAGCAGAGCTACTCGTGCTCCTTCCAGACCATTCATTCGCTATATTCTTGATATTTCACAGCTTTGTAATGAGATGACCGTATGCCACAAAATTATGTGTCTCTGAAATTCCTGAATGTATTAAGGAACTGAAAAGTATCGACCATTGGCGTGTTCGAAAATACGATCAATCTTTATACACTTAAAAATAAAGATTTCTTTCCTCATTATTTGGCCCTACAAAGCTAAACTGCAAAATTTTTTGTATTTGGATCAAATGAGAAAAAAACTTTTCTTAGAGTGTGTACTCCATATTTTTTATATAAAAATGACATATCATTCATACTTTTTTCTAAAAACAAAAAAGATCATCTCATTCATCAGGTATTAAATATTGCACGAAAACGCAATAAAACGTAATATATCCTAAAAAAAACAAATCTATAAAACTGGTTTATTACGATTGATTAATACTAAATCAGGGATGCAGAACAGAAATAAATTACCTTCCAAAATAAAAACGAGAAAATAACGTCTTGTACAGATACTTCTATCAGCTCATCAAACAAGTCATTGTGAGATCATGAAACTTCAATATGCAATTCACAAAAAAAAAAAAAAAAAAACAATGCATAGTAAAATTTATCTTACACTGGCACTTGTACAGCTTTCCATTCAGATTTAGAATTTGAGAACAGCCGGGAATAAGTTAACATTTATTTAACATAGTAAAGAATAAAGCAATTTTACTAGTTCGATGAGAAACTTTTCTTGAAATAACGGATAACATCAAGGATCACTGAGCAAATCGTGATGTCCAGAGTCGTGCTGTAGCATCAAATTCTTTTCGATTGTTCATATACTGTTTCGCAACATTTGCAAGTAGAGCATTTTCTGAAATTATTTTATGACGTATGAGGCTGCTAGACTATTCACATATCAGTTTGAACTCTAAACTCTGACAGCACCTACAGTGCATAAAACGAACATAAAATTGTCGATGAAAAGAAACAAAACATACAGGAAATTGTTGATTACTTAATCTACACGAAACAATCTGTCCGAGTTTAAAGTCGATAAAAATGCTGCGCTCAAACATTAAATAAGGCATTAGTGTTTGCCACTTATGATAATACTCGAAGAAAAATTAGAGAATCGAGAAAATGGAATGTACCGGGTTTGCATTCATATAGAAGAACAACTATTTCTCGCAAAATTCTTGCAATTGTCATCGATGAACTCCATCCATCACGTAAAATATCGATGTTAACAACACCGTGGCGATTAATATTGCAATGATATATCCTTGTTAAAAACTGCACCTAAAATATGAAGAAAACTTTTTATCATAAGGCTCTTCATTTGTAAAATATGAAAAATATTCGTTTTGAGTATAACATTAAAAATTACCTTGGGTGGATTAAAAGGATATGTCGGCGGTATAAACATCTGCATAAAAAAAGTACCACCTTCATAAACGGTATTTTTAGGTCCATTGATCACTGCAGTCCATTCGTGAATGTTATCAGCTCTCGGTGCAGCTCGACAGTGTTCCACTGGATTTATTTTGAGTTCTTTCATCTGTAAAATAGTAACTGCCCAAAATGTTATGTATATAACAAAATTATGAAGGTTAAGATAAAGATTCATATACTTCTTTGGTCAGCCTAAGAACACTTCGAGAAGCTGCTGGCGTGGAATCGAGTGACAAACCAACTGTACGTGGGTCCCAACAGCCCTGTTTCCATTCGAAGTCACTCTGAAACACTGAACCAAATTATTTTGATAATTCTTCGCAACAGTTACCGCACTTTTATATATACGATGTATCGCAGTTTTTTATGAATGACTGGATAAACAAACCAGTCTAAACACTAACAAAGTAATAAATTAAATAATACCAAGGGGAAATGTCTACGTAAATATCTCTTATAGCGCGACTATCAATAAGCATCTCTATAGTAATGTGATGGCATACAGCAAAACTAAAACTTCGCTTAACAGGATTGTCAGAGGTGTAAAATGATACAATTTTCTTATCAAAATAAGATGAAGGTTAAAAATGGAAAACCGAAAGAGAAATAAATAACAGAGAATGAAAAATTTCATCTTAAAACTATCGTTTATCGATTTTGTACTGCACGTACAATAGAAAGCGTAGAGAAGATACAACTTACCCCTGATTCGAATGCAGGACGTTCTTGTAGAATATATGCATGCTCTGTGTTACGAATAGCTGTTCTAAGATGCTGCTGGCTGGATGCCCTCGTAAACATTATGCAAAAGTCCTCAAAACATCAGCAGCAAAGCAAATAACTCCTTAATGCTTAAAACGGCAAGTAATATTTGGCTCCATGGCTCTTAAAATCCGTCAAAAAGTTTTTTTTTTCCTAACTCTGTACTAGACTTCTTGATCTGAAACTTGTTTCTTTGCGATCCCAGAGTGATTTTTCTATAAGCACTATGGATATCGTAAAACAAAAGCAACAACAGGTTATAATGACCATATTTTAGAAAAAATCAGAAATCAGAGCATCTTTTTATCTAAATTCAGAATATAATGTCTCATAAAACGACGATCACAACACCAGTTTGAATAAACAAATTAAATCAAACTCAAGAGCATGCGTATTTCCCGCATAGAAATCATTCTATTAAATCCCCACCTCTTATAACAACATAAAAAATATAGTTATAAAAGTATAGCTTTTTGGAGAAAAGTTTTATAATTAAAATCAAGAGTAAATAAAAGCAGGAATTAAAATAGTGTAGCTTTTTGGATTTTTCAAGAGTTACCTAGACTTCATTTTTTTAACTCAATTAGACTTGCAATGACAGTATTAACCGCAAAACATTTACTGGAACATCCCAAAATAATGACTGAAATAAGAAAAGTGAAAATATTCAAGGACAAATTGAGTTAAAGGAAATGGAACCTGCTAATAAGTTAGGCAAACTCGTCAATTTCAAAACTATCATAATGATTGGTCAATGACAACTGCAGAAATATTTGATTACTTTTACGGGAATTAAACAGCAACTTTTGCTAATATAGAAAATGTTCTTTAATACTAGTTACAAACTTTTTTAGAAAAAATAAAATAAAGCATACAGAAATATTTTATGCGAAATCGAGAGTACGTCAAGTTACGGATATAACTTCTATTGAGACCTATCGAAATGAAATACAGTGAAAAATCTTGCTCCTGATTGGATGGAATATGGCAACCTAACGAAAGCTTATGACTTTTCCAAGTTGCAACTGACGTGGCAATATTGTAAGTTGAAAAATTAGAGCACTAATAATAAAATAATACCTTCTTGGACTGCTCGGAAAAATACGATTAAAAAGAATGCAAAATTTGCAAAATATGTATCAGACTTTTTTGACTGATGATAATAAAAGGCTGATGTTTGTTGAGGACAGCAAACGCAGCGCACTCTCGGCAAAAAATTGAATAGAATGCACTTTTTCTTCGTTGCTTTTAGTGCTGGATATTCTGATTGCATTACTTACAGCATAAACCAGAGCTTACACTTTGGCCTTGACTTTCCTGACCGATATCTACTCCTTCATGACCACGTCCCGATGGACCACCACCACTTCCATCACCTTTCGGTAGTTTCTTAGCTGCAATTTACTTTTTGCAAATTCAATTCATTTTTTGAATTATAAAATTTGAAACAGAAATAAGTAATAAATTTTGAAATAGAATTCGTTCTAAACATTCAACTGAAAGGCTAACCAATCGCAAGGAAGATGTCATTTACATTCATCGCCGTTTTCGCTGAAGTTTCCATGAACAACAAAGCATTATCTTCTGCATAAGCCTGAGCTTCCTGCAATTTCATTTACAAATCCTATGCACTAACAATGATAACACAAAATCATGAAGAATTAATGCTTTACAATTTTAAGATTGACACTCAATTATTTCAGCGAAGAAAATTTTCCAGAAAAAAAAAACAGCATGACATGAATAGTTGTTTTTTCATAAATAAAGATTAACATGCTATTATGAATCCAAAAATTCAATATTTTTCAAAAAATAAACTAAATGAAAGGCTAAAATAGAAACTACCATGATTAAATATCATTTTTGTAATAGCAGAAAAATATGAGCTCAAGCATTGAAATAGCAAATAACCTCATATTCAACGACTCGTTTGTTTGCCAGATCAGCTTTATTTCCAGATAAAGCAATTACAATGTTTGGACTAGCTTGCCGTTGCAACTCTTTTACCCAATTCTTCGCTTTCGCAAATGATTCCTACAAGCTGTTGGTTAAATATCCACTGCATCACTCCGGAATTTTAACGTATTATAAGAATATTTCACATCTTACACCTCAAAGAAATTAACAAATGCTCCTTCTTCCTATGTCAAAGATTATCCTCTACGACTATTTTAAATCCACATAAAATTTTTGGTCATAATTTGATATGTGCTATCCATTAGATAGGCATTTCTAATTATCACAATCACATTTCATCCTCAGATGGGACATATTTAGGAGCATCCTCAGCTTTAAATGCCACAAGCACTGGAAGCAACTACACTGAGAGAAGTATTCAAATAAATGCTAATTTCCGCGACAATTGCACAGTAATAAAATTAATATTAAAACTAACGACACCAATCTATAAACAGAATACTACCAGGCTGCTACTACAAATACTCCTTTAATATCAAACTGAGGCGTAACACGCTGTTTATCCCAATAGGATTAAAAAATCTATATTTTTACGTGGTATTAAGAAATCACCTGGTTTGTAATATCATAAACAACTATTGCCGCCTGTGCACCGCGATAGTACATCGGTGCTAGAGAGTGATATCTGCAAAAGAATTTGGATTACAACATTTTCAGTGGCAATTCTAACCTCATTATCATCAATCTTACTTTCATGCATCCTTTACATTAAGTAACTGTTATGTCATCTGATACATTAAGAGAGATTCGACACCGATGTTAAAACTGTTGTAGGCATCAAGTTCCCATTTAATGGAAAGTAGTAAAAACCAGCCAAGCCGCTATTTAAATTAAGCATTTCTAAATGTTACTTCATGCCCGTTCCATTAAATTTCACGACATTTGTCATTTGAACTAAGAAAAGCAAATTAAAACATTTCCACATTCAAAAATGCATTCGAACGCAATATTCTTTATGTGTTCACTTATATTTTAGCAAAATAGAAACAACAGCAAGTTCCACTTTTTTAATGAGAAATGCATCCTAAACTGGATACCTTTCCTGTCCTGCAGTGTCCCATATTTCGAATTTCACTGTGGTATCATCCAAACAAACAGTTTGAGTGAGGAATGCAGCACCAATTGTTGATTCTTGGTACTCATGAAATTGCCCTTTTACGAATCTTAGAACCAATGATGATTTCCCTGAAAATCGGATGTATATCGGAAACATCAGTGTCTTAACATACAATATTGATCCCCAATCTTACTTCTTGGCTCCAACGGTAATGCAGAAGTAAATGCGAAGATACTTACCAACCGCACTTTCACCCAACAAAACCAGTTTGAACTGACAAGTTTTGTTTGGACCGCCTATATTTCCGGAACGCACCGTTCGTCCAGCCATAGACCGTTTTTCTCAAATTAATTGAAATTATTATAAATGCAAAATTATTCCTGTGAGAAAAGTGTAGTGAATAACTGATAACATATCTTGACACTAACATCTTTTAGATAGTTGATTATCAACTAAACAACGAATTAATTCTTTATAAGAGAGATAATCATAAAGTTATCATAAAGCAACCAATATCTATTTCTTTCAAGAACACTAAAATAAAATATATATTACGAAGCTAAAAAGTGTAATTTTAAGCGTATCCTAACTTTTTCTTAACCAGATCACAAGGTACAAAAGCAATAAATTTTGTTAATTTAAAAGTAAATTTCAATTAAGAATTTTAACATATCAGTTAAAAAAAATAGCTCTCATCTATTTTACTTTCCATATCGCTTCCCTTGCAATTCATATTTTAGTTTTTGCAGTTCATCGGTTGGAACTCATTGTTTTTAAACCTAATAAGAAGTTCAATTTGATGAAGAATTCAATTGAGGAGATGTTGGATATGAAAATGAGAAAAAATCATTGTTCTTTTCTTTGAAACAATAAACTTTGGTAAAAAATGAAAAGAATTATGATTAAACTTAAGTAATTAATAGCTAAATGCCTAATAAAACATAAATATCCAAATGATTACAAAGTATATGCAATCAAATTACACGACATATTATGTTAGTTTAGCACAATGTTCTCATTCATTTCTTGGCAGCAATCATTGATTAAACATGTTTGAAATATGTCTCAGTCAATTACTATTACGTAAAAAAGTGGAAATCTTGCAACGTCAGTGAGATATAAACGACCCGTAAGACTCACGTCTACTGAATGATCATTGAGTGGAAGTAAGTGAACAAAAGATTGAAACGACGTGTAAGAATTGCAATTTTGAGGAAGGCAATAAGGAAACAAGTTTTATTCACGCTACTGAAGTGACTTTAGTGTGACAGAGTCAAAAGATCACGACACAATTATTGTTGAGAAGTTAAACATGACCCCACTTTTCAGTATATCGCAAGGTGCGGGTAATTACGCCACCAAAGTTTCTCGCTACTTGTCTCCGAACCTCAATAATGTATTGTTAAATGGCATGAGTAATATGTTTAAGAGGTTAGGTGTTGTTTGCGGAAAGTTAGAGTTATACGTTACGTGAACATGGAGATATGGATTTATGCAGGTGTTGTTTGTGGAAAGTTAGAGTTATACGTTACGTGAACGTGGAGGTATGGATTTATGCAGGTGTTGTTTGCGGAAAGTTAGAGTTGTACGTAACGTGAACGTGGAGATATGACTTGTGTAGGTGCTGCTTGTAGAAAGTTAGAGTTATACGTTACGTGAACGTGGAGATATGGACTTATACAGTGGAAGAGAAGTGTCGAATTAGCCTTAATGGATAATTGTTGATGAGACAGGATTGCAGCAAATTCTAAAAGGTGATCCTTCAAGAAGAATTGAATAAAATTGGACACTTCATGCTATCTCTTCCCCTAACATGCTCTTTCTAGCTTTTCTTTATTTACCCAATGATAATCATAACCACAGATAAGATTATTTAGTTGAAGAGTGGAATTTAATAAAATGCAAGTTCTGATAAGTTCTAATTGTCATATGAAGAGCAAAAGATTAGGACATGATAATGAACAAAACAGATGCAAACTGATAAAAATGATATGAACTGTTAAGAATACTCCTATACGATGATTGTTATAAGCATTATTGTTTATCACAGTGAAATTTGTCATTCTAACTTTCGTATAATTATAATTGTAAATTTAGAGATAAAGTAATCAAGAAAAAAAAATCATCAAAACTTTTTTTTTTTAACTTACCGAACAATTGGTTGATATTTGTGACTTCACAAACAGTAAGAAAAAGATACGATATGATTCTAAAATGCACGGCTTCACAGTATTGTCGGAAAAATGAACATAGCAATAATGGAATAGGAAAATAATCGAACTTTTTTTTTTGAAATATTGTTACAACTATGATACAGCTATGTTTAATGCTCAAATTCGAAGTAGCACATCGACGAATCTTTCTTCTTTGATGACGGAAAGATTAGCAAAAACTGGACATTCATTGAAAATATTTGCTACTGAAATGTCGGAATTTCATAATTAATAAAGTAATCGAAATTTCTAGTTTCCCGAAGTCCGTAATGCGTGAGATAATAATTGTACGCATCACATTGCGTGACATAATGACTGTACGCATCACACTGCGTGAGATAATAACTGTACGCATCACACCGTATATTAACAGTGAAAGAAATACATTATCATTTCTTCTAAATTTCCTTTCAAAAATACACAAATAATGAGCAACATATATGGATCGCAGAATCAAGTTGGTGGTAATAATTTTTCTGATAAAATATTGCCTCGATGCACTTGACCCCACATATGAACCTGATCTATGCTGCATAATGAAAGTTACATCATATTGGATGAGGTCAAAGAGCGCTAATTTTGAAATTAATCATCTGTATCTCTCTCATTACTCCTCGATCTTTCTTCATTAGCGATACAATCAGGCAGCAAATAGAACTTCGATCGATCATTGTAACTATGTTTGGGTCATTTTTTAACTTCTTATGTCTAATTTAATTAATAATGGCAAAATTTTGATTTATTTTCATGGCCACAATTAAGCTAAAATGTTTAATAAAATTTTGATTTATTTTCATGGCCACAACTAAGCTAAAATGTTTAATAAAGTATTGTGTGGATCACTTATTTTAATAAATTGTTCGAGCAATTCCTTTGAGATTGGGAAAGAGTACAGAATTTATGCTAAAATTTAAATGAATTATAGAAAGAAATAGTAGTGAGTTGCATTGTGATTTTGTGGCTAAATAATGGATTGCTCAGAAATGCTTGGCTCCATTCCAAGACACTTAATTTTGGACAATTCTTTTTTGAGAAATCAATTATCGATGCATCGCTGATGCTTTGTAAATTATATAACGAATATGAGTATTGTATTAATGAGTATGAGAAGGATTGCAGGTCATTTTTATCTTTTTTTTTTTTTGAAATATTTCAAATAAAATGCCTTCTTTTGGAATTTTTGTCTAAACTTTAGGAGCAAATGATGCAATGAGCAATCATCATGTCTTCATGTCAGCAGGATTATTAATTCTCATAATTTATTCTTTCGTCCTTCAAAGAATTCTAGATTCAGTTCTGGAAATAAGTCACAACGTTAGCAAATCACTGCAATAGTAAACTAAATGAATAAACGATATCTTTGTACAAGTTTTAAATTTCAGGGCACTAAACGCCCAATTAGAGCATTTTTTTACGGAAATGTGCTCCAGTAATTTACAAAAACAATTACACTAACATCAAGCTTCGATAGTTTTCGTAATCTCATGTATTTCTCCGGAATGCTTCAATAGTGACATTTTTCAATCCGATCTAGAAATAACTCTTTTCCAAAGTTTTTGTTAAAAATTTATTATTTAATTTGCCGTGACTTTTTAAGAAGGTTTAACATTACCTGCTAATTTGATCTTGTCTCAAAAGGCAACATCAAACATTATTTACTTTTAACTGTCAAATAGTTCCTCTTCTTTCTTTTGCTTGCATTGCTCATATTTCTTTCTTTATCCCTGACTTCATATTTTACGTGGAATACTTTAATTGTGAAAATGTCCAAAATATCAATGAGAGAATAATTATTCTGTAATATTATATGGCAAAATAAATTGGAAAAGTGATCTTGAACGTTACTTTTAACTATCAAATAAATTATTGCTCAATGTTATTCCATTTGTTTTGATCCATATACATCGATCTTTCGCAGTTGTGTTGAAGTACTTTCTGTCTGATCAAAGAAATTCAAATACTTTCAAGTGGAACGATATCTAATCATTTATAATGATAACTTCTTTCAAATAATTCGAATATTTAGGAAAAGAAGCACTTTCTTAAAGATCGGAAATGCCGTATTGTACAGTGATATCTTAATTGTAGCTTCACTCTTGCTTACAACAAAACATGTCAAATAGCTATTCAACTTTTTAGCTGCATAATGCTTAATTACAAAGTAATAGTTACTAATTCATTTATTTTTGATCACACTCTCTTTCATCCAAAAGCATCTAGCAAACAGACAATTTCAGTTCATATTTAACTCACATTCTTTGCATCACTAAAACAAATACGATTGCTTAAATTTTACTGAATTTTTTAAATTTTTTGCGAAGTTTCATTTTCCAGATTATTAGAAAATGGTATTATGAATTGCTTTTGAATTCCAACCGAAATTTATGCGATTTGCGAGAATTGAATTCAATATATATCAGGATTAAATTTTACTGATTTCGAGAATATCATTCAGTTGAACGAAGATTGCAATAAAATTGATAAGTTTTTGAGTGTATGTTGTATTTTCAATTTTATTGTTAAATAATTAGTTCTTCATATATTTATGTATTTAGATCTTAATGATCTATGTATATATGCATCATTTGTAATTATTTTTTACTTCGGAACACTTTTTTGTGAAATATGGACTTCAAACCGTTATGTAGAAGATTTTTAAGGACAAATGAATAATTTTTGGGAAATGAACAGATTCAGCTATTATAAACCAAATTTTTTGCAGAAATTAGTTCCATGCTTTTTTCCAGTTAGACTTAAAGTATAGTATCATTGGTTTCTAGTTCGGCGTATTACGTATATTAATTCTTTCACATCTATCAAATTCGGAAAAGAATAGTGAGGACGATGCGATATGGCTAGTGAACGATATATAGTGGAAACGCAATAGAGTTGAGAAAATATAAACACCTTGGATACCAATCGTTCTGTCCTCCTTTTAATCAATTAGTGGAGAAAACTCCCTGCTTAATTTACCAGGAAACAACGAATTTGGCATCCCAGCGTTGTAAATTTGTCAGATGGTACCTTAGCTACGGAATTACTGAATCTTTTTACGAAGCGTGTCCTCAAATTTCAGAGATTCGTTACTTTTCCTGAATAATGCAATCGCTTGAAATTCTATCATTTCAAGTTCCTCTTAGTGTTTTGACAAGCTTGTCGAGGAATCTGAGATTTGCTAGGAAAGAAATTTCATGAGCAAGCACGATCATCGGCAAATATCACATAAATTGCAAATTATGAAGATATTCAAACATTTTAGGCAGTTTCTGGAAGGGAAACATTCTTCGCTGCATCCTAAAGTTCAGTATTTTCAAATCGTCCTAAACAATTTATTTTTTTTTCTATAGAATTTGCAAAAGTACTTTGGCATACTAATTAACTAGAATAATAGCAACTTATTTGCGGCACCTAACGGTGGACCGTAATGAGACCCTCTATTCGGTCGATTTGGGAACCAACAGCTGACCGTATTGGAGCTATTTCTGGCTCGTATTTCTCTATCAATTAATTTGACTTCACTGTTTAAAATGCTTATTTTTTTGACGAATGCAGAATGCTGATAATCATTATTTCGCGAGACACAATAAAACTTTTAAGAGAGAGGAATCATCAATTCCCAATAACCATTATTTCGAATCGATGAAAGTTATAAAGAACATATGAATGCTGCACCATGCAAAAAATTTCAGAAATATCACAATGTTGTAGTAATTCTGATTTCCAGTCGTGTAGTTACTGCATAGTAACCGATTATCCTATTATGATGAACGGTCAGGGAAGTGTATCGGTGAGTTTGATAACTTGTTATTTTATCATTGGAATCAGCATGAATCGATCTCTTTTCTATACTTTAAAAAACAAAGTTTTCGGTTTGATCTAATATTAGTTCTAATTGATTTGCAATGATTATTCCAAAAAAAAAAGCACCTGAATTGGCCATAAGTTGGAGTCGTTAATTACTCCGTAAACTGCTTTGAATTAATGAGTTGTAAAAACCGCTTCCCGTTTCTAAAGTTGTTAAAGTATGACACAAAACTCAGTTCTAGTTTCTATTGCTCCTAGTATCATCATATTACTGATTTGGTTGTTGCAACTATTCTTTTCCTTTCTGCTTTTTATCATATTTATTTCATCTTTAGTTCCAGTCATATTTGTGTGATAAATATCATGTCATTAATGGCTATCTAATTTATTTGGCAGAAAAAATATTGTCCTTACTTTTACTCTTTCCTTGAAAACTTATCCTTCCTTAGCTCTTCAGAAGAATCTTGCAAATTTTTTTTGCTATTAGGTAATGATTCATGCATAAGTGACATGGTACAAACTTCCCAAATAGTAAGAGTTAAACAACATTTCGTGAACAAAAATTTTAATTTGAATGAACAAAATTATTTCAAAGGAATGCACAAATTCACAAATATATTGAATGGACAAATAAACAGTAATGTACAGTATACAGCAACAACATACTATCATTAAATTATTAGCAAAACAAAATGTGACTGAGGAATGATTCTAAGGAAAAGGAGCTTTGAAGCCAATGCTCGTAGTATTCGCAATGATAACATTATGAAGCTCATATATAAGTCATCTGTTATTGCAATGATCCATCAAAGAATAATTCAGGGAGATGGTATGAAAATTTATAAATAAATAATGAATATTTTAAGCTCTTTGACGAGAATTGGAAACTAGAAAACCTCTTTAAAATATCACTGATCCATTGCTGATATCAGTTAGCAATAAAGGCACAAAAAAGCGATGATTAATTTCAGTTAATGTCTCTTAACTGAACAAAATACGTTTACACGAACGGAAAGATTTTAATCCAGTTTCACAAGAACTTGGTATCATACACTGAAGTGAAGCCCGGACGAATTATGCCCTTGTTGAGTAGTGGATTGAACTCTTCCTATTGTTTTAGTAATAAGTAAAAAAGTAATTTCTCTATAATCTTAAAAATATTTCAAGAGCAGCGTTATTTCTACGTTTGTTCTTAGTAAAAAATGGCCGATACTATCGATAAGTCCTCAATGGCGTCGTATGTCGAAAATAATTTTCGGATTACAAGTAGGAATGGATCTTTCAAACTCAACTGTCATTTGGCACTTTATAAAATGTTTCCTTAAGGAAGTGTCCAAGTCGGGGACCTACAAAAATTTTGGAAATGAGATGAAAAATGAATTTCTGAGAACGAAAATTTGAACTTCATTCTCAGAAGTAGAAGTACAGACTTTACCCGAACTTATGTTTTATAAAAGTATGGAACCAAAGCAAAATCAGAAGTAGGTCAATCTGTCAACTCCGAGTTCTGTCTAACTTCGTATTACTATTATCGTTTAAGTTGCGTCCTTCTGTGAAGATACACAATATAGATGATCGACACAAGCAGCGCTGTAGCACAAAGTAAAGCGCCAAAAAATGCTGATGTCGTATTGATACAGTCACCTTCCGGCCTTTGGAGTCGACGAATCTGGGCGGCTATTCGAGGGTTATTTGGTGAAACGCCAAAATCTACATCAGGTATAATTATTGGTGAAGCGTGAAAAAATTTATTGATAAAAACCTTACAAAACAATATTAGTAAATGGCAGCAGATGAAGAAAAAGATACCTAATTGAGTGTCCAATACATCCAGCTGCTGGGAACGGACGTCTACCTCAGCCATGCGGTCAGTTAAATTCAAGACTAGCGGCAGATCCGGTAATGCTCGTCGCCTTAATGCCTTCTTTTTACCGCTCAAATCTCGACATTGTGGCTTCTGAAAATTGCAAAGCATACATTATCATATCCAATAAAATAGCAAAATATAAAAAAGTGAGAGGACAGGAAATTTGAAAAAGTAATATTAAGTGGAAAGCGCTGTCCACCTAATTTTTAGAAGGTGGGTATAAGCACGTAACTTTATGATTGTAAGATCTTCGCGAAAAGCTAAATTTGCTGATGACTTTTTGTACAGAGAATCTTTGAAGAGATGAATGACTCTTTTATGCATTGCTCATTTGTGCTATATTTTTCAAAATCGTTCTATGATATCACGTCGAAAATCAACTTACTGGGCACTCGCCATCTCGAATATCCAACCTAACTGAACACTGGAAGTTTACTACCACTTTATCTGCAAATTTGAAAGCATGCGCTTCTTTTTGTGCTTCTAATTCATTGGGACCATATTCTAGGTTGTCTAACAGATACCGGTCGATTGCACATCTAAAATGAAGATTTAATTTATGGTTAAATATCACAGGCACATTCTAATAAAATAAAGTTACTTCTTCGATTTCTCACTTCCAGTTAAATAATACTTTTGTATTTTTGTATCTAGTTATTATACTTGGTTATTTTTAATACGTTTTGATCAAACACTTCTAACCATTATAACATTTTATTATTCTGATCCCATTCAGGTTTGGATTTCTAGAAGGAGTATTTGCACTATATATTTGTACTATAAACAGAAAATTGAAATTGAAAGCATTTCAAAAATCAATAAACAAAGTGTAAAGTTTGGAATGATAATTACCCATCCTCATTGAGTATAACAAATTGAGTGCCGGATCCATCTTCAACGAAACATGAGTGAACCGTCATACACCAGAGATCTGAGATTTGAAATTTTGGTAGCAACAGGAATTTAATTTTAATTGGAAGAAGATTTAGATTTCAATAAGAAAAAAAATGCTGGTTGCCAAAACAAAAAAACTGTTCCTAAAAAATTGTTAGTCATATGAAAAACAAGAATAAATACGATTCCGTAGATTCATTTCTTTTATCTAATTAACTCTTCTTTTGAACCACTGTGATATCTCGAAATCACTTGTTTAACTAGAAGATTGAATATGAGTAAAATTATGCTGTCACTGCAATGGTAACATTAAAATAATTTTGGTATCTGTACCGCTATATATAAATTTCTTATTAAAGAGATAATATCATCACCTCTATCTGATCTGCAAAACAACTTGCTGCTAATTAGTCTATATGCGATAGAAAATATGTTACTTGTGGCAGTAGAATCACATTTCCACTTATGAAGCAGTTTGCTGCCGACAGAAACTACCGATAATGGTTCCATGGAAATCGGATCTACTACTTCGTAGTGGCATCGTGGCATTTCGGCTAGCTCTGTGAATGGTTCCAACGATTTCATTGATACTGTCAGTGGGTATGTCACTGTTTTATCTGCTTCCATGTAAAAACAACTAATTTCATATCCCTAAAAGTAAAATGTTCGAAGATATTTACACGGAATAATTTATTTCAGTGACCACCAATGCATACACTCAGAATTTGCCAGAGTGGGAAATTGCTTATTTTTACTTATTTAATAACATTAAGTAACAAATAACAAAGGTATGAATTTAAAGCAGATTTCGTTTCTTCCAAGATGTTTTGCAACTTCTAGTTAATTATACCATTAATTAACTTACAAACTATACTTGTAAGCTTTTTTTATTTTTTTTCAAACTTGAAAATTTTATTAAACTAACCCTATCCACTTTGGTGATAAATTCTTCATGGAATGAAATCATCACTTTCACATTAGCGAACATACCTGGTGGATTGGTCTGTAATCAACAAAATTTAATTTTAGCAATAAAATTAATTTAGTCCAAAAGATCATACATTTTATCATTGATCTTACCTGCGCAAATTAAAATTTTTTTGGTTGTTTGTAGTTTTTCTAGCTGAATAAATACGTGTTGATAATTACGTTGGGTAAATGAAAAAACTGCAAGCAATTCTTCGCTTGCAGTGGCAATGGCATTATTCAATTTACATATGTCTATGCAGAACAATATGACATTTGCTATTTTCAAATGGGACGAATTTATTATTAATCAATTGAATTTTATCTATTGATTAAAAACTTTTGCTTTATGGAAGATGAAGAGCAGCAGTGATTCTAATTAAGGAGGTCAAAACACTGGCTTTCTTCGAGACAATTATCTCTTCGTTTTTTACATAATTTAGCAAAATTTAAGAAAGCCTAAGCTTTTAATAATTACATAGTGATTCTTATTTGGTATCGATCAATCTGAAAATGTTAACATCTATAGAATTATTCTTGTTCGATGCAAGAATCAAGAATGAAACTCAGGGATTTATTTGCAGATCAACAATTTCAATTTCAATTGAATATCAACAAAATTGAGCTAGCCTACTGATAAAAAGTGAGAAGTATGGTAACGGTTACCCAAGCGCCTGAGTCTTTTCTATTATTTATTTATTCTCTTAATTTCAACAGAAAACATCAACATTAATTCTGCTATTTCTATGCCAATAAATCCATCTTTACCATTTCATTAAAATATTTTGGGAAATGAGATCTTTGGACTAAATTTTGATGAAAAGTAAATGACAATAAAGGTTCTTATTAGAAATCCGTTCCTTAGAATGATTCTAATAAATATGTGCAAGGTTCTAAAAGTATTTGTTTATTGAATTATTATTAAAACGCATTCAGTGAGTTCATTCGTTCAGTGTTTGGACTGCTATTTGGATTCATTAAATTGTTAATATTTATGGATTCATTGAATGGTTTTTTGAATATGTGGGGTTCAAATGATTACGAACTTGAAAAATTAAATGTCCATTTCCATGAAAATTTAGAAGGACAGTCTGTAGTAATGTGGTACAGTGGAGGCTGTCAAGTTCAAAAGTGAGATAAAAGGGATTAAATAGACGACAAAATATGATGGTATTTTAGAAGTTATATGTATTATTAATCAAAACAAAACATTTCGTGTACAGGATATTGTCGTCATTCATCAAACCATACTCAAGACCGCGCAATCAACCGCTTATAAATACTTAATAATTAATTCCAGCACTCCGGAATTAATTAAAAAGTAATATTTTATTTTAGTACAATTTAACTGAATTTGAATGTGGAAAAGTTGAGATGGAAATTTCAAATTTAAAAAATTCTGAGCGAAGTGAACACCAATTTACAGTTTTGCTCCAGATTTAATTTTCTATCAATTCATTTACGTTAACTTTATTGTTCTCTTACTTAACTGAAGCGCAACAATACGCCAAAACCTTTCGGAATTAAAAGAATATAATGCACAAAGCGGTCGTGCAACCTAAGGTGTAGGCCGCAATTTGATTATCTTTCCAAACAATCTGCATGAAAAATTTAATTTCTTCTCCATTTTCAAGTACAATTCGGGATTCGGTACTCTAATTTCATAAGAATTAATTAATAGTGTGATTTAACAACATAATGGCGCAAAGGATATCTGACAATTGTCTTTCATGCATGAATTGTTTTTGTTTCATGATTAGTAATTGATGGAAAATAGAATGAAATAGAAAAATGAAAAGATGCTGGCAAGGAGAAGTGCAATTGAGTTGGCATTAAAAAATTATAAATATCAGTTATTTTTATTGCCGCATTTTTTTTATGGGATCTTTTTTCCCATGGATCTGAATATTGAAGAAGTTGCAATTTTTTTTTTTTTTTTGCCTCAACCTGTTTCTAATTGTGAAAGGTAAGGCAATTGCGAACATTGCATTGCAATCATTTACTATTTTTATTGTTTATTCAGAAAAACAATGTATTTTGCTGTTCCCCTTTGCATCAGAAAAAATGTAAAGTCAAATACTTTCTAATCGCCAATCTTCTAAAAACAGTTTTAGAATGGTAGACTGGATTTGTTTTTTGAAAATTTTTGCCACAACAAAAAGTCTTTTCCTAAAAAACTTCTAATGGTTGAATTTCTGCTCATTTTATTTTTTCTGTATCCCGCTGTGAGCACAGAAAGAAAAAATAACGCACTAATTAACCCTCTCTATTCGGTCATCACCGCATCGATTTTCAAATGATTCATCAAACTTGATTAGACCTTTATTTGCTGCAGGATATGCGGTCTCAAAATTTCATGCAATTTGAAAATGAAAAGTGCTGTCACTGCTCGTCCGTGGTATCCAAGAATTCGATCTCTGTTTATGCATGCAACTAAGACCTTACCCACATCGGTCCACAAGATACTTGTATGAGCTAGACACAACTGCGAATAAACTTGGAAAATCAGGGCGGGCATGTCAGAGCAGAAATTAGTAAAAATATGATATATGTAATCAAGTAGTGCTAAATGAACTAACGGATCTCGTAACAGCAACACCACACTGATCCTTTCGCACTGTAATTGATGTCGTCCGACGTCCAGTATCACGTGATACGCAACGTTTATCGTTTGAATGCCCTACCACATAAATCCTACCTTGGAACACACTTTCTGTCAAAAACACGACTTCGATCGTATCTTCACCACATTCCACCTCTGCTTTTCCTGAAAATTATTATTTGCCTTTTTACATTTTCTCAATTTTTGAAAAGAAATGCAATGAAAAAAACCTGAAATTTCTTAAATTAAATGACTTTTAATGCAAATTTATCAGTGAAATTTCAATGCGATTTTTGTGAAAAAGATAAATAGAAATAGAGTTAGATACAAGTTGACAAAATCCAACAGTCATTGAGACATCAAGAGAAAGAGAATGGTCAATGCTCATAGCTAAATTCAGTTCAATTTTATCCCCCATTTATTTTTCGGACTGAAACATACAACTGATTTTGATTTAGATTCAGTAAAATGAGTTCTTGGAAATACTCCAATAACCGAAACCTGTTTTGTTTTTTAAGTAAGAAAGAACTTCGTAAACGTGGAAAAAAACAGATTTTTCCCATAGAAAGAAAAAGGTTCCAACTCTCTGATGCAGTGACCGATGTTCGAAAATGACCTAAATTATGACTGCTCAGATATTTAGAAGTGGCAAAATGCCTTGAATCAAATAGTCCTTCACTCTAGTTTTTTATGCTAAATTTCTTCTGAATTTACTTTGGAATACTTCATTTAAATCACATTTGAAAGCACTGCAGAGACATTATGCAGATATCTAATTCCTCAGTAAATTTTGATTAAAACTTTGTTTTTACTAGCCAGGGAATGATAAAAAAATCTCATTATCTGCATTTATTTGTCTCTAAGCTTCGTTTTTATATTTATTCACATTTTCAGCAGTTAATCGGCAGTTGAACTTGCTACTAGATGCAAAAATTTTTTTTGACGCATGAGCGTAGTAAGATACTATTATTACGTGTGTAGAGAGTGGTCATTACAATAATTTCGTTGTATGGTTAGCGAAACCAAAATCCTTAATTCTGGGGACATTTTTAAGTGGAAAATTACTTTTATGCTTTAAAATAACTGGTTATTTACTGACTAAAACATTGACTTTTTCATTTTACGGCACTGATGTAACTGAAGGTAAAGTCTAAATAATGATGAATTATCGAACAGCTTCTTCATCCTCTCAGATCGGAAAACTTTCAGGATTAAGCCAACTAGCACTGTATTCTTGTCGAGAGTATAATCATTTTGTTATCATTTGCTAATGATGTACAAGACGTGAAACAAATAAAGTCATTATTTGAAATCAATTTTGATTGAAGGACGTAAGGAAAGCTTTGGACCAAACATCCAATAAGATATTTTTGCCTGTTCAACTTTCGAAATTCTAACCGTTCCAAAGAAAGTCTTGGATATAACTAACATAGCACTTTTGTAGATGCAAATTCAATTTATTTCCAGCTCTGTTAATAAGGCGAAGCTATCATAGTGGACAGAACCGAGAACAAAATTTCTCATGGAACAACTTTTGAAATGTCACGAGCTGCGGTATGCATGGTGACAACGGAAGATGCCTTTAATTCTTTCGGAATAGTATAAAACACAAATGTTGTTGACGCATTTAAAAAGAATTAGAAACATTTAGAATTTTTTCGCATACAAAAAAAAATTTTACCACAGAATTCAATCATTTCATTGCGTACAGAATGATAACTGCTGAGAAATTTGTCTGTTTGTTAATTTTGGCACAGATGACACAGCTACTTTCAGATAAAAACTACTGTTTACATGTTTATCATTTTCGACGAGGAATACTGATAATTCAATCAATGTACGTGTAAGCATCTAATTAGTGTGAAAGAGATACTTTGCACCTTAAAATTGGCAGGATCAGCAGATTTGAATCATTGACTTATTTAATGTATCCAAGAAAATGTTCATAACTACTGAGTGATAAAAGCATCAAAAGTTGTTATCATAACAGTGATAGTAAGAATTACCGATTTGTGAATTAGGTATAGGAATGGAATGGACCCGCTGTATGTGAATGAAAGCTTGGAACATAAGCAGTAATGGTATCGGTAGAGTAGCCATAATCGAAGCAACGTGTTGGGTCATCACTTGAGCACCTTACTGACGCATTTTTGCTTTGCTGCCACCTTCTTGTAGTGCGACGATGTTCCGTTTCTAATTTCTTTTCAGCCCCTTTTCATCCTCTTCATGTCCACATTTGGCCACCGCTGTGGTCGTAATCACGATGCTGATAGTCATCCATCATAGCAGTACTCCCCTTTTCTCTCACAACATATTCCCTTAGGCATGCGCAGGTTTAGGAGCTATCAATAAATCATCACCACAGAAGTTGATCTTTCATCCTGTCTTTTTTTGTCTTTTCTCTTAATCCTCCTAAATCTTTTCACATTCTTCTTACAACCTTTTAGAGAGTTATCCCGGATCTTAGTATCACCTGTATTTATCTGCATATGCGGCAGAAGCGACGTTAGTAACACTTTCGCTTTTTGTCAGGAAATCAGTTCAGTGCAAGGATGCGGAGAAAATGCTACCATTGACAATGTCACCTTTCCTTTCACCTCTGTCACTGACTGACCAGTATCTCAAGATCGTCTCTTTACTTCATTCATTTCATTCCTGACAAAACAATCAACGCTGCTTAATTGACAAGTCTCTTTATTTAGTGATAATAGCAGTAGCAGTAGGAGGAATAGAACAATAACAATGATTATGTGGGTCTTACTCCGGATCTTCTTATCATGTAAGACATAAGAGCAAAAGATAACGAACATACAATGAAATCATTCATCGACCGAACAGCCTAACGAACTAGTTCGTTCCTTCGTAAGCAATGCCATTAACACTGTTTGTTAGTTTTATCGTACATTAAAATGAAATTCTCATAGTCACTTTGTTTCCGAACACTTTTCAATTTTTGCTAATACGGGAATTTGCAGTATATAACTGGAATTTTCATTTCTCTGATGAAATCGTCGCCATCGATTGCATTCCATGCTTGCAGGGAATCGCACAACAACTTGTTGCTGGAGAAAGAAGAAAGGAAACGTTACATCTCACCAAAAATATGGATTTGTATGTTTACTGCGCGGAAAATCAAAATCATCATTACGTATCAGTGCAAATAAGCGATTACAATGATTGCATCATTTAAAATTTATTCCTTTGTTGAGAAAGAGATCTTTTCAAAAAATTTATAGTCAACGTTTCACTTCAAATAAATGTCAAAAAGGCAGGATACAATGCCGCAACTTGGAGCATGAAAATATAATATTTTTCTCTTGTTAGCTATTGTCCTATTCTCCTAAATTTCATATGTTTCAGCATTTTCCTCAATCATTAAAGTTCTTGAAATTTCTGAAATTCTGAAAATTCTGAAAGTTTTCCTTCATTTTTACTCAGTTAAGTAGAATAAACTAGGAACATTTTTTCTACTCAATGTAATACATTGATGCTAGTTTAAGGCTGAGGTTTTTTTGAATGTTCCTTTCAGTGTGCAATAATCATGTAATGTTAAATGTAATGATGAAGATCCCGCAAATTTAGTACATATTTCAAATATTCGTTTCTGCAAAACGAAATATACTTTTGTCAAGAATTTGATTTCAAAAAAATACCGCGACAGGGTAGCATCATATCTATACTTGAGACAAAGCTTGTTTACTTACTGAAGAACTTTCAAACTTCATTAAAGCTGTGAATCTCAAATTTCTCGTGAAAATAATTCCTGTCCTCCTCAGACAAACACTTCGTGTTGAAAGTAACAAACAAAATTCAGCAAAGCTTCCTTTTTGCATCAACACTGTGCTATTGAAGTATATGATACGATAATTCAGCAGTTACTTATGTAAAAATTACAAAAGAATTAAATTCAAATGAAATTGCAATGGCTTTTGCATTAAATACTACTTTAAAGGTCTTGTAATTTATTCGATAACCAGCTTATGCTTACTTCTTCAACATCTTATTGGTCATTCCTTAAAAATCTTATTTCAGTCACTACTTGTTACGAATACTGAATTTAGCAGTTTATGAGATACTCAACAGTTCTCTGAGGACATGCTGAATGGAGAGGAGGAAAGCTAGATACATTCATGGATAGAAATGAGCGTATATATCATTCATCAGGCACCCTACTTTAATTGTGTTTAAAATTCCATTGTTTCTAGCGGCCACCAATGTTGATGAAAGATGTATCGCTGCTAAAGAAAATGTTCAACAACGCTGTTGCATCAATAAACAAAAATGGGACATAAATATAATAGGGCATAAATGTTACGCTGATTGTCATTTCATTCAGTTACTAATGATGTAAGTTTAGAATCACGGAGAACATCTTTGACAAAGAATCAAAAATTATGACAAATATAATATGCAGCAATTATCAGTTGTCTGACGCATCAAAAGCATTTTGTCGTTTGAGCGCGAAAATTCCTGATACATACTTTCTTATCATAAATGTACAGAGTGGAATTCTTTGTGTCAAATTCGCGTCTAACTTTTCTGTTTTTTATAGCAATAATTAAATGTAATTTAAAACACCAACGCTATGTTTCAAATTAACATTTCGTTCCTTTCTCCATACTTGCACACTATAATTCTTTGCAATTACTATTTTTTAGGATTCTCAAGAGTGAGGAGTTGGCTAGGAACATTCCCATTTTCTTTACTTCAATTTACACTTTGGATGCTTCCTTTTAGAAATCCCGACATATAGCTGTCTATTCAGATTGCATGCCTCAAAAAAAATGTCAATTTTACTATTTTAGCTCTATCACTTTGTTGTTCAAAGTAACAAAGTTCGTCATTTTTAACTTAAAGTCATTGCTCACACTTTTATGAAAAACTTGAAGATTAGCCGAATTAAAAACACGTCAAATCCACAAAAATTAATGCTCCACCTCACATGGTTGTTAATAAATTTATGCAAGCACTTGCAAAATCCTTCATTTTTTCTGACGTTTAAGAAAACTTTAAAAAATGTGAACGAAAATGAAGAAGGAATTCACATTTCTCATTTTTTTTATAAAAAATTTGCAGTAAAATTACCACTTTCACTTGAAAAATTGCTTCATCATATCGAAATTTCCCACGGCTCCTCTTTTCTCTCTCTTCAAAGTATCGTTATTTTCTCTTTATTACAGACAAATATTTCCATGAGAGACTTTAATGAAGATATAGCCCTGACAAAAATTATCAGTAATGCACGTGTAGATATATGTAAACATGTACAAATGCGTTATAACACATTAACCAATTATAAAATCACTGATTGAATATTTGGCGAATACATCAAACAGTGCCTCAAAAATCCATAAATAAGTTCCATCTGCCGTACATAACTCATTTAACAGCTTAGCTTCTTTGAATAAACATAATTCAGTTAATATGAAAGAGTTTACATGTCAAATCACTTTCATGTATAATTGGGTAATTCATCCTCGACATTTCAGGTCCTATTTAGATTTGTCAATTTATAACTTATTTGAATATGATTTAATGAATAGTAGTGCCGACAAATGAAGCGATCATTTCAATAGAGATACAGTAAACATTAACAAACCAAAGTTAGTGTTTTCAGCAATCCACAATGCTTATGATTCCTTTATTTGAAAGTGCACTAAAATTCCAAGAGATCGCTAAAACCAGTTTATCATTGTTATAGTAAACAAGTCAGATTCAAAACAGCTACAGTTTGTGGCATTCCTCTTCGTAAACACTCATTGTTGCTGCCAAAAATAGGATTTAAACATTACAAAAATATGCAACTTAGAAACTTTCGCAATGAAAAATACTAGAAACAATTGAAAGAAAAACATCACGAAGAATTGATTAGATCAACAACATCAAGCTTAGTTTACTGATGATTTCAGTTTATTTATTGAATGCCTTCACTCATCTCAAAAGTAATGGAACTTAGTTGATCGCACTGACAGCAATAGTTAAAAAGCATCTAAGGAATAAGATAGAATCATCTATTAAAAAATTCATCTATAAAATCTATATTAACATGCGAAAATACTATAAAAAAAAAAGATACTATGCGAAATGTCAACAATTGCATCAAGGAAAATAAAGAAATTTTCATTAGGTCTAAGGGATGCAATAATGCAAAAGTAAATATCGTGGTATTAGGAACTTTTTAGATGGAATGTATACAAGCTGAGAATTAAACAGAAAAATGGGATACATTGTGTATGTCTAGAGCGCAACGACTAATTACATGAAATTAACTTGTAAATGGTAGTAAAGCATCATATGCCACTAGAAGACTAAAAATTTATGTCATTTATAAAAAATAATCATCATGAGGTGCGGCATGACTGGTCTCGGATTGTGTGCGATTTTGGTGATTCTTCAAAAAGCATTTTCTTAGTTAAAACTTTTGCAGTTTCTGCTAACACATTATCTTCCTCCTCCAACTTCTGCATCTCATTTCTTTTTTCTACTTCTGCTTTTTCTACTAATACATCCTCAACGTTCACATCTAATTTTGCTGCAAATCAATTATTATTTCACTATTTTATAACAGCGAAATATTATATATAGATTTATATAATCCAAAGTTCTAATTTTGATTTATATTAGGAAATAATATGGTCTTAGTATTTCATTATAATAATAATTCATAGTAATTCACAAATTAAAACTTAATAAAAAGAATCATGCAAAAACCAACATTTAAAAAAACTTTCTGCTGTATTCACTGGTTTTATGTTTGGCGAATTTATTTCTAATGCGGTCCCTTGTGCTGAAGAATGAAATCTAGGCCGAACTGCAGGTGCTTCAATATAGCCCATTCTCTGATTAACAGCTTCTTCACCTTCGCCATGCTAAACATGTAATCATGTAGTACAATGACGAGAAAAAGAAAACAAAAAAGTGGAAACAGTCCAGAAGTGAAAACTTCGATTAAAGAAAATGAATAGAATTTAGACGCTGTTTGGACAGAAAATGAAACTGTTGTAACATGTGATTTATTGTTCCGTTAAGCCATTTAGAATAATTCCATATTCAAAAGGCATTTTGCAATACCACAATGTAGGCTCATTAGACATTTCTTGCCACCTAAATTTGAAGATGACAGCTGATCTTTAAAGATTCAGATCAGACAGTAATACTGAACACCTTGAATAGTTCTGAAGATCATAGCAATTAGCTAAAATCATATATGATATTTCTGGCATAAAAAAGTAAAAAAAAAATTGGAAAATAAATAACATTATCTTACTGCTAAAACAGACCATTACAGCTTGAAGTTTGGCATTCGCGCGCAACAATTCAAATATCTGTTCTTTAAGGTCTTCGACTTCTCCATCTGCATCATCGCAAGCTTTTTCTAATCGTTCATTTTCCTTTTGCAGAAGATTCAATGTATGTTCTATCTCTTCAGATTTTTTATCTTGTGAAGACCACGCTTTTTCCATCTGTAAAACGCTTTAAAGAAATCGAAAGTAAATCCCAACTTGAAATTTAAGGAAAATGAAGATTATACACCAATATTTATTGCCAGCATTACCCAGTGTGATCGAGGTGCTGCGTATATATTACCTTATCTGTATTCTATGCTATTTGAAACAACCTGTTAGCCAAAGCAAATTTCTACATTCTGATAAAGTAGTCAGAGTTGACTGAAGTTAGCGCTTGGAATTAATTCTTTCATACACCTAATTTTTTCTGAATAGCTTGTATATTCTATGTGTGGATTTACATTCTAAAGCATTACCACTTTTAAATCAGTGTTTTCTTTTTCCAATCTGGAAATCGTACTCCTCAGTATTGCATTTTCGTTTTCTAATTTATCTTTTTCGTTTGCCAAATTTTCAGCAATATCAATTATTCGAGCAAAATTTTCACGTCCAAAATCCAAATTCTTACACAAAGCTGTGCTTTGGGATCTTTCAACTTTTTGCAAATATTCAGTCGTTCTTTTTAGATCCTAGAATGAGCGAAATTAAAAGATAGTAAAGGTAGTATAGTGAAGAAATTAATAGTTATTTTACATGCGTTTGGATTATGGGGAATAATCCAAGACTTTCAATGAAATAAACTTGCATTACTTTTTCACCGTGTGTTTCCTTAAAGACATTTTTTTCTCTTTCATAATGCTCCAACTGATTCTTGACAGAATCCATTCGACTTTTCTGGTTAGCTTCTGAATCTTGCAAGTTATCCATCAATGTACTGGAAATTTTAAAATCTTTTTCTGTAAACTCATGCGGCATTTCAATTTTATGGCTCATTTCTTGCGTTTCGGCTTGAAATGAGGTTACAAGCAAACGCTGTTCTTTCAAACAAGTGGTGCATCTCAACTCATTTGAATCTTTCGACCATTTTCCATCTAATTTCTGAAATTCAATACAAACATGATATCATGATGAATGCACTTAAAAATGAAGCAACATCCAACTTTAAGTTCACTTCCTGAAGATCTTTTACATGACTTAATCGATTTTGTTCTTTTTTCACTTTGGGAAGTTTTGCAATGGAATATAGCATATCTGCCCACTCGTTTTGGAAATTCTAAGAAAAACTATCCTAGAGAATAAGGCTTCTAAAGACTGTAAAGCAAAGAAGTTCTAAGACTAAAAAAATGATGACAAAACAAGATAACCTGCAATAAACTTGAGAAATAATTTCTGTTCTCACAAAACTGAGCCAACATCACTTCTTGTAGGCTATCAAGTCTCAATTTTTCATTCTCAAATAGCATTTCCCACTTCTTTTTTTCCTCCAACATCTCTTCCATCATCGCTTTTAACTAAAAAATTTTTGATTCAAATAAAAACTGATATGATTTTCTTAGAATTGAATCTTTTGAATTACATACATAAATGCTATAAAATACCTGCTTGAACCCATTTCTAGCCAATTTTCCATGCTGAGCTACTGTCTCCACCAATGTTTCAAATTGCGGAATATCTTGACGAATAATGTTTACAACCTTTTCAAAATAAATAAGAGAAATTTCTACATCGTCTACTTCCCACTCGCTAACGAATACTTTGTTTTTCACATCACTCCTAATTTTCTCCAGTAGCGATGTCAGTGTTTCAAACAAAAATGATTTCTGTTTCATGGTTTCGTCTTCTTTTGCACGAAGAATCTCATCAATTTTATTTCCAAGTTCTGCAACCTTGGTTTCCAACAGAGATATAATTGAAACGTGCTCGCTTTCAGCCGACATCATTCGATTACTTTCCTCTTTTTCGAAATCAATCAGAGTCTCTTGAAGTTTTAGTGAGAGCTGATCTTTCTCTTCTTTAATCTTTTCCAGTTTACATTCAAGTTCCCCTATTCTTTGTTGAGCTTTCTGATGCAAAGTATGTGCTGTATCGAGCTGTTGCTGCATAATTTCAATTTGAACTTCCATTTGACATCCCTTAATGCAAAATGTGAGATGTTCATACAATTGAGGTTAAAAAGATTAATTCTACTCATCAAAAGTTTAAAAACTCGAGTGTCCCAGAAGAAATAATAACAATTCAATCATTTTTTAACCTCAACTAAAGAAGAATCAAATTGAACTCCAGTTTGTACAGTATTTTTCTCGAATAAGTGCTTTGGCTTCGCTTGAGTCAACTCATCTACCAAATCTTCTGCTTCGTACAGCTATAAAATATATTTGAGATACTAGTTCAGTTTTACACTATAAAAGTAAAATGAATTTTTTGAAAATTAAAATTCTTATGTAAGAGTTACTTCAAATTACTTCTATGAAATTTGAAGAGAAAAGTGGACGAGATTTCGACCTTTTTCCGCAATATATCTATTTCTTCTAATTTCTTTTTCATTTCATCCTTGAAGATAAATCTGTAATCCTCGGCATCCTTTTCAGCGATTTCTTTTTGTTTGCTTAGTTGTTCCTGCAAAAAAAAAAAAAAACTTCATGAGAACAACGCGATTCTGACAATTCGAATTCTCGAAAGCAAATATTTAAAAAAAGTGATGCTTACGTTTGTTTGGATTAAATCTGTCAACTTTGATGACAGTGTTACAATTTCTGCTTGTTTTCTTTTCAGCAAACTTTCCAGTTCGGCAACAAAAGCTTTATTCTTTTCGGCAGCTGTATCATCAATAGTAGCTGTTAATGCTGCAAACTTCTCCGAAAAAAGTCCCAGTTCGATGCGCATAGCATAACAATTCTCGCAGAAGACTGATGTTTCGCAATAGGCTTCGTTAATAAGAAAAGAATAATTTTGTGCTCGTTCTTGAGCGTAGTTCGCTAACTCCCGCGGTGAAGATAGGTTATCCAAATTTAAATTCCTCGTTGCAAAAACTTTATTTTTGCGTACTGACAGCGTTAGATTTTTCGGCATATCTGGAGATGTGATTCTTTCACCGACTTGTGCTGCGAGACATTTCGATGTGTTTGAATTGAGGACTTCTGCATTTTTGAATTGTATAACTGGATAATCTGGTACTTCATTAAATGACGTTTCGACCGCATCGTTCATCTTCATAGTTTCACATACAATTTCAGAGCAAGAATTAACCTCAATCGTTCCAGCAGAAAATTCCGCAGACAAATCTGTTTTGACAGAATCTGTAGAATTATTTTCTGTGGCTCTTTCCTGTGAGTCGCATACAGAAACACTGGTGTTCATCTCATCAATATCTTCACTCTTTCCATCCCCCGCAGCATCCTAAAGAATGATAGCTATCATAATGCTATAAATAAAATCTTTAAGGATTGCAATTGAAATCGCGGAAGTAGAATGACAAAATTTTGTAATCAATCTTACAGAAAATAATTTCAACTTACGCTAACAGTGTTCAGCAACCTAGTTTTTGATTCCAGTGAGCTAGTAAGATTCACTGAAGTGGATTCTAAATATGCTTTAATTGCTGATTTCATTTCGTCAGACATTCCAGGACTCTAAAATAAATCTACAGAAAAAATATTAAGGAGAGTTACTTAACTACAAGCGATAAATCAAAGTCCGAATGTAGAAGTTTATCTTTCCTTTCTCAAACGGTGATAGAAATTTTAGGAAAAAAGTATAATGAAATTTTTGAAACGAAAATATTTAGCGAAGAATAATCGAAAATTAATAACTGATAATCCAAATCTAAGACATAAAATGCAACAAATTCCTCACTAATGTCGTAGTTATCGAAGATGATATTGTGTCGGTAATGTTAGCAGCATCACTGCATTTTGATGCAGTGCTTCGTTCAGGTAATGCTTCTTTCTGAATACTTTTTATTATTATGAGATAAAATTTTGAAATAAATATGTCGCATAAATCTAAGTATATTTTTGGGTGGCAATAAACAGTTATGACAGAAAATGTGAAGAAAACAGAAAGAATGAATAAGAAATAAAGCTCTAAAATATACTTAAGAAAACAGCTAAAAAAAGCAGCAAGAAAAAGGGAAAAGAAAGCGAACCATAGTTTCTTCGGACTGCAAGGTTTCTTCTACCAAAGACTGTTCAATATTATGATCTGAATTTGTTACTGCTGGAACTTCGTCTGTCTGCAACGTACATTTAAATTAGCACCAAATTTTATTCAGAAATAAAAAACTGAAACATGAAAGTTTAATGACAAACCTCGACAGAACACAGTTCTAGAAAAGTAGCATCGATATTAGGATCCACTTGATTAATATTTGCAAGCTTCGGTCTTAAAGGAGTTTTCGACAAACGAGACTGCAACAATGGCAAAGAAATGGTAAAGAAGTAACAAAAAATTGACTAAATGACAAAAAATTTTATGCCATTCTAATTTTGTCTTTTAATAAAGATGCATCTTCACTTCAAAAAACGCTAGAGCTAAAGATACTAATAAATGGTGCTAAGTTTAAAACTTTTCTTTGCAGTGAAATGAACAAACCAATTTTGTAGAGTGAGGACGAACAGATGGAGACATCACCGCTAGCGGACTGTTAGCGCTTTGCCTCTTCTAAAACGATATTTATTGGTAGGAATTAAAAGATATAGATTCTTCTGTTGCATTTTGATTCATTGCTTTAGTTTATTAGTAGTGCTAACTTCTATCCTGTTGATCCATAAAAAGTAATCCAATTGAAAGTGCTAAATTTCATCGTACATTTCAGTATTTTTTCATTTCTTCCTAGATTGTTTATTTTGCTAAATAAATTTAGTAAAATTCCTATTTTTTTAATAATCAAATTGGACAATTTCAACGATAAGCTTAATAGTTAGCAGCAAATATTTCGCGAATAAAACTTATCACTAATTTACCACAAAGTGATTAAAGCTATAAATTTGGCAAGATGATTTGAATAGATTTCAGTTCATAATTTAGAAATTAACTTACAATACAGTTTTTCCTGTTATTTTCTTGATCATTAGATGATGACATTTTGTTAATAAATCAGCCTGAAATCTTTTTTGAATTTTAGTATGCACATGCATCAACAAAATGCCTAATTTAGATCATTTAAATCTCTTTACCACATATTATATTCGAATATATTTAATATGTTCTCAATGAAAAAGTTGTAATTTTAAGTTCAAAAATTTATTGTAATTATTTTATTAAATAGATAAGCATAATAAGAAGTTAGCAAACATATGATAGAGTTGAAAACGATACAAAATAATTCAAAAGTTATCTTCGTCCCGCTAAAACATCGTCTCCAATACTGTCTGTCCACTCTCGTTCTCTTCCCTCTTCATGCTCATTTTAGAAATTACTCTCTTTTTCTATTCCTCCTAAAAGCAAATTGTCTTTTCTGATTTACTTTTCTCAAAGCTTCTACAAGAACAGAAGCATCATAGATATTAGCCAGTTGATCAATTGTTGCTGAAGGGTGTATTGCTTGGGTTGCCTCAGGAACGTATGTTTAAGTAATCTTAGAATCTACCTTTGTTTTTTAGTTTAGTATAAGTTTTACGTGTCATCTCGTGTCACATGTTTTACGTGTCGTCCCGTGTCACGTGTTTTACGTGTCATCCCTTGTCACGTGTTTTACGTTGTCACCCCGTGAGATCACGTGATTGTTTCTGTTAAATCTCATAATGTTAATATTTCAGGTATATACTCTGCTTTCAATAATACTACAATGAAGTTGTTAGAAAACGTAGAGCTTGAACAGTTGTCATACACGTTTGGAGAACATGCAAAGGATTGTTGTATTGATGTGAGGTTTGTCATTAATAATATTTATGGAAGGCTGAGCAAGTCAGGTTCAGATGACAAAGGAATGCTTCTCTTTTTCATCTACTAAAAAAGGTTCCGTAATGAATTAGATGCCTTGATAGTTTTTATCAACACAAAGAAGTTATACTTTATTCTTATCTGAAGAGCTCAATTTCTTTGCAAGTTTAATAGGTTTTTGTTAATATAATGGCGCCATGTTATTAGATAACAAAGTATCGGTAAACAACTTTTATGTCTCGGTATCATTTCTGATTGAATGAATGGTTAAAAGCATTAACTTTTTACGGTCATATATACTTTTTAGACTAGAAGCATATTCTTGTAAAATGATAACATCGGATAAGAAACAGTGGAAGAAAAGTCAGCAAAATAATAATAATGCTCCACAACCACTCTCACCACCAGAGAAGTTACCATGGCTTCTCTCTAATTCATCATGGGCACAGAATCCGCGTATGCGTCATATTTCAGAACCTGGTTGTTCCAGTTTAAATAGTAGTGCGGAAGAAGTAAGTAGTTTATTATGATTTACACTTTTCTGCACCACGTGTAACACTGTAATTTCTTCTCCAATTTGTTTTTAAGTTTATTTTATTAGTACGACTTCAGAATGGCTTGGTATATGCAGATGCAATCTCTTCTCGAACTCTTTTTGAATTGAGATCGGTTATGAATGCATCATTTCAAGATTATGATTTCTCTTCTACAAAAAGCGAAGCATTCTCTCTCATTCCTAATTTTGAAGTTAGTTTTCATATAGTACTTTGAAATATAGTGTATCTGGGTAATTATGAAGATGAAATTTTAAAGCAAAGGTAGTTTTCTTTCGTTGTTTGGTCTGCAGGATAATTCGCAGTTTGAGTTTGGAAAGAATACACAGATTTATATTTTTTTCTATTTATATTTTTTCCTAGTATTTTAAGTGATAGTTAATAATTTTTCTAAGAAATATCAAATCAGGTTGAAATTACGAGCTTTTAACTTGAAATTATGTGGTTATATACCGCCATATACGGTTATATTTGCAGACATTAGCAGGTTTGGTTGATTCAAAACTTTCTGCTACTGTGACAAATTATTATGAGATTAAAAGAATACTCTGGGAAAGAGTCAATCACGTCATTAAAATTAGTGATTGTAAACTGTACAGGTATTTTTTATGAAATATATGATGTAAAGTCACTGACGTATTGGAAAGATAAGAAAGTGGTGTGGACTTATTCAGATTTTATTAACTCTGTCAGAGTGAAATAGTATCATCAAAAGTTGTTCCTTCGAAGCGCTAACTAGATAATGCGACTGGCATAAATGGACTTTTTGTAATTTTTTAAGCGTGGGATTTTGATGAATTCTACAAATCTCTTTACGAAGAAACGTCTTTTCATGTTTCATTTTTCCTTCACAACGGTAAAATATTAGACACTTGTAAAAGGTGTAATAATGTTCTTATAGTTATCGAACAGGGTACATTGGTGATCCATATTGTGAAGACTTGGTAATGTGGTCATTTGCCTACTTCTTCCACAATAAATCTCTAAAACGCATTCTCTTCATGTCATGTCGTGCATTCCGAGCTGATACTGCTCAGAATCGATCAGCTGAAGAGTTATGGGGTGCTGATGTATACTAATTTTTGTCCTTTGCTTGTAAATGATAGATATGGTGTGCATATTCTATAGATTTTGTGGTTTAATATGATATATTTCCCCATTTTTTTTCTACTTTTTTTGTTTTATGATTTTAATAATTGAAAGGCATTTGCTGAAATCGTTTCAAAAGTTTGGAAAATGCCGATACGGTTTCAGAATTTTTAATATGTTCCTGCTTTAAATACCTCATATGTTTATGTTTCCTCCTACTGCATTTAATTATTCTTTCATATCAATTTTTGTTTTGTATATTTGTCTGTAGACCTCAGAGAATCTAATTCTTTTTAACATTTTTTTTTTCATAAGGACTAGGTTGTTGCGTATTGTTTCATCCTATGTCAATTTTTCATTTCATCTTCGCTCAATCTGTCAAGTTCTCTAAATATCAACGTTTGTCATCGTCCTTTGCAATTACTGACAACGCATTTATCACTGTATATAGCTACGTTTGACGTATGAATCATTTATTATTGAAGTTGCTGTGAAAGATATTCGTTCAGTCTTTATATATAAATTTTTTTGCTGGAACAGAGTCAAAATTTTGAGGTTGGACCTTTTATTTTTCGTGATTTTAATCTTGACTTTTTATGATCGTCAACCAAATGAGGAGGTAGTCAGAGATAACTGATCAGAATATTTAAGATTTTAAACATAATCGCAACCAGTGCTACTATGTAGATCTTTATTTTCCGATTTCTCGAATGGCTGATGCACCAGTAACAACAGCAGTCAAATATGAATATCTTGATCATACTGCGGATGTTCAACTGCATGGTTGGGGTGATACTGTAGAAGAGGCCATGGAACAGACATTAATCTGTATGTATGGATACATGACTGAGATTTCAACGGTGTCCATGGAATATTCATTTGATTTGTTTGCTAATGGTATCGATATGATTTCACTGATGGCTCGATTGTTGGATGAAGCACTCTTTGCTTTTTCAACAGAACCATTCTTTATTGGTAGGGTTGCAAAAGTAATTAAACTTGACCGTGCAAAGTTTGAAACGCAGGTACGGTGCTGGGGTGAATCGTTCGATCTCAGCAGACATCCTCAAGGAACCGAAATTAAAGCAATCACTTATTCCAATATGCAAATTAACGAAACTGCGACTAAGGCTGATATTTACGTTATTGTCGATATATGATTCTCTACTTTGGACTACTTTTTGATTTTTAATAAAACTATGCAAAGCTCAGACTCTACAATTATTGGAAATGCAGCAGTTATTTTAAAAGTCTGATAGATTTAGCTGACGTCTAAACTTGAATTGGTCTAAACGGCGTGCTTCAATGTTGAGCGGTTTTCTGTCTTAATTTTATTGCTGGGGACATTTTTTTTTTTTTTTTTTTTAAATGTTTAGAATGCTGAGTCCTTTTTTATTGCTATCTCATAGTAAGGTAAGAGTGTTGGTGATATTTTTCATTTGAGAAATTACAGTGATACAAATTATCTATTTATAATGTTCATTTTATTATATTTAAACATTATCACTGTTCATAACTTGTCAAGTTTTCTGTCCATTAATTAGTTTTGTTTTGATGATTGTTCCATTTTCTCATAAGATTACCATGAGGCACTAGATGAGTTGGAATGTTCACATTTTAATTTGCTTACTTGCGGATACTTTCGGGTATTGCTTATTTGAAAAGCAATTTCATTGTTCTATTTGGATATGTTCAATAATTTAATATGTGTTTGCGTGTGCTGTCATGTTACCTATTGGTTTCATATATATATAAATCTAATAAAATTTTCAGAACGAAATATAATGAATGTGGAGAAACATGTTTTTAAGCGTAAACTTAAGAAACTTCAAGATGCAGCAAAACCAAAAGTTTTAAAAACTGATGAAGATGAAACGGTTAGTTTTTCCTGTTTTTCTTCAATCTCAACAATTGTTTCACTGTATCTCGTAAATACAAATTTGCAGTGTGAACCCTATTGGCTGATATTAGTTTACATTTTAAGTTAAATTAGTTATATTCGTCATCATTTTTTAATAATTTATTGAATTCTGCACTTGAGCACGAGAAGTTCCTCTTTCTAAAGTCTCGAACTTTCCCATCAAATTTTAACTTGACTGTCATTTAACTTTTAAATCATATGGATGAAATAGCTTTCCGTTTCATTCATTTGAATTAGCTCTTCCGCTTCCACCATCCCACTCCCCACTTTTTTATCAAACCTATCACTGTTTTAAATTATATTCTGAATCTTGTTCTCAATTTTTGACTTTTATTATTCACTTTCCGTTTAATTTGTGTGTGATATGAAATTTTGATTATTCTTATTTCACTTAGACTATTTTCAAAACTTGCAAAAAAAAAGGCAGTTATTTCCAGGGTAAAGAACTGCAGTCTGCTGAAAATTCAGGAACTGAATCCAGATCCCTTACCGACGTTGTTTCATATCTGTCATCAACCACTTTTGCATCACTTGAAAACATTTTGTCAAAACCCACTTTGCTTGCAATTGCTGAAATGGGTTTTACTAAAATGACTGAAATACAAGCAAAATGTATTGAACCTTTATTACAGGTGATATATTTAAGATATCATTTATTCGTTATGCAATTTCGATTGTATTTCTATTATCTGGACCACAGATTTTTGTGCAGATGATTGGTCATAAATTGATATGTTTCCTGATTCCAATGACAATTACGCTTCAAGCTTTTCACTTGTATGGGTTAATGAGCAAATGGCATTATACTACCTAGCATAATAGTTAAGATAGTAGTTTTTATAAGTGTAAAGAATTGTTGGCATTTTAATAATTTTTCTGGATCCAAAGCTATTTTCAGGGCCGTGATGTGTTAGCATCAGCCAAAACTGGAAGTGGTAAAACACTGGCATTTCTTATTCCAGCTGTTGAGTTGCTTATAAAACTTGAATGGAAAGCACGTAATGGTACAGGAGTAATTGTTATCTCGCCAACACGGTTATTTTGAACTGCTATAGACTGAGTTCATATTATTGAGAGTTATTAGTATTCATTGATTTGCCTTAATCCAGCTTCGAAATTCCTTCCAGCAGTTGAGTTTGTCTTTTCCAAATAATGGATTTCAAATAAATTTGCAGGGAACTGTCCATGCAGATCTATGGTGTTTTGAGTGAAATTTTAGCGAAACATCCGATTTTAACTCATGGCTTAATTATGGGTGGTGCCAATCGGCAGACGGAGGCAAAAAAATTAGCCAGAGGTGTTAGTTTCCTTGTTGCTACACCTGGTCGTTTGCTCGATCATTTGCAGGTAATATAATTCGATAGTCATCATAAGAATTTTGTTGTTTGATATCATCTTAGGTGTTTTATTCAATTAAAACTGTGTTTAGTATCCCATTCTTCAAATTTATCGTCATAGATTTTACTTATGTGATGTGTTTTTTTCTGTATGCAGAATACAGATGAATTTATGGTAAAAAACTTGAAATGTTTGATCATCGATGAAGTAGATCGCATATTGGATATTGGTTTTGAAATCGAAATGCAGCAAATACTGCGAGTGTTACCAAAAAACCGTCAGACAATGTGTTTCTCAGCTACTGAAACGCCGAAGGTTGCATTATTTAATTTGGAGTAGATATTTGTTCTACGTAATTATGGATTTTTTTGCCTACCTTCAACTTTTTAATCAAATTAAGATTTTCGTAAGTTTAATTGTTGTTATCATTAATTATTGTAAATTTAGGTTGAACAACTCATCAAAGCAGCACTTCATGCAGATCCTTTAAGAATAGCTGTCAATGAAGTGGACTTAAAAAATGGCAACGAATTAGCAACAGTTTCTGGTTTGCAACAGGTTGCCATTTTTAAGCTGCTTTATATCATTTCAAATGCGATAACAATGTATTTTCTAATATATAAAAGGCTGTCACGTGATCCAAAAACGTTGTATTTTAAAACATAATATGGAATGTAATACACTAATTGTTGCTTCTATATTGCAAGATTAAGTGGCACAGAAATGATGTTGACTGAAGTGATCACAATTATCGGATGTTATAAGACACATGAGTTTTTTGCAGGGTTATGTTGTTTGCCCATCAGAAAAGCGATTTCTACTGCTTTTTACGTTTTTGAAAAAAAATCGAAATAAGAAAGTAATGGTATTTTTTTCGTCGTGTAATTCAGTGAAATATCATCACGAATTGCTAAATTATATCGACATCACTGTGCAGTGTATACACGTAATGTCACTTTTTTTATTTGTTTATTATTTCTATGAGTTAAAAGTGAAATTTTTCTACAAAAAAATTTCTCAGAGATTACTAATCTTTATTTTGATGGTATTTGTTAGGAATGTTGTAGCGCCCAGGCAGTAACACTGTTTTTTCATGCAGGGTAAACAGAAACAACAGAAACGAACGTGCACATTCTTTTCATTTTGTCAAGCGAAATCAGGCATTTTGCTTTGCACAGATGTTGCTGCCCGTGGTCTTGATATACCACAAGTTGACTGGATTGTACAGTATGATCCACCAGATGAGCCTCGAGAATATATACATCGGTTTATCTTTTCTCATACATATTCCTATTGTATTAGATATATCAGAAAAGTCACATATCTCATTATTTTTCGATTTTATAAGATTTAAAATTTGTAGCGAGTGAATAGGTAATTTGGTATTTCCATATTTATTTAATTGAGTACGACTGTTATACTTTCAGTTTCTAAGTACTTAATAAGAACGATTTTCGATAGCGTATCAGTTAGATTACTTTTTCAGTGTCGGGCGTACAGCTCGTGGTGTCACCGGTATCGGTAACGCATTGCTAATATTGCGTCCTGAAGAGCTTGGCTTTCTTCTTTACTTAAAACATGCAAAAGTGGTGCTTAACGAATATGAGTTTTCATGGAATAAAATTGCGAATATACAGTTGCAGTTAGAAAAGCTTATTGAACAAAATTATTATTTGAATAAATCGGCGAAGGTTAACTACTTTGTTTTGCTAATAATTTAATGAGCGGGAATTTAATTATTTTGAATTGCTTTATGGAACACATCTTCTATATGTTCATAGAACAACATCACCAGACAGAGCAAGGTTTAACTATAGCTAAATTATAATTTCAGGAAGCTTATAAATGTTACATAAGAGCATATGATTCGCACTCTTTAAAAAGCATTTTTGACGTTAATACACTGGATCTTCTCGCCGTTTCAAAATCGTTCGGTTTTTCCAATCCTCCCTTCGTTGATCTGCCAATATCAAGTAAACCAAAGGTGCGCCCATTTATCTTATTGTTTTTTTTTTTTTTTTTTTGAATTGGATCCTTACTCTCAATGGTATTTTAATTACCAGCGAGCAAAATTGTTTGTGTCTATCTTATTGTATAAACACAAACGAGATGACGGGAAAAATGCAAAACTGCTTAAATGTTTGTCAAACATTTGTTCGGTTTATTTTTAAGAGAGTTAGTTTTGTTTTATGCAAAAATCACGAAAATTATTTCCGCACTCAGCAGTCAATCTATTGGTTTTGAACAATCCAACAACACTAACGGAAAAATGCCTTTTCCATGTTTTAAAAAGATTTTGATAATTTTGAATCACTGTATACCTTTGTTAAGCTTTAGTAATTTTAATGCAACTTAAAATTAAGGAAGAAATTTTTAGGTACTTGTAAGATCGAAGTTAAGTGGAGCAGGCTATAGGAAAAAACCGAAGGCATTCAAACAATTGCGAAAATCGTGAAATCGCTACTGCTCATTTCTTTGTTTCCCTTTTTATTGTTGAATGGAAATATTTATTGGTCTGCTGTCATGCAAAATTTGCTAGGATGACTGTATGATTCAGATGAATTGAAATTTTTAGATTCATTATTAAATAATCGTTCGTGGATTTCTAATTTTCATTAAATTAATGGAAAATTCTAAAAAAATACGGACAATTTCTGTGTTGAAAGCTTTAATCATTTGGCAGTTGTTTTGATCAGTTTAAGCTGTTATAGATTCTTTATTGGGAAGGGGAAATTTATACCAGCTAAAAACTTACGAGATCTACATATACAATAATGCAGCGAGTGTTTTTTGCACTAGTAGTACTAAAAGAATTGAGAACGGTTTTTAAAAATGATTAAATACTGATCGCGGTATAATTTGATCGCTTACTTTAAGGTTTCTTTCAGAAAAAAATCAATTTAACGGCGATATCAAAAATCATAGAGAGTAATTAGGATTTATTTTTGATTTATTCATACTGTTATGTTTATGTTGATTTACTTTTGATTTGATTCATACTGTTATGTTTATGTTCTGTTTCCATCAGCTTACTTTTTTTTTAAGCCACAGAAAGATATGAACTTTCTAATGAGTAGAAAATGAAGCCTTTCTTATTTATAAAATCTTGAATGGTTGAAACAATGAACAAATTATTTGAAGATGAATAATGATCCCCATTAATAAATGCTTTTACTTCTATTTTATGAAATAGTAAATGCTTAGACCATCTTTAATCTTTTGTCTCTGAACTTTGGCTCAATAATATCGACTAATAATAATTTAATCTTGTCACAATTTTGTCATGGTTTTCTAAATTATTGCATTATAGATATTTTACTCCAAAGACTTCTCTTTTAAGTACGTCTTTAACTATATTTCATCGATTTCAACAGAGAATAAGTTTAAATATAAATTTGGAAATGAATGTGAAGACTGCTCAGGAATGATGGAGAAAAATAGTAGTAGGAAATATTGATTATAACTCTTTCTCTTTTCAAGCGAAAGTCTTTAAAATTTCATTGCAATTTAAAAGCAAATTATTTGCTTTTACTAGTAATTATAAACGAAGATTCATGCGATATTTGAAGCTACGAATTCTCTGATTATATTTTCTGTAAGATTGTTACGTTATATTTTTCTTTTTGAGCAAATTAGTGGTATTTCTTAAAATCTGACCTTGAACCTCTTGAAAATACGGAAGATCACGGGAACTTTAAAAGAGGCAAGAAATAGGCATCCTACCGGTCAGTAAAAGTAGGATCATCCGAAAAATGTTTTCCCAATCTAATTATGGTTGATATCATTCTTTCCTGCAAAATATTGCTATAAAATCTTTTCCGGTATAAATTTCACTGTGAAATGGAGTCCGATAAGAACATACCACAAAAAAACGCTGCGAATGGTAAACGAGCGATGACAGATAGCTCGCTCGTTCGGCAAAATAAATACTATCAATCCTGAAATATCTGTCATTGTTGATGGTACTTTTCTCCGTAATAATATGAAGGCACACAACCATTTGTACAGGAAACACCATCGCACAAATAACATGTGCTGATGTCCACACTGTACAATGTGTGATATCTGCACAGCGTATAATGTCTACACTTCACAGTCTTGGGCCAGTGCTAGGTGAGCTTTCTGCGCTTCTGATACATATGTGGGCGGTTATTGTTGAATATATAAATATATACGATACGATCTGATACATTGACATTGCATGCCTTCATTTGAATCTTGCTTGTTTGACGGGAGAAGACAGATCTGTATGAGCATATATATCATCAACTAATGTTTTGTGACATTTTTCATGGAATTACTGTGAATTTTGAATTAGGACTGCTTTGCATTAATGAATTAATGTTCTTCTACGAGAAATTTAGAGCATCTTCGTAAACTATATGAAAACTCCAATGTCTGGCAAAGTTCTCTGAAAAAAGTGACCGATATTTAATGTGAATCCTGCCCAAATTACTGAAGTTGTCCGTAGTTAATTCATCTATGGCATGTCCCTCGTCATAGCGGATGAAAATATTAAAATATACATAGTATTTCATTCATTGCCGGTGCCACCAACGAGGTCCGTTTATTTGATCTTATTGCTGCTTACAATACTGTAACCTTAAGTAAGGTAACAAGTTTCAAATAAGCAAACCTCTTTTTGAAGAAATTTAATCTTAGATATCAAATATTTGGAAAAATAATATGGCAAGCACAATTTGAAATAATTTTTTTTTTTTTTTTTAAACCTTAAAAAACGAAATGAGAAGTCAAATGAAGGAAAAAAATGATGTATAGTTTAGTAATTTTGAAATAATTTGGAATAATTTTTAAACCTTAAATGAAATGAAAAGTCAATGAAAGAAAAATATTGTGCCCTCATTGCACCGGGTGATGAAAGCGATCCACGAAATAGTGCAAATAATTCTTGATTGGAGCAACGCAACATATTAACACATTTATTGAATAAATAACTCATGATTAAGTGACAATTTACTATTTCTAAAATATTGTTTAAGTTTATATCGAATCAAAAACATTGAAATTATATTGGAAAAAATAAAAAATTTAGCATTAGATAGGTTTCAGAGTGTCAATATCAGTAATATCAGTATCAGGATATACTGAGACATCACTACTGCATATGTTTAACCTTGTATGTTTAATAGACTGTTAGCTGTTACTCTCTGTGGCACACTGCATTGGCTAATGAAAGTATTCACGCAATAACTCCATTACTTCAAATTAATTTCATATTAATTTATTGATATTACTTTTCATTTATTTCAACTGATGGTTCAAGAAAATGAAATATACATCGCATGCGTATACATGTAACCTGCATTACCAATTACTGCGATTGCCACAGCGATTCTAATCTTTTTCCAGTCGGTATTCATCATTTTATTAATGATGGTTTATACGCCTTTTATAAATAATTATATAAATTAATATGGACAGCGCAAACAAAAATTAATAATTAATATGGACCTTTTATAAATTAATATAGATTGCGCAAACGATCACTGATAATAATACTGTGTCATTTTAATAATTATTTTTTTTTAGGATTACTTGGACTTCTTCGTACGATAGTCATTACTTCAGCAATAAATCAATCAATCGAATCAATCAGAAAACATTTATTTTGATAAATTTTTACTTTTGACTGTTTATTCACATTAACTTTGCTTTCTACGTTAATTTGCATGTATATGCTTAACAAAAGACATTATGGTAAAACTTATAAATAGCATTCTTGTATATTACAGTTGCTTGTAAATAATTGAAAAATGTCATTGGAAGAAGTCATTGAAAAATAAAAAGTGTCATCACCAAGATGGCATTTGTGTAAACCATTCATTGCTCTCCCATAACGAAATTTAAAATATTAAGATCAGAATCCAAATATCAATCTCGTGATTCTATCAGTTGGCGGTGATTGCTTTGCTGTTCTTATTTCTTTCATCTTCTTCTGAAATGGAAAGATTACTGTATCGATTCAATCCATTCATATACTCATGCCAGTTTATAATTTTACGAAAACTTTTGCTGACCTTTAGCAGCCTGTTTTTTCCATCGATCCTTATTCTCATGCAAGAATTCGATCCATGGAGTTGGTATTTCCAAATTTCCTGCCTGATTTAGTGGCAAAAGACGAATTGAGTTGTTCGTTTCATTTTTGCTCATATTTTCTCTAGAAGAAGTTCATTACCGATAGTGTTACTAAAATGAGAATGAAATCGAATAGGACAAGCAGTCAATTAATGTTTAGTATAAATTTAAATATTTTCAGAGGATTTCAGTGTAGTAAGAAAGCATAATTTAAAAAAATTTGGTCATGTCTAAATTTGAGAAGAGCGGCAAAAAAGTTTAGTGGAAATTACTATGTCTGGGTTATGGAGATCGATCAAAAAATCTAATTTCACTTAAACTATTAGTGTGTTCGATACAAATCTTTCTTAATATCTATAATGTGATACTATTTAAATCACATTTTTTAATGAAAAGAACGGACGTTTCTGTTTCTTGGCTGATAACGGAACTTGGTAACCGTTGATCGGAATTCTCGGATGGCAGGATGTCATTTGATGATCGTAGCGGCACTAGTGGCTCAACTATTTTTGTCAACATCTCACCACAAATAATCATTGTCGGTTCAACAATAAAATCGATATATCCTATGAATTAAAAAGAATTAAAATTAAAGAATATTTTATTGAAAATGAGATTTGATGAATGCTTTGAATAAAATGCTGAATAAAACATTTTTTTGATGATAAAATTTTCAAAAAAAAGTGAGAACTATGGAATTGCTCTTTTTGTTTTAATTTCGACAGATTTATTTCTCATTATTATAGACTTTAGTGTAGCGTGTACCCTTAACAGACAAAACTCTGTACTATCCGTATTTCCTTTAAATTGCGGAAGATATTTGGTTTTTAAAAATTCTAACCAATTTGGGATTCAGCAATATGTACTGTATTCCTATCACAAAGAGGTGAGTACGGTAGACCCATACTGGCTTCGAGATCACCCTGGCGAAAGAATTCTTCGATAACACCTTCAGTCCATCGGGAATGTAATTCCCACGGTTTCGAGGCATGTGATATATCACAAGCATGTACAATGAGGCAGACAGCTTTAGTTTTATCAATACTGGAAAAGATAATGAAGATTTCATTTTAGATAAAAGAATAATCATCAACTGTTGTGAGAAAATTCTTCTTAATCATCAAATAATCATCAACTGCTGTGGGAAAGTTCTTCTTCAAGAATAATCATCAACTGTTGTGGGAAAGTTCTTCTTAGATTCCTAATTATTTCATATTACAACGTGATGATTCAAATAAGGCTTAAATCTTAAAGTAATTTAGGTTTGGATAAAGTTAAAACAATATGTGACCATTTAGTTTGATGCAAATGAATTTTCCTCACCCTTCAGACGATGATAACATAACCTTCATATCTTTAATTTGTGCAAAATGACTTGACATATCTGTTGCAAGTACGATTTCGATCAATAAATTTCGAAGCTCTCTGAAAAAATCCAAGTGGAATGAAGTTTCTTATGAATTATAATTACTTTTAATTTGAATGTTCAGGAGAGATAAGCGCAGTGTACAAGCAAAGTGGACAATCATAAAAATATGACCTGAATTCTTCTCTGGTTAATCCCTTCATGATATTCTTATCGTCGTCTTTCATCAAGCGAAAAGATGCACTGACATGATGATTTTCCAGAACATTTCTATCATTGTATAGTAATGCATAATACGATCTTCAAGATTGTTTTACTTAGTTTAATCTTTGATAAAAATTTCTTATCATCAATTTAGTGGAGCAGACAACTGACCTTCACTTCTGTATTTTAGTATAACATTCAAAAAAGAGTGTTCAAATACATAACTTAGAAGTACAAATAGAAGTGGTTTATTTTTCGCTTAATTTTCTTCTAAATGACTGGCTGATAATAACCTCTATAGAAAAGTTAAGGAGCTGAAGTTTTGCAGTCTCCTGATCAAGTCTCGATCCTGAGAGCAACTGAATTAATTCTTTGGAAAGTTGGCAAGTCTTACTTCCAAATTTACATATTTCAAGTTCCTACAATACTACTATTTGCATCATCATCATCATATTACTAACAACAAGATGTAACGTTTATTGAAGAAAAGTGGATCTTCAGCTTTCTGATGGATAACTGAAAGTTTGCTAAAAATTTTTTTTTTCAGTTTTTCCAGCTCTATCTCTACTTCTTTGTCAAATTAAAAATGTCATTATTATCTTAAAAAAGATCAAACAGTATTGTTAGAAGCTATGCATGTTTGGAACACAAGTTCACATTTCGATGTCAAAAAATCTGTCAATGTCATTGAAACTCTGAAATATTCAAATAGGGACGGAAAGTCTAAATGAACTGGTATGAGATTATTTGAGTGAATGAAGTAGATGTAAATTACCCAGCCTGTATATGGAAATTATTTGTGTGGCCCGTATGTTGATAGTCATGTATCATGGCACCGAATATAATTGCCAAGGTGTCGAGATCTGACAAGCTGGCCTGCAAGTTACATCTTGTTTGAATTTAATATTAAAGGCTACACAGGCTGAAATTTGAATGATGCCATAAATGAAAAGCATACAGCAAAACCAGTCTGTGACAACATGTAATGTGAAGAAACGGTCACATCAGTAGCATGTATGATATTATGATAAGGATTGTTGTGTTTACTGTACCCTACTTCCAGGGCTCCAATGTAATTCTCAAGTGTTTGAGCAGGAATCTGCAATTTGAATAAAGTCATTATAAAACTATATCACCAATGCTTTTTTAACATATGCTAACAGACGATAATAACAATAATCCTTTGAGGTTTTCATTTCAAAATCATAGCTACAAATTGTTGAAATTGAAGTAGAAACCTTATAGCGATCAAAAAATCGATATCGGCTGAAAAGTTCTAAACCGACATACTTCAGCGCATGTCCTTCTGATAATTCATTCAACCGGAAACAGTCGAATGACCAACTATTCAAATTCTGCAGTTTTTTCATCAATTTATTTGACTTGCATTTCAAAATTTCAGAATTCTTTATGAATTTTGATAAAAATATCGAAGCACCTTTATCTTCGATGCAAGTTATCTGACCATACTAACAACATCTACTTAATCTGATTAATTTGCTGCGATTTCTTTTTTTCATTTGGTAATCGTAGTTCGAAAGCGTAACATTACTCTTCGATATTCTTTTATCACTTCTCTTAATTTCAATTTGTTCTTCACTGATGTGATTGAGAGGTACCGGAAAATTTTGCTAAGAGAATTTCCATGTTTTTAAATTTTTGAAAATGACAACAAATTTAAAAACCGTCATGAATGCAGCAATTTCTGACGGTATTGAAGTAAGCAGCACCTGCGACTTCCGAAACATTCTGGAAATAGTTAATAAATTTTCACAAATCACTCAAATTCATTCTTTCATATAACATACAAATGGAAGGTAAGGAAAACTATGGCTTATGCAGAAGAAATGATTACTTATCAACGAAAATTCCTGTGAGTATGGCATTAGCCACCGATTTCAGTTTCGGTTTTTCACGTTTCCAATGCATCGACTGCTTTGTAAATGTTGTTGCAAGCCATTGACGCACTTCATCGGAGACTGCATTCGGTTTAACAACTGCTAAGTCATCTTCTTCGTCACAGATGCATCTGAAAACTCTATTTATTTCCCCATAACAATTTCCTACGTTTAATTTTATTAAACTAAATTTGCAAAATAAATGTCAAGATAAAATTCTGTAAGCAATCTTATTCGAATCCTTAGTTTCAAGTCCAAGCAACCTGAAACTTTGAAAGATACCAGACTTCAGTACAAATGCTCAAACTTTCAAACTGAAAATGTCCAACTTTCCAAACTAATTAAAGCAGTAACATGTTATAGCGTTAGAAGTAATGAAATAACTTTCTGATATTGACATGAGCTCAAGCGACTGTTCCAATCACTATGATAATCAGGTGGTTCAATCAGGTAATTTAAAATCTAAGCTTATGATAACAAGCACAGTTTCCACTATGTGACACTAACAATGAGTTATGATCATCCTTCCGTCATTTTCTATCTCCTTAAATAGGAACCGAGACACTACGACTTAGGGCCACATATTACTTACAACTTCAATATTGATCATTCATAATCATGAAAAATGTTTATTCTACAGATTGTTTACTTGGTTTCATCCATATACTCAGTTTCCAAAAGCAAAGCCATATGTTCCAGATTCTTCTTGAGATCATCCATGCAAAGTTGACCGCCATTAAGCTGATGTAACACATATCGTAGCCTGAAATTCTATTTATTTCAACAATCAACAACCCTGTTTTCAAATAATTTGTAACAACACAACAGCATATAGCGAGAAAATGTCTCTAATCCGAAAAAATTCTAAGCAAACAAGACTCGATAAAATTTGAGTCACTCAAGGATGGTAAAATTACTAGCAAACATTAAGCTGTATAAGGAAAAATTTCGAACATAGTTTAAAGATGCACTTTGCCCACCTGCACGCATGTTTCCTTATTGCGAGATTCTCAGATTCACGTAAATTGTAAAGCATTCTGATTTGTATCTGAGACTTTGTACCTGTGACGAAAAAATCCAAATTCATAATTTAATTCAAGTTTTCATGCAAATTTTCTTGCAAATGAAACGATAAATCAGGGAAGTTGCTGGGAGTATCATTTTGAAATTCATAACTCAATTCAAACTGATTTATTGTGTAAAAATTATGACTATTTCAACTTTTAAAAATGATCAAAGAAAAGAATTCCACCATACACTACGAGACTTTTTATGTGTTGAATATGAGCGGAAATGGGGTACAAATAATTTATTGGCTGCGAATATCAAATGGATCTCCATGACTACAACTAACGTTGATATCTTCGGTTTATGATTTTATTTAAATTGATGGACCGATGTAATAAAGTATGGCTCCCATATTAGAATGATAACGCATTTTCAACTTGAAGCACAAATCTCTCTGAACTATAAAACAACAGATTGTGATACAGATGAATGTGGAATGTTTCTTTCCATTATGATTACAATGATAACAATGATAATAATCATGGTAATGTAGTGAAAATTGTTAATAATAGCTCGAAGTGAAAAACAATGGAGAAAGTAATTTATTTGGCTAATCTGACAGTGTAATAAGTTCATAAGGCGTAAGACTTAAAAATTATAATCAACGAAGAAAGTGATCCTTTTTTAAGAAAGCAACCGAAGGATTAAGATAACTAGTTCAAGTCAACCGAAAAAAAATCCGAATAAAACACACTGCAGAAACATTATCCAAAACAAATTGATAATATTAGGCCAAAGAGCAATCAAAATAATGGCAAAACTAAATATTAAAAGAACATCGAATAAGTTACTCAGAAACAGATATTATGTAAAAATTACAATAAAATGGAAGCTGAAAATTAACTGAAAGAAAATTTTGGCTTGCAAATATAATAAAGACATTGATGTTATTGATTGCTGCAAAGAAGAAATAGCAAAAACTGACTTACAAATATCAAAACAGTCACTTTGTTGAATTATAATACAATTAGTAAGGCAGTGAAGGAATTTGAAATATTTTAAAACTTCAAGAAATAGACTGACAAGAAATTTATACGAATGTCTATCAAATTTTCTAAATACTGCTACATTTTCCAATGTTCTTTTCTGTACCTCTGAAACTAATACCATCACTTTACCAGAGAAAAATAGTGTATCCATAATCATGAATTCTAAAATGTTGAATGGTTTTTTGCTTACAAAAAAAGACTGGCTGGATGCATATAAACATATGCACTTTAATCAACTTTATCTGATAACCGAAGCTTTGGAAGTATGTTAGAATTATATCACTTTTGAACCGCTCAATCAATAATTAGATCTTAGTATGCGAATTTTCCGGAAGAGACGATTGTATTTCCTGCAATTTTTTAAACCAAACATGCATGGAATTAATTTCATAATTTTAGCAGCCATAAAGTCTGTCACGTTCCGCCTAAATTTTGCATTTTTTAATTATTTAATGAATTAATTGTAATGGTAGCATACCTTAGTGACCTCAGAAGACATCAGTTATTGTAATTTGAAAAGGATAATGGATTTATCACAGACCGGTAAGATTAAAATGAATGCAAAGAATTCACTTTGTTTTTTATTTTCATTGCTTTTTCATGTGATATTAATGATTTTGCAAGATGCACTTTTGTTGAAAGAATATTGAAGCAAATTAATTCAAAAATTAATAGGAGCTCACGAAATTTGATATGCACTAATTATTGGCATTATTTTAAGGTCTCTATGGGAAAAATTTCTTTGGTTAGAAAACTTTCGAACTGAATAAAAAGGTTTTTTTTTGATTTTAATAAAGATCTGCTGACAAATTACTGACAAATGACCAAAAAGTAATTCTTTTTGAATCTTTCATAAAAATGCGGTTGATTCACAGTTTAATTTTAGTATCGCTGATTCCCAGCACTATGAAATGTAGAGAAAATTCTTGTTCATTTTTACTTTTTAATTATAGTAGATACTGTTTCAAAGTATACCAGAACCTACAAAAACAAAGAGACTATTAAAAGTTTCGAATAAGCAACAAAATAGGTTATCAAGCAAAAATATAATTGACTATTAAAAGAATCCAATAAGCAATAAAATAGATTATTAAGCAAAAATATAATTGACTATTAAAAGTCTCGAATAAGCAACAAAATAGGTTGTCAAGAAAAAATATAATTAAATATTAAAAATCTCGAATAAGCAACAAAATAGGTTATCAAGAAAAAATATAATTATCAAATAAGAGAAACAGATAAACATGAATACTACAACTGTAATCAATACAAGCACATAATTATGATAGAGAAAATATGTTAAATACATAAAGTATCTGGGAAATGGAAACATGATCCAAAAGCATATCAGGATATGGATATACAATAAAAGAGAAAAACTTTTAATACAAATTTCAATGGCTTTAAAGCAACAACCACAAGTTTCCAACTGCTTTTCTCCAAATTCAAAATTTTTGATCTGATTTATCTGATTTCAAATCATTGATGAAGTTTACATATGAGTGAAAATGATTTTGCAACTCCAAAAATGCTTCAAGACAGGCGAAACATGGCAGAAAGAGGGTTAAAGTGAAACTTCTCGTCATAAGCAATGTTACTCTTCGAGGAATAACTCTATGATGTGATAACGATGTAATCAATAACGATAAGTTTACCGTAACTTGCGATGTAGCAGGATTCTCAACTTGTAGATTAGGAATAAAGCATTTATGATTGATTTGACATACAGTAATGATGAATTACTCTGAATTAGGGAAATATAATAGTAATTCAAATGCAGAAAGAGAAGAAATGATTGTTTTTAGAAAAACGATGAAAACATCGGGACAAAAGTATTTGATTTTAACGGTGATGCCAAAAGGATAGATCGTATAATTGTTTTTTAAGTTGTCGCACAAATTTTGTTGTTATTAAAATATTTTAATAACAATCGTGACTAATTCTTAAATCCTAAAATTTAATCTTCCCGCTATCATGAAACATAAATTTCCTCTTTTTTTGATTTAACATGCAGGTGTTTAGAAATTGTAATTTTCTTTGGTAAAATCCTACCAAAGGTATTAAGACTTTTCTTTAAAATTGAGAACAATTATTTCAAAAAAGAGATATTTCTTAGCAAATTTACTTGGAAATAAAGCAGTTTTGAAATATCTTAACAAAAAGAGTTATCGATCATGGACTGACGTATACAGATCGACAAGCTTTAAATAAGATGTGCGCTCTTTGCATGTCACTATAAATAATTATTTATATTGCAGATGAAATTTTGACGTTAATAGCTGTTTTTAATTAAAAATAATGTATCTTATAAGTAAAACAAGTATAGCATGAAAACTATATGAGATTTGTAAATACTTGGTAATATAATATCAAGCACTAAAAAGTACAGTAAAAAATGTTATTTCGAGAGTGACAGTCAAGACGAGGTCGAAATTTCAAATGAAAATGATCTATCAATGAAGAAGTGCGAAAATTAATCAATTCCTTATACCATATTTTAATAATTCTTGATTTTGAAATGACAAATGATAAAGCTTTGCTTTTTTTTTTTAAATACAGATTTAACTGAGAATGAGAATAACGAGTTTGAGAGAGTACTTCATTCTCGTTATCTCAGAATTATCAGATATATCGAAAATTCTGGATGAAATAGTTTTCAAATATTCAATAGGAAAATTCAGAAAACAAAAAATTCGATGAATCAAAAACATTATACTATAAAATATTTTATGGAACGAACAGGAATATCTCGAAAATTCTGATTTCTGCACTGCCGTATAAGCCATTATTATAATGGCTGCAATTTTGTACAATGTTAAGAAATAGTAAGTCCGAAACAATTTGCATAACACATGCACGCTGATATTTACATTCCTTATTTGTGAAAATCAGTATAACACCACGAAGAACTTGATAGCAATGTTCAAGAATAATCGTCAACTATTGTGGGAGAGGAAGCAGTTTTTGGACAGTCATAAAAATCATTAACTTTTATATGTGGAAGAATCCTGTATTCGGAACGAAAAAAAAACTGTATTTGGAAAACTTTTTCTCCTGGTTTCTCCGAAACATAACATTGAGTTCATTGCCTTCAGAGGTGGATGATAACAGTTGGAAGCTAGGGAAAGCGATAAAATGATACCTTACTTGAATCAATCAACCAAAACACATTGCCAGTTTTACTCAAGAAAAATTCATTACCAATTTTTAATGAACAAAAATGAAGATCTATCTGCCAAATAACTGTGGTCAATATTCCTTTCTCATACATCCTGATGCTAAATGTCATTTTATAAGTATTTTAAATCAATGATCTTACAGAGGTCGTAACATCTGAAATATTTCAAAAGTTTTACTCCAAACAGTTGATCTTAAAGAAGTATCAATTATTTTGAAATAATTTTTGATTTGAAGCTTTTTTACCTATGAGTGAAAATATAAATTGTGTCTAAAAAAGACTAGTCTGAGATCTCATTATAAAACCACCGTGAAAAAATCGAAAACAACAACTTCGATTATAAAATTGTCATATGCTTTGCACAACATTCATGGCTATATTATCCATTAATAAAACTCATAAATAGAAAGAATATATCGAGTTTGATTTTATTTTAAGTTGAAAATTGAGAAAAAATCCAAAAAGACTTTTAAAGTCTCTAAAAAATTTCATTTCACCTCATCAAGACGAATCAAAAATTGATTTATAACATAATCATGAAACAAAATTATATTTTGACTTCATCGCAGATATCCTTCTGCCCCGCCACGATCTTTTGAATGTGAATCGACAACTGCTTCTGCCAAAAATAACTTTGCGATATTCTCACTAGTAATCTGCAAAATCCCAAAATTGTATGATCACAATTCAGAAAATAGTATTCGGAGAATAATTTCTGAGAATAATAAATAATTCTCTGAATTAAGCTATCCCAAATAATACTTCCAAATAATTTTTCTTACAAAATACGAAAAACAACTGAATATAAAATAAAAATACTACTATAAAATAATATACTTATAGTTTATCGTAAGCAACCCTTTCTTAATTAATCCCATTAGTAATAATTCTTGTTATTTGTTCAAAAACAAAAAAAGAAAAAATGGAAAAGTATTGGTGCAAACAAGCCTCTGCGGCATAGTCGGAATGGGCTTTCGCATCTGACGAACACAGAAAACTTTCTAGCATCCCACATTTGGTGGTTAATTGAGGTGGCTTCACTTTCTTTATATCATCAAATGATAGTGGAAGCTCGCCACGAGCTTCTCGTTGGTCATTTTCCGCTTGCTATAAAAATAAAAACTAACTGCAGGTCAAAAGACTATGGTAAAAAAAAAAAAAACAAAAAAAAATTTACAAGCAGTTAATCAAACTGCACACAAATAAAAAGCCAGTAACCCTTTTCTGCATAGCATTGTAAATAGTCAAATCATAGCGCTGCTTATCAGCCACGTATTTTGTATATGCCATAACCGTTCTGTTGAGGTCATCAACATCGCTCATTAGCGAACGAAGACATTTTTCCAAAGACCTAAAAAAAGAAATACGCGAATAAATGTATGTTTAAATATTTGGAGATGAAGAATAAGCAAAATTCGAATATTTCATTGCTCAAAATTATTTCTAAGAAAAAAACCTTCGAGTTCCAAGTTCGAGATGAGAGGATGACCGCTGAATTGCGCGACCACCTTCTAGTGCTAACTCAGCTAACATCACATTCACCAAGTGGCTATTTTTAATAACTACAGGTAATTCTTCAAGCATATTCTCATACGTCAAGCCAGCTGCTCTTGTGCTGAAATAATCATGAAAATGACGTGAGAAATTGAAAACAAAAGCTAGTAACACTTCACTTATCGACGCAGTACAAATTTTGAAGATTTTTATCAATGCATAATAGCCGCTGGACAACCATAAAAATAGACAGATTACCTATCTGGAGACCAGTCGCCATCTAAACTCATTTCTAAAGCTTTTGTTGATAAACGATAAGCACGTATGTTCAGCTGTCCTTGACGAGTTTTCACAGGATCTGCAACATTCCCATTAATTCAGCTTTTCTAAGAATTTAAAATTTTCGGAGACAAACTGCTAAATTTTTTTACCATAAATAAGCACAACTCCATCTGGCACACTTGCTTGATAATCTATAAGTGAATCTATTGTTTCCTGAGCAAAACAAGCACCGAAAGGATGAGCCTGATAAAATCCAACAAGCTCGTAATCGATATTCATATCTCTGTAAATAAATAACTTGAAGATTTAATCAGTCTGTGAGTTCCTCAGAATTTAAAAAATTTCGAGTAGGAAAACGGAACCTAAATTTTCGAAGCATATCTAACATCTCCGCTTGTTTTTGCTCTTCATAAAAAGCATTGTTTTGCACTATTTCATCACCATCAAGCATAGGCTCAGCTCTGGCTGTCGGAAAACAATTTGTGATTTCTAAGCGACGATCATCACTTGACACCAAACCTTAATTTCCGTTTTATATTGGAAATCAGTGTTATATGAAAATTGACGGCCTAAAAAGGGAATACCAACCAGTGAGAAGGCCTTGGCATGCTTCACCAGCTACTTCGTTTAAGCCTGCATACATTTCTGAGTCGACGTGCTTCACGATTTTCATAACAACCTGAAATATTTACATAAGTTCATTTATGAAATGCAGTGCTTTAAAAACTATAGCCGTTTCCTTTCAAATTCTAAAAGTACTGAGAATTCTTCAGCAAGAAATAAGACTAATCAAATAAATTTTAAGAGACATTTAGACTAACATAATATAATCAAAAACCGTACCAGGCTATCTATCTGCACGAATTGTACAATACTTGGACTAGTAACTGTTGTACTGAGAGTTGACATCGTTCTCAAATTTCTAAAAATTCAATCAGTAAGCAAAATTGACGGAATTAAATACGATTTACAAACATAAATGGATAAGAGTAACGGAATCAAGTAAATCATATGTTAAAGCAACCTAATGTTCCCAAACAAAACATTTATAAAAAATTTATTGTTAATACTTCATAACACTAACAATGCATGCAAACTGCATTTCATAACAAAAATAAATAACAGCAATTAGTTTTTATGGCGAATATTCAAACTCAACAAGGCTTAGATCTGTGGAAGTTTCTAAATTTGATTTGATTTAATTAATGAAAGATGTACATTATTCAAAATATTCAATTCCTTCTGGAAATAAACATGTTGGATAAAAAAAAAAAAAAAAAAAAACTGCTCAATCGACAGAATGAAAAAAACTTAATTAAAATATATATCGCTTAAATATTTCAAATCCGCATAAAAGAATATGCTTATTTTCCTGTCAACCTAACTTTTCCATAGATACGAATATCGACAAAACATAACTTATTACTGATAAAAGCTTTTAAAAAAATACAAAATATGAGCAACAGATTCCCAAAAATAATTATAATATACAACACTTGCAATAAATGACATATGATAAACATAACCATTGATTAAAAACTAGAGAGCAAATTATTGTTAGGTCCTTTAGGTTAATCAATCGATGCGAAAAATCCAACTGAATCCTATTATTTTCATGAACCCATCATGAAAATACCTTCAGCTGTTTTCCACAAAGCCGCATTTTTTGACGCAGAAATGGCCACCACCTCATACTGTCCATTTATGGGTCTCCCATACTGTTTACCACTGATTGCCAAATATTTGTCTGAAACAATCCAAAATATATAACATGTAATCCATGAAAATTTACTACCTATAAAAGAGACCTATGAACAATCAGTGTGCTTTTGTTAAGGATCAAATTTTTCAACAAATAGGAGTGCTAAAAGCAAACCAGTGTCTTCATGCTTCAGCTTCACAGCATCCTTCATAAGCCATACATTATCATTACATACGACGACCCAGTGATCACCAGAATCGCTTTCACTGTTCCCAAAACAAGACACTTCCTTCAAAAAATTACTTTACTTCTAAAATTGTAAATTTAAACATTTTCTTTTAGCAAAAACAGCCAATAACCACCTGGTGCTCCTTTGTCATTGGTGCAGCGAATAAGTGACTATGAAGATGGCAGCCAGTCGTCAAATGTTTTAGACGTATTTTACTTCCACATTTCACTGGTTCTCCGCGCTTGCAAGTTCCTTTTATTGCTGAATTCGAAAAATACAAAAAAACATGACTGTGCTGTTTAGCTGTCATTAAATCCAAAATACAACACATATATAGGAGAATAATATGTACTCTTTACAAACAACCTTTCGATTCAAAAAATGCATTTGTGTGAAGTAAATGAATTAAACTTACCGGCAAGAATTTGCCAATGAGAATTCACGTCATCTCCATCCTGTACGGCAGTTATCGATTGCTGACCACTACCAGATCCATATTTTACATCATGTGAATGCAGACGAACATCTGAATATTGAATATAGGAAATTGTTACAACAACCAATTTTTTTTTTAGCCAAAATGCAAAAAACGATGAAAAAGCTAATGTTATCAGCTGGATTTTTATATTTCCTAAATGCTACTACTTTATGAAGCTTGATGTCTTCCTCACCTTCTTCATTATTCTTTAACTTCACAACGGATCCACATGTTACAAATCTATCATTAACATGAGACGTACTTACAGATATAAAATACAATGTTGAGACCAATAAACATTCCAAAAACATATCTAAAAAATAACTTCAATTGATATTGCTTTATAAAATTCAACAAAACGCTTATCACTAAAACTATAAAAGTTCTCAATGCCAAGTGACCTTTGACATTTCACTATTTTTAACATAGGGAAGGTAGAATTGGTAGAATAGTAAATTAAACATAACAGAAAATTAAAATCGAAGATTTTGAGAAAAAATGGAACTTTTCTCTATTGGTAACTATTAGTGCAAATGATTTATACTGTTTCGCTAAAATTACAATAATAAAGCACCGATAGCGTGTCTATCTAAGGTAAGAAAATCCTCATTAAGTGTTACTTCTCCAAAACTTTACTAAACAAACATTTCATTAACCTCATACTACTTCACTTAGCGTTACCATTCATCAAACAACGTTACCTCTTACACATGCCCTCAAAGGCTTGGTAGTTTTTTAATGTGGCCGTAATGTGAAACTTATTGTCTTTTTCCCTGCAATAAAATTTTAATGTTTGTGATCATCAGATGACGATTACAAAGTGATCTGCTCAAAGCGTCAATTATGAGAAATGAAAAATAAAAGTTGTCTTATCAATTCAATCTATCATAAAATTTCCTTTTTTGTTTAATGTGTGAAAATTTATGACAATTTGTATCGTTTAGATACAAGAATGTGGCGAAAGATGAAATTGGAAATTGATTTCATGTCAATACTAATCGATTGACAAAACAATGACTTTGATGTAAAACTAATAAAAACATTTTCTGTTTTTTGATGATATTAAAGAAAAGAGCTACTTCAATTAGCAGCTAATTTGAATTTCAAATCAAAAACTAGTTTAAGGTACATAATTTTCAAATTCTTGTGATCTTTCAAGCAATTATTTTTTTTTCAAATGAGTAATATTGTTGCGATAATTGAAAGTCAATAATTGAAAGTTATATTCGGCATTATTTTATTATAATATCAATCAGAAGCATAGAATTTTCTGTCATATATTATATTTTTATTTGTACAATTTTCCGATCCTAAGACCTATTGATGTTTTCAGTTTTTGGCAAAATTTAGTTGAAAAATTTTAATTTAATAAATAATTGCTTAAGAGCTAATCTCTTCTTTGATGAACTGGAAGTGAATGAAGAGCTTAAAAAAATCATGAAAAGATTTCTAATCAACCAAATCTCATCCATCTTGATTACGTGAAAGGAGAAGATTTGATGACAGATAGCAAAGTACTTCATTAATTTGATATTGTATTTGTTTTTAGATACATCTGTGACCATTTCACGATTGCATAGATTGCTGATAAAGAAATAATAAATCCGGTTGCTTATATTTATTTATTCCATTGGCGATTTTTTCAAATTCCTACTTACCTAAGAATTCGTTCAATTCCACCAAATTAAATTGAAATTTATTTTAGTTAAGCGTAGTCTAATTTCATTTTTCTGGCAGGCAGTAATAATCATAATTTCATACGCTTATTGAAGCTTCTTTTCAATGATGGATGCTATCGTTTAATGTTTTGTCTTTTATCGCAGATAAAAAAAGTAGAAAAAAATACACTACTACTGAAGTGCTTGAAAATGCTATTGTATGACAATCACATCGAGTTGGTCAAAGTTTCTTTCTCTGACATTATTATGAAACTTTTTAAGTAATTAATCTAACTAGCTCTAGTATGTTTTTAAATTCATTAGTTCTCCTATTTTTTGTCTTCTTAGAAAAAATAATTTATTTTAAATTTTATTCGTAACCTGAGAAATAGGTAAATGATAGAAATAAATTTATTTAGGAACATTTTAAAGAAATGTTACCGTAGCAATTTATAATTTCTTTTGTAACTGTATTAAATTAGAAAACGATTATTCTTTTTACGTGTTTAGTGAAGCAATATCAATGAGATAACTTTGAGATAATATGAAAGTAGCCAATAAGTCATGATTTATAGAGAGTAATGGACTGCAAGTTAAGATTAAAAGAGTATGAAGAAAAATTTATGGTAATGATGCTATAGCGAAACATACATTCATTCACCTTTACACACCCTGGAGCAAACAGGTTATTGGAATAGCAGGAGAGGGGCATTATTTAGTTAAATGGTGATGCTGTTGCTTGGTATCATAAGAAGAAAGGAATGAGGTGTTTGATAAAGAAACAACCTTTCACGCAACAGTCAACAACAACAGCGGGAAATTGTGAAGATCAAGAACTTCTTGAATTTATCAACCTTTCTTCATTTCTATCCATCTACTTTCATTCTCTTCATTAATTAATTAGTGCAAAGATAGCCTATTTATGAATGTTATTCTTTTGCAAATTGATGATGAGGGTTATTACTAAGTCATTGTTTCCCAAATTTACCATAAGACATCCTTTTACTTATTTAACTTTCCAATCCGATTTCTTCTCCTTCCAATGTGTCATGGGGCCTTGTCGCTTTTAGATTTGATGAAACCCAGTAAAATATTGTAAAATATAATTTAATTTCATTCCAATGCAGTATTATTCAAGGCTTTTAACTAGTATAACATCAGCCAAACATTAATGCAACGACATTAGTGTTAATAATAAGAAACAAGTTTATTTTCGCAACACTGTTCGACCGTGTTTGCATGTTAGCATTTCAATTATACATCAATCATTATTTCCTATCTATTCGTAATGAATTTCATTAAGATCTTCCTCTGTTTATAGATCTTCCATATTTGCTAATAGAAGAAAGCGACGAAAGAAGAAACGAGTTCACACTTCTCTTAGCGATACAAGCCGTTGTTCATTCTTATTATTATCAAAGTGCTGCAAACTATGTTTGGATAAACTCTCATATACCTAATTACATTTCTAGACTATTTTAATCTATTGATGGTTTCGAATAATGAAATACTGATATCGGCCAGTATTTTTCATGCAGTTCGATTACAAAGTTAATTATCCAAGCCGGTGTGAGAGGCATCATTCGATTATCAAATTTCTGTGATTACTATATGATGCATTTCCTAAGCATCATCTCTACATTACTTTTTCTACATGTTAGTTCTATATATCATTTTAATATATTGATTTCATTTATTTAATCCCATTTTTTCTATTTTATTTTACATAATTTTTTATTTTATCAATTAGCTTACATAATATTTTATCAAAAATAATTTTTTATTTTATTTCATACATTTGCAAAAACTAAAATTAAATTCTTCCAACTCATTAAATCCTCATCATCCGCAGTTAAGTTTTGGAAGAGAGGCCTGAATACTCTAATTAAAGCAATAAACTATAGAGAAATATAGTTTTAATCACATTTCCTGATTCTTCGCTAACTATTTCCGGTAAAATCATTTCTTTATAGGCTGAAAATTCTTCTGTACTTTATTTAAAATAAAGAATTTCAAATAAAGAAGCCAAAGAGGTAAAGTTATCATTGAAAAGATTGAAAGGTCATTTTTTAGTGTTGTGGTTAAATAATATTTTCGGATTCACTTTAAATTTATTAACTTTACAAGAGCTTTTCTAAAAGAAAGGAATAGTTTAAGAGAAAAACACGAATAACTCATGTTATTTTAGTAAAGTATCCTTACTATATATGCATTAGCAATGAGGAGTCTGAATCGAGAATTCCAATTTTTGGACATTTATATAAAATTACTGAATTAACTGCTAAATCAAAAGACATGCTTTTGCTGGTTGCATCTGAATCATTTTTCTGCAGTCGCATATCCTGCTCGTCTGAAACTTTGTTTACTGAAAAATTGTCTGGATCTATAATCGAATGTTGTTGTTATGAGAATTGCTGACTTTATTACGGGTTTTTATGCTGGAATGTGGTATGCCCATTCTTCTGAAACTCCTTTGAATGTTTGCTGTACTTTTTCGTCTTTTTTATGATATCATTTCCTTCGGTAGAAATTCGCATTTACACTGAATTAAATTTCAGTTAACATGGATTACAGACACATTTAAATACTGATAAGGTATTAGTAATGGAAATGTCATGCTTTTGTACTTTTAAGTTATTTTAGTATTAGTATGAGATCATTGCCGTGCACAAAAGTTTAAAATCATTCTGAAAGCTGGAAAAGTTAGCCTGTGTAAAAAGTTCGAAGTTGCATCTTTTACATAGCGGACATTTTTGATTCTTCCAACTCATGGTAACATCCAATTATATCGTAAAAAATATTTCCATTCGAAGTGGGAATCTTTCAAGGAAATTTTTAGTATGAGATCATTGCCATTTATAATTGAATACTACTTCATATTACCTGCCTTATTTGCTCTTATCTCTTTTGCTGTATGAATTGAAGCAGAATCGAGTGGTTTGAAATTTCTCAAAAAATTATGCTGAAGAATTTTCTTATGCAACATTTTTTCTTTGAAGTATTTCTAACAACGGCATCATATGGTAGCTTTAACCGGAAGTATAATTGCTTGCTCCAATTCGAGTAGTCAGAGCTTTTCCCATGAAATGAAAATGATGATTGTGAGAATTGATGTACAATTGCTGTGACGTTGCATATTTCTGGTTTCCTCAATCGGGATATGAATGATAATCGAACGGCAAAAACCTTTCGCGATTAATTTTATTTAAAAAAATCAAAAAAAAGCTTTTCAATTTTGCTTTTTTTCGAAGATATTTTAAACAATAGATTTGCTACTTCGTTTTTCATCTCACTTTTTTAAATGTGATATTAATTGAGCTTTAAATTGATGTTTCATTTCAAACAAGGAATCTTAAATTGTTTAAATGTAAAAATTTCGTCACTTCGCTTGAAAATATTTTTGAATTTATTGTTCATGAATTTACAGATTAAACTACTTAACTATTTCATTAAATATTAATTCAATTACTTTTTTTGTTGAGTAGTGCAATAGAGTACAGTTGACAATGTGACATGTCAAAAATTGAAATAGTGAACCGTAATCAATTTTGTTTTTGTTTAATTATTTTCAACAAAGTTTTATTTGTTTTCTTCCTATTATCGCCTCCTTAAGAACAAATATCGTCATAAGCTTTTTTTCGAAAATCAGTTTACATATTGAATATCAATGAGCGACGAATGAGCTAATTATTAGAATCTATTGAAGGTATGAAATAGATTTTATTGTTGCTAATTGAATGATTTATTCATTCATTTAGAGCCTACTTCATCAGTCAATCTTAACTTTTTTTGGATTGAATAAGCCAAATAACTTTTATCATGATAGCATCACAAATCCAACATAGACAACTGTCTTCCGTGTTCCTGTCTTTCTTTTTTCCTGTCGTAAAAAATTTACTCATTTTCATATGTGCCTCTTCCTCATTCCACTTCACTGCAAATCATAAAATACCTCTTTAGGTCTTATTATTATTACTAAAACCTATCCAGACAAGGAATTTTCCAATTCCAGCTATCACATAAGCATTTCAGTATCTCTCACCTCTTATTTTCTGCAGCTAAGTACTAATTTTTGCGGTCATCGTTACATGCAATATATGGTTAGCAAATAGTTAATATCACATCTGTAACGATCATTATTAAAATGAATTTGTTGTAAGAGTTCATGCTTATTACGAATTACCTTGAACGGTTATGCGTTGCGCTGCAACTTTCAGTTTGGAATGAACATAGGAAAGATAAGGAGAATAAAAATATTGTTCTGGAAGACCATTGGTTTTACTGGAGAATTCAAGAAAAAATTAGTCTTTTCTTATTCCAAAAAATCATTATTTATATTTTTTATAAATTTCTTATTTCATTCCGTAAACAACATTATCTTAATTCAGTTTCTTTTAAGATTTATTTAACTAAATTAAATCAATTAAATTTAATCAGATATTATGAATTCAAATTTGCAGTTAAAAATTGACATTGCTACGACCACTATTCTGGATGATTATACAATTTGTAAGGAAAACGGTTTTGGTCGTACTTCATTATTATGTGATGTCGATGATACGTTGGCTCCTCATACTCAACAAAAGCTGATCTCATTGCTCAATGACCTTCAGCAAAAGGTTAAGTGTAAATGTGAAAGTGGATGCAAACGTCCGGATGGAAATGACAGGTTTGATTTGAGCTCGATTTAATTTTTAAAAAATTTGATTGGCAGAAAATATCTTTAAAAAACAATAAGAAAATTCATTCATTAGCTTCAAATCTTCTTCTCTGATGAAATATGCGAAAAAAAAGTCTCTGTATTACGCATGTTTTAATCTACATGTTTATTAATCTCGGAAAGAAAAAACATTAAGTATTTAATGATTAGAATGAAAGTGTCCAGAATATCCGGATTAACCGACTAACATGCAAAATATTTTCTTGACCTACTTCATTTGAAATCATTTTAATTAAACTTGTACTGAATATTATAATTAAATTCATAGTTCTAGTTATTTTCAAAATTCTCTTCAGAATTCATCGCTTTCTTTTTCAATTTCATCACCTTTAATAATTTTTAAAATTTTCTTTGATATCAAAAGGTAAAATCAAACAATTCATCCTTTATGCTTATTTTGTGGGAATTTTTGAATTGAATTTTCGTTTGGCCCTGTTGAACAAAATGAATTTCTGAGATTTTTTTTATGCCAAATATATTCCATGTGTTTTTGTTCTTTGTAAGCAATAAATGATGGTTTGAGATTGTTAAGGTCGAAGTTTTCTAGATTTTCTAAAATGTTATTCTGTCATATTCAACATTTTCCTTTTGATTTATTTCAGTTTGGTTTCGTAATTTATGAGTTTTTGAATGAAATTTTTGAAATCATTTTAAAAATCAGTTTTTATAAATTCTGTCAGAATGATACATTTGTAAACAGAAAAATTTGGAATTACTTGTACAATTTTGCTTGAGATTGCTATTTTATGTAATCTTATAAAACAATCGACCTAGAAGATCTAAAATTTCAATTAAACTTATGCAAGTTAAGTTTCATCCGTAAGCATTTCGAGCGGATATTCTAGGTACATTGGTGTTCTTCTGGTTACAAATTTCACGAAAATTGTTGACAATGATGATCCGCTGAATGAAACTGCTAAGAAGATTTACTACGACGCAGAGCTGGGCAATGCCGACTGTGACAATGGACTTCTTATTATCTATATAAAGGACAAAAAGCAGGTCACTATTACCATTTATTTTAAAATTGGTTTTTGAAGAACATTTGAAAATGTGTCCTTTATGCATGACAGTTTTCTTTTAGTAATGACAAGCATTCAAGTAAATTTCTTTTATGTTTGATTGGAAGTTTGAATATTGCGTAAGTTAGGTGAGCTTGTAAAGATATTGGAAATCATTATCATCGACGCAAGTGATGTCCTGAAACTTTCAATTAATTAATGACCCATTTGGCATTCAGAGATATGTTTTGAGATATAAACATTTTGTCACCCATTTCTATAATGCATCATATTATTAAATCATACCATAAAATGATTGCTGATGTCCTTCGCATTTTGCAATTGGTTCTTCTAAATCGTTTCATGCATTTCCTATGTTGATCTGATCTGATTCATAATTTTTCTTTTTAGATCAAAAAACAATATAAGAGTTCTTTTCAGTTAGTGACTTATCATGGTGACGATTCCTATGTTTTTCTGGATACAAAAGATCTGGTAAAATTGCACAATCTGGCCATCGAAAGTAAGCTTTTCGAATACACTCTCAAGACTTGGAAATAATAATCTGTGTGCTCGGGATGCTGTTAAGTTTTACGTAAATTTGGTTAATTAAAGCTATAGTTGCAGAAAGTAGTAAGAATTGGTCTTAGAAGCAACCAATATTGTTGCTTAGTTCAGCATGTTTATGGTCATTCGGCTTTTACGTTCACATTCATCAATGGATGTTACCTAATATTCTACGTCAGATAAAAACACATTAACCAGAAGTGATTAAAAGAAAAAACAAATAGAACAGTTTCTATTCGTTAGTCAACCTTAATTAGCTTATCTGTTTCTTTTGGACATATAAACACATTATGAAAAACTACTCGGCTTTATGAAAAGCATGATGAAAAATTATTAGGCCTGAGCTACCCTGTGAAGCACATATATAATGCTTAAAATATATGCTACAACAGCAGCTTTTTGTATGTGAGAAATGGTGTATCAGTATCCATTTACGCTCTCTCGTATTATTCTCCAATTATAGCGAAAGTTTTTGAAGCTAATGAAATCTGTACTCTTATTGAAGTCCTCTTCTATACAACATCTCTGACTGCCCAGCTAGTTTCGTGCCGCATTGAATAACGACAAGATACTGAAATTTTTGTTATTTTCATGAGAAAAAATACCAGTATTCTGTTGCTAGATCAAAGGCAGTTTCGAAAGGAGAAAATATGATTTTTGCTGAAACTTTGACGAAAATATTTACTAACATTTGCGACTTAACATACCTTCAATGTCATTTTACGTTAATCTTACGTCGAATAAAAAATCATCGTTTGATAATGGCCATTTATATCATGTACTACAAGAATGTAATTTGTTGCAACAACGCATGATTTCAGATAAGCCATTGGATGATGTGCTTTCTGTGGAGTATTTGTTATCGAATTATGATGATATTCGGAAAATGGAAACACAGCGAGCAGAAACCTGGATAGTAAGACTCCTTAAACTTTCATTCATTTTAATATAAAGCTCATCTAAGTTATTTTTAATGCAAAATATTTTAAGAGACTTTCAGACTTAATTGCTTATAAATTACCTGTTCTTCATTATAATTTTTAATTAATACAACTGTGCACTCAATGAAACAGTCGCTATTGATAACTGTCCATATTTAACTAATTAATTTATACATATGTTTTCTTTATCTTTTAAATGATATTCCTAGCTGTTTAATTATGATGCTAGTATCATCTTCATTGTTTCTCAAAAACTTTTCACTATTTTGCTGAAATTAATTGGCAAACAATGAAGTATCTTTGGAATCAAAAAATTTCTGATTTCTCTTGTGCTGAGAAAAAATATTTTTGACATTTTAAATAGAGAATTACTGTTTTGAAGCTAGTTTTTAATCAGGATTTTCTTTAAAAATAAGTAAGAAAGTACTAATTCAGAATTGAGATGAAAACTTGTTTGAAGAATTTACGTGTAAAACCAGTAGTAATGAGAATAGAAGGATTTGAAAAGATAACCATTCAAAGTCTATTGTTGAACTCGTTGGTCACTCCTTAAGTCAATAATTTTTTATGTTTAATGGGAATATTCAAAAGGAAACAATTGAATAGAGAAAAGATGAATGAAATATATTGACCTTTATAATGGTAGTATTAATAAAACATAAACCATTCAAGTCTCCTTTTGGAACTACATTTGTTTTGTCGGATTTGGAAAAAGATAAGTTTTGTTTTCCTTTCTACAGTCTCATTTTCCAAAAAACATATCGTTTGTCAGTTGAGTGAGGTAAATACGTTTCAATCATTTCAGAGTTAAATTTTATCCAATATGTCGCAATATACAAACGTTTCAATTTTTTCAGCCTATTGCTGGACTCTTTTTGGCTCTTCTCATTGTGCTCTTAATCTTAACAATGCTGTTAACTTTATTCTTGGCTCGCTTTTGTTGTTGCTGTGCAAGACGCATAAAGGATGAAGATGAAATATATCAGATAGGTACGGCGGGAGGATCTAGAAAAATATTGATCCCAACTCCTACACTTGAAAGAATTTATGGAACACCAGGAGATGCTATTTATAGCACTCCATATTGTGGTAAATTTTCTGCACAAATATCATGTTAATCAAATTGTGAAACTTTTAGTGCGTGACAGTTAGACCATTATCATAAGTGAGAAGCGTAATGAAGCAATGATTTAAATAACTGCAATAATTACTTCCATAGATGGGTAAAATGCTGATGATAGTGAAAGTATTTATAGCAACTCCACTTCCATCGCCACATTTGCCTGCCTTAAAGACAGAAATGTACCCTGGGTCACTGCGAAGCTCATCTCAAACCGCAACACCAGCATCGGTCAAAAAATATCGGGTGCAGCCAATGCATTCGCCCATTTCACGCGGTAGGTCTCTCAGCGGTACACTGACCATTGGTCGACTTAACAACAGTAAGGTGGACGATTCAACTCAAGTAATATCGATTTCTTATTCTAAATTTAATTTCTTAGGAAAGTAGGGAACATTATGGCTCACAGAAGTTCGAACCGCATTGTGGAACATGAATGAAACTTTTCTCGGCTTTCAAAAGGAATTAACATATTTTAAGTTTATGCATATTGTAGCACTGAAAACTATGTGATTGACTTCGCAAATAGTGAAGTGAAGTCAAAAAAAAAGCAGACCTTGATGAAATATACTTACAGACAAATGGTAATTCGTCATTAGAAGATATGTTGCTTGTAGAAGCGAAACGACTGGAGCCTCCAATTCACGGAAGTACTTCGGTGAAGTCAGGTTTGATATCATTTCATAGACTGTGATGAATTCCTTCCATGCAGTATGATCATCTGTTATTTAAGCAAGAGAAAAGTCGCATCACAATAGGTTCATATCTTTCAAACAAAATAATCCACTCCTTTCTACGAAAATGAATGATTTAGTGATAAATATTCTATTAAATTTTGAAACTGTTTTTACCATTTACGGAAATGTATTTTGTGGGATAAATATTGTAGGCCAATGTATAATCAAAGTTTTAGCAAATCTAGATGGTAATGTATTGTTGTCGCGAACAACCGAAACTTCCAGCGGCCAACGCCGTTTTGGTTATACGGAATCAGATTTATCATTCTTGGATCCAAGACGGAAACAGGAAGTACAAACACGTACCGATTTTATTTACTAATTTTCTTCGTATACTCGTTGGTATACAACAGGATGGCTGTTTTCTCAAATGAAAATCTGTTAGAGTCCCATAATTAAAGTCATCACATCATCAGACTTTTTAACTTGGGCATTTTCCACATTGTTTTGTTGATTTTAGACATTTGAATAGTGGAGATGCTTAATTTTCAGTCGCTCATCCTTGAAAATTGAATACTATAAATCTCCAAGTAACTTATATTCATGGGCTAGAAGATTGAATGCCTTCATGAGATACTTTGACTACTTTGGTTATCATTCATTTAAGTACAAAATGAAGATAGTATAATGATGTGACTGTTGAAGAGACCTAACTGTTGAACCGCTATCAATGACATTGTTTTATTTTTTAGCATTATTTCTCTCGATTCTGAAATGTTCTGGTCAATTTCTTTATTTGTTCGCAAAGAATTATTGTTCATATGTGAATTATTATGAGAGTACCGCACGTTTGCTGTAAAAAAATATTTAACAATTCCAAATATTCTCAAAATTTATAACATGCAATTGTATCCGTTTGATTGTCTAATTACAAATAAATTTAAATTTATAAAGAAACCGTTTCATTCACCTTCTAGGTACAAAGTGTCATGCACGTTGCACATCTAATTACAAGACATGCATCATGCAATAATTTATCTATCCATAGATTCCAAAAGAGTTGTAATAGAGATCAGGTCGAAATTCATAATAATGCTATGTGAGATGCATCGCTGAATTCAATATAGACATGTTCATTTTTTTTATTCCTACTGCTAGGTTTATCTGTTTTCTTTCATATCAAATTATATAAAAGTGCTGGAATTGATCAGTACTTTGAGAATTTTTTAACTAAAAAAAAAAAAATTTCACTAAACGCAGTACAAACTACTAATCAGCACTATTTTAATCAATATTAATCTAATATCAAGTATCAAATTATGCGATACGAAATAATACAAGGAAATTGCCTTATATTTGTATGCTAGAGTTGAATAATATAATGCAAAAGTTAAGAAAAAAGGACGCAATGAGATCGATAATAATTTACACGAACTGCACTGAAACTGAAAGTCGAATTGCACTGAAATTGAAAATTGCAGTGAATACAAGTAGTTTAGATTCGACTTTAATTTTCCCGTCTTCTTTTTTGAATTTTATCGCTGAAAATATTTTATTAGAAATACCAGTTAAACAATTAATTCGCATAGAGAATGAGTTATACTTTTAATAAGAAATTCTAGTTCCAAGTCTCAGAATCTACACACATATATACGTGTATGTCCTATTTGAAGAAATTAAATTTTTAATATGAGAAAAATTGAATTACTTTTTGTAAAAAAAACTCTTAACGATTGTAATTTTTTCACTGTTCCATTTCTCCCGCAATATACTGATTCGGTTTAGAGCAAACGATTTTTCTAATGAAATAAATCAGGATAAGTGTGAAAATGAGCACTGGTATAACAATGCAAACAGAAATAATCCATGTTCTTGTTGCATAGCAGCATCTATTCCTGAGGTCACCGCAGCAATAATAGTAATAAGTTAGAGAATTCTCTGCAAAAAAATTTTCGCTTTTGCATACATGAAATTTTGACTAAGTTATACAATGTTACGTATGCTCTTGATCATTAATTAAACAATGGAAAAAACCAATTTGAAGAGTTACCATCTTTTTAAGACCTGCTAAAACAATTCTGATATTTGCTAATAATAATTAAGGAATCACAGAAAGTCGATTCTGTTTCAATAACGAATAATATAAACATTTACGGAGATTTGTTCGTAAACTGCCATTATTCTACTACATTTGCATAAATGCATGCAAATGGAGTCTTAATTTTCTATTTTGAGAGACAAGCCAATCTTTTTGGTTACAGATGGAAAAATAGTAAAAGCAATTTACCTGGACACATCATCCCGAGAAGTTTCGGTGGGCACCACAAAAAATGCAGGTATTTTTGAACATCATCATCCTGAATTTATAAATTTATAAGGAAAATTCGTGAAAATATAGTATATCAAAAGGTTTTGGGAATAGAGTTTTGGTACTAAGAATAAAATGAGAAAAAATACTCCTAACACTCTAATGTAGAATCCGTGGATCATTTTGTTTTTGAAAATTAAGTTATCTTATGATTGTATTATGACCTGTAAAATAATCTCGTCAATAATTCAAGGAAATAGTGCGTACCAACAAATAGAGAGTTTTTGCGAAATTACTAAATGGAAATTGAAAAAATTAAAATTATCTTCCAAGTACCTTTGTAATGATTTCCTGCAGATCGTTTATTACTTCAGCCGAATTTGCTTTCAAATAACTCAGTAAAAATGGGAACACAAAGATTAGAGTAATGTGGCGCATATTCTGTAAAGAATACCTGTTGATTCACTTTGATAATTAGATATAAACATTAGCGCCTCGTTGCATAAGCGTTATTATTGTTTATCGGACTTTTGTTATGAATTGAGGATATTTATCCAATTCTAAGCAAGAATACGAAGATTCAATATGAGTATAAAAAAATGAAACTGGAGATTTTTTAGCCCTCAAATAATCGATTGCGAAGAAGAGCAACAAGGACATATCAAATCATGCAAATGGAGGTGAACAATCGGCAATCACTTCAACTCAATGTGTCCTAAATTAAACGCGCTGACTGTCACTGTAAAATGTAGTATTTCGAAGAAAAACTGGTTTATCCTTTTCCTTCCTTCCCAGGATTCACCAAACTACTTTTTCCTCAAGCAAGGATCATTCGGCGGACGAGTCATTTGTGTTTTTTTTTTGATGGTAAAACGACTTATGCACACACTTTCGCAAAAGTGGTTTTTAGTCTAAAAATAGGTGAAAATGATTAATGCTATGTGAATAGACAAAGCACATTAGACTGAGACTAAGAAATGTTGTATGAATAGACGAAATGTTGATAATATTAGCAATTAGCTAATTAGTGAGTATTCATAACCGAAGCAACATGGCACTTAATAGGGATTTATGAAATTCATTGCGCATTAATTCGAATTTTTGAGTTTATACGATTACCGGTATGTCATAAAAATTTGTCATTTTTTTCTCCAGCTCTTATATCATACTTGGCATTTATTAATTTACCAGTTCTGCTTTAGCCTCATTAGACAAAGGTTCACAATTGTTGCTTGAAAGGTTGCGCATTTGATTCCATTTACTTATTAAATGTGTTTTTGTCGAACAATAAATAAATGTCATTAAATGTTTTTAAAGGTTACGACTTTGTAGTTATTGTTTTTTGGCAAAGCAGAATATGCCAATGAAATCAATAATGAAACCATTCAACTCCTGGATTCAGTATCAACAATGAAATTATAGAATTACAAATGTGTAAAGTGAACATATTTCATATCAAACATTTACCCTAGTCTTGCACATGTTTTGCATGCTTTTGTTTCTTTTCGGTATATTACTGAAAATGCTGAAAATAAATTAAATTTTAAAATTAAACTGTTGAAGGATAAAAGTTAACAAAAAAAATAACATTACTCGTACAGTCATTGTATTGTCATTATTGTGACATTTCTGTGACAGAAATTTTTTTTTCTGAGCATCATTAACATCATTGTAAATTTCAAAAACTGATACTTACATTGCCATTTGTTTAACATTTATGAGTTCATAAGAACTGCAGGAGTATTGACTATTGACAATTATGATATAAAAGAGGCGTAAAAATTGGTTGAGTTGAAGGTCACAGATCACTCAATTTTCGTTAAAAACAAGAAGTTTCATCATAAAATATCTCTCTTTTAAGAATAAAATAATGCTCACTAGTTTACATTAATTTCTAGAAGCCAACGTTCTGCCAATACATTTTAAAATATTTCGTAGATTTTGTAATGTTTGGATTTCTTTTCTGCGCATTTACAATGCCTTCATTATATTTTGTCTATTTTGTTTACTTTTTTTCAACAACTAACAGTATCGATGGCTAATATTTACTCTGTTATGAAATTAGGCAAATATAATTTGTTTTTTCAGTTGCTTGCTGAGTAGATTGATAAAGACGCGCTATGTTTTACTAAATTAATTCTTTTTTAATGAAACTCCATCGAAACTTGTAGAAACAAATAGAAATTCTATAGTTCGGTTTTTTGCAACTTTATTATTATTTTTCAGAATTTACTTCTACAACAATCTTGCATTAATGATTGACAATTGATGTCTTAATTCCTGGTTGATATAGAACTAACTATTAACTGTTAAAACTAGCAATTGAGATTAGTTCAAAAAAACAAACTATTAAAATGGCAGAGTGTGTCAATTAGATTCGCTCACTAAGTGACAAATCAGAGAAATGAATGATTGGATAGGCATTTGGTCTTGAGAAGTTTAAAGATCCAGTAATTCTTTCAATACAATGGAAGTTTCCATGATTCTGTGATGATTCAGCCAAAATTTAAATCTGTCTTCTAAGCAATAAGTGAAGCACCAATTCACACTGTTAAAATAATCTTTATTCTCATGCAGTGCAGTTCATCTCTTTTATCTCACTTCTATTTTTCTATTCCTATTTTTTTTGAATTGTATCGATTAAAATATATCACATAATAGATCGTATAGATTTAATTGTATTTTTAATTCTGAAAATAAAAAATAAATGCATTCGAAATATCAATAAGAACAAATATCGATGCAAAATGCAAAGAAGCGCAAATTATGTGCGTTCACGCTTTTGCGTTCGCGCAGTAGAAATACATTCGTGTCGTTCTTTTTTTCTTATATAATAGTAAAAATAAAAGTCAGGCTGATATATGAAGAAAATATATGGAATCACTTTGCTTTTGATATGCGCTATTCTAATTGAAGTGGTTGGAGGATCTAATGAAAAACTCATTTATGTGCAAGCGATCTGGAGACATGGTGATCGAGCACCAAACCGATTACCCTATCCCAACGATAAATACAACGAGACAGCGTGGCCAAGAGGATGGGGACAAATAACAAATGTAAGAATCGTATGGAAATTTTATCCGGTTTTAATTGTCAACAATATTTTTTTCGTTGTAACTGGCGCAATCATAAAACGAATCATTTAACTTTTTGGTTTTCAGAAAAATGCGATCCTTGTAAAAAGATTTTTTGAAGATCTTATTGCCTTCTTCTTGTTTGAACTAAAAATAGTTAAAATCATCAGAGAAAGTAGTATTCTATGTATGTTTAAGGTTGGGATAATGCAGATGTATGAACTTGGACAGTTCTTTCGACGGAGATACGCTTCATTCGTTACAAATTTCAACAAAGAAGATGTGAGTTCTCGTTGTCTACCATGGCAGTTCAAGATTAGGAACTATTTTTAAAATGAGAGCAAAGTCTCGAGAAATTGTACCACGAATGCCAGCGAGTTTCCAAGTCTTACTCTTCTCATAAAAAAGAACAAGAGTGCTGCAACTTTATTTTTTTCTCAAATTTTAGAGCAAAATATTAGCAGTTATACTTTTATTAATCATATTCTTTGGTGAAGAAATTATTCGTCTTTCTTTTTCTTGAAATTGAAGTATTTCGAGTGCTTACTGGAAGCATAAAACATTTACGTCACATTATAAAGACAAATAACTGTTACTTTTGATGAGTGGATAGATTGATATTTAACATGGCACATATTGAAGATAAATAGAGACTACTAGTTTACATTACTAATGAAGTTATTAATGTAGTTATTGATTAGAAATTAATGAAGTTTTGTTGCTGAAACAGTGAGTTATTATTTCTTCATTCAGAATAATTAATTTTTTCACTCTTTTAGGTGAGTTTGGTATCATCGAAATCGTTTCGTGCTATCGTCAGCGGATTAGCTGTGCTTCGAGGTTTCTTTCCAGCGAATGGTCAAGAATTATGGCTAGACAGTGAAGAAAAATGGCAACCATTACCATTTCAAGTGGACACAACAGATGCTGCAAGTTTTGCACTGTTTTTTTGGCCCAATAGAAATGCTTTCTCCTTTCGTTTAAAGTATTTGTTAATATTAATTGTTGCTTCATGCAAATTCAAGATGTAGCTAATCATTACTGTAATGGCAAACGAGTATTTTTTATTATACATAATCGCATTAGGTTTAAAATTAATACTAAACCAGATAAATATATAATCAAATTTAAAAATATTTTCTCTTCCTTTCGAGCTATCGCAAGTAAAAAGTATGTTACAACATTTCGCATATTCTACGACGATTTCGAACAATCTTTAGTCATCAGAGAATTTCGTTTCTTTTGTTCATTTCTTCCTAATATCTAGTTTCAATAATTGCTCCTATAGTGACAAATGAACTATCTTCATTTAGATTTAGAAAATGCTTCTGAAACCCAATTAATTAAGATAATATTTTAATTTCAGATGTTGAAACCAAGTAATTTCAATTGTCGAACATATGATCTGGAGAATGAAAATGGGAATGAAGCATTAGTTAGAAACATAAATATGCAATATGCTGATTTCTTTGATTTCCTTGCAAACGTTACCGGATATGAGAAGATAAATTTTAAAAAGGCTGCTTCATTATACAATATTCAAAGAGAGGTTTGTTTTTTCTCTAATGACATTTTCAGAAGTTTTAATAAAATATGAAAAAATATTTATCAAATGTTGGATACTTACGCAACTGAATGAAGTAGTTGAGTGAGAAAATAACTTCCAGATTATCCCAATGATTGCGCAAAGTATTTGTTAGCAATATTATTTTCTAAGGAAATCATTTTTAGATGGATCACAATATGACCCAGCCACCATGGGTATACAGAGTTTGGCCTCAGTTTAACAATAAGACGACAATAAGAATAATAAGCAGTTTAAAGAGAATTCGTCATATCTCTTTATATAATTCAGCAAAAAAGGCTCGACTTCGCGGCGGTTTGTTGATGCAAGATTGGATTGATCGAGCCAAAAATGTGTCGTTAGGATTACCGATTACTCCACGTAAAATCAAGCTTCATTCTGCTGTATGTTTTGTTTTTTCTTTGAATTTTATTTTTTTTTTTAAATGATTAATCATTGTTCAAATAATATCCTTCATTTGCTCAGCTATTGTGAAAAAATGAAGTCATCAATGAATAAATGATCAGTGACAAATAATCAATTAATCATCAATCAGTCAAGCAAATTCTTGTTTATCTAACAATTCCAAATGAAAAATACTTTTCAGCATGAAGGCACGATGTCGGCGCTGATGTATGCTTTAGGCGTTGGTAATGGTTTGCTTGTCCCATATGCTTCATGCGTCATGATGGAAATATACAAAACAACGAATAATCATACAACAATTAGAGTTTGTACGAAGAATAATGTTATTAAGAGAAGCAAAATAAGAAAACCATTTATCATTTACCAAGCTGCGATAATATATTAGAGAGAATTAAGTTTACTTATTTCTAAAAGTGAACATCTATATTAAAAGATAATAACTATCGCGGCATCATTAGTACATTTGTAGATGATATTTTTATTAAATTTATTTTTCTCAAATGAGATGATGGAAAATTTCTTTCAGCTTTTCTACAAGAATGGAACCACAGTATATCAGTTACCACTACCCGGTTGCTCTTCAGATGATAACTGCACAATCGCTCAAGTGGAAAAAGCGGCTTTCGCAAACAGTGTTCGAAATCTAGAGCAGCTAGACAAAGTAAGTTCTTTACGAGCTAAGTTGAAGTTAGTAAGTTGAAGCTTCGTTTGACCGTCTCAACTTTTATTTTCCTTTCACTAAGGTTTCCCTCATTTCTCTAAATGTGATTTTAAATTCTTCAAGTAAAAAGATTGCTATTTATCAACACAAAGGCTGGTTCCATTGGTCTTGTATCTTTAACAATAAAACACCTTCAAAAAATGAAAAAAAGAACTAACTAAAGAAGCATTTCTCCTCAAAATCGGATAAATGACAAAATTCTTCAACAGCTAGATGGATATTTTAGAACAATTGTCACGTTTAATACTCCAAATTCAAAAAAATAATTGTTGAAATCATAACTTACGATGTTTATTAAAAGAAATTAAAATTGCACGTAATCCACAATTTTGAAAATATGGAAGTCGATCACTTGATTTTATGCTTTTCTGTAAATGATTGATGGGTCATTTTGTATTTTAGTCGTGATAATTTAATGTATTATTTAAATTCATTTCAAAATCACTTCTACTAATAAGTATAGATTACGTAGCAATGCTGAACTGGGATACACTAGACATTTCCACTTTTTTGTACAACGAGCATAAAATGATAAGTGTGTATCGGAAATAATGATTTGATAATTGGGTTAAATAAAAAGATTGCAGGTGTGTAATTCGATCGCATCTGCACAAAGCGGCGCAGATTTCTCAACATCCAATTGCTTGAATATTCCATCAATTACGGTAATGTTTTATCTCATTTACCAAATGTTTATCACCATATTTTGAATATCTCATTGATTTTTATATGAATTGTTGTTCGCCGTTGAATCAAAGCAAATGTGCTAATAAATGATGGCCATTAAAAAGTGAAAAATTAATTACGCTTTCCATTGGAACCTTCCCGAGATACCATATTTGTAGAAATATTCACATATTATCTCTCTTGATTTTTCGTATCAAAAAACTTTTATGGTAGTTCCATTGACTACAGCAAAATGCAATTAATGCTAAGCAAGTTGAGGATTAATTGTGAGAATTTTCAGTTAAAATTTTCAGTTGAAACTTTAAATGTGCATTGTGACATAATATAAACACGAAACTAAAAGATCTGCAAAACTGATTTTGAGCTCCATTGCGATTCGGGTGGTAGTAATCCTCCGCCATTTCCATTGACAAAGTATTCTTATTCATGGTCCATATTAAAAATACAGTTCCAAGAGAAAGTAATGCAAAAGGGATGAATAGCAATAATCAAATATTAATTTATTTGAATAATCGGATATAAATCATTGAAATTGACTAGCTGAAAAGAGTGATTCAAAAAATTAAGATTAAGTAAAAAGAAATGGCAGAAGGTGTCTATTCTTTAAAACTGCTTCAGAAGATATCGGTACCAATCACATTCATCGAATAATTTCAGAAATTGGAGTTTCTTGGCAGATTTGATACTAACAAATTATTGCAGTTGCTAGGATGATATAAACATTGACAGTACTGTAAGAAAATTTTGGACGTGAAAGTAGTTTAAAAATCCATTAGTTCAGAATGGAAGCAATGGAAGCAATTCGAAGTTCAAAAATCAAAGTACTTGCTCTTAGCTAATGAAACTTCAAAAAACAAGTTGTCGTTAGTCCTGAAAAATAAGCCCTAAGAAAATAATGCGTCAGAGTTCCGGCATCTTTCTCTGCTGGTGCATATGAGATATCGATGTCTTACGAGCGGACATGAAAGTCTGTTATAATATATCTGGAAAGCTTCAGAGAGTCGGAACAGTAATTTATTTTTAACTGGGTTATTTCATTCTTCAAGTCGAACACACTGACATTAATAAAAATATTCATTCCTGAATTTCGTGAACTTTAGCTCTCCCATGCCGGCGATTCCACAAATAGAAGGAATTAACACTGCTCCTTTGTCGGCTTGAGCGCCTTAATATACCATTTCTTGAAGTGAAGGATTGTTGAGTGGAAATTTATTCTGATAAAATATCACTTTCTAGAGCACTTCTCATGCGGAGCATATAGAAAAGTCTTAGGGTCCTCTATCCTGGACACGTAGCGTAACTGCGCCCTCAACAAGTATGGCTTCAATGCTGGTGATAGCTGCTATTCGTTGGTATGGATAGTTTAACAAGAGTAGAAGACGAAGGATTGATAGCATAAGTTAGTGGTAACTGAGGATTGGAGCCAGAGAAAAGCTAGTCGTCATGAACTGAGTTAAAAATAACTAAAGTTCATAAGAAAGCGAAATCCTTTATAAAGGTGGGCGTGGATTTAAAAAGCACAATACATTACATGTAAGCGTAATCTTCAAACAAAGAATCTTAGAATATAGTCACACAATGAAAAAGAGGATAAACGAATCATCACTTCAAAAACACAACGAAACAACCTTTGTACGAGAATCCTTTGTCTGGAAATATCCTTAACAACTATTAATTTTGCAATTGTACTGGATCAGATTTTATTTTATTTCTTCCCACTGCATTAGGCATTGTAATCACAAGGATGACAATTAACACGAGCAGTCTAGTTGTATCCAACATTTAACACAATCGATTCAATTAAATCTTCCGGTATTCGGTTGTTCCGACAAGTATATCGATGTTGAGTCACGATTCGGAAGCAATTAGAGCAGAACGACGACTGTCTGTTGTGTCAAGCAGCATTCTGATGTCTCAACAAACAAGTGTTAGTCTAGAAACACTTTTAGAGGCAGATGCCTTTTGATCCATTTTTTCTTTAACCGCAAATAAAAGGATGTTCGTTGAGCGCGACTAGCCTATCTGATAATGATGAACTTTTTGGTCACCGTTTGCAACTAGCAGTGCTCTCTTTGAATAAAGTTGCTTGGTCGTGCAGGATTTTGCCGAACAAAACTGTCATCTTCCTGCAGTTTCATCCTTGTCTATCGCTACAAGGCTAATCGAGTTCCATTTGCACAGGATGGAATAAGAACTGTTCTTCTTCTAGGATGATTGCCCGAAAGCTAACAGATATATCCTGCCTATGGATTATGATGATTAGAGGATATCGTATATGAAATGGAAAAAAAAAACTATCCAATTAACTTATTCTAAAATACACCAAGTGACATGACTGTAATTAGATTACAATAATGTCAGTTTTGGTAGAATACTAGAAAATCCAAATATTTAATACCGTTTGCTTTTTGTAAGTTGCATAGCATGCATAGAAAACAATTTCCTGAAGTTCGCCACATCATACAAGATTTTGACATATTTGTTTCGAAATTTTTTAATTCAATCACGCTTTACGATAAAAGAATACAAAATTCTTTTTGTATGTTTTTTTTAAATGGCAGCTTTTACGTTTATTGGCTCACTTATTGGCACATATATGTTTTATTTGTTAAACGGATATTCGATTATTTTCTTGAATATTAGTTGATATATCTTTTTAAGAATCTGTCAAACATTTGTGTGAAAACATAGTGAAATTTATTACCGTCATATTTGAATAATTCGGCGATGATTAGGGAAAAAATTTTTACATTGATGATTAACAGATTGCTGAAAGTTTGATCATTTATTTTAATGTTTACTGAATTTGGAGAGTACTTTGGAAAGCACTTACATAGTACTGTTTGTTTTCATCATTATTATTTTAGGCACATTTTAATATTGTATTCGATGAATTCAGCAAAAGCATTTCAAGTTTGTACAAACCAAAAGCGTCAGTATCTATCGTACATCGTACAGATCGCTAATGTTGATGTTCTTGTGGATATTGAATGTACACGCTCTCCATGATTTCTTATGTAATTAATCATATTCGAGTTTGTTGTTGATCACTTTGATTCATGTTAGTGTAAAGCTAACAACCAGCGTCACTGCAATATTTTATCTGTCAATAAATTAAAGATAATTCAACATTTGCATTCTTTGCATGAATAAAATTCACGTTTGTTTCAGCAGAGAAATTCGAATGCAGATACTGCAAAGGTTTTCTGAAGTTTTAGCAACGATAGATAGGTTATAATAAAAAACAAAGATGATGATCGGATATGTACATTCTGAATAAAAAGCCATGTTTAAGACAGAATTTCCCTTACATCAAAATTATAAATTCATCGATGGTTTTTTAAACACAGCACAACAACAACACTGCTATTGATTGCTGCCATTCATGCAGTATCGACAAGCACTAACTAACCATAACATTCAACGCTCTCCGAAAACGTGAATTTAGATTTGTACGTACCGAAAACGTGAATTTAGATTTGTGCGTACCGAAAACGTGAATTTAGATTATTTGTACGTACCATGTTTCCCGGATTTTGCGATTCGTCCTGTTGTGTGCTTTTCTGCTGCAGCTGATAGGTAATATGGTGGCTGATACTATGATAGTAAATAGGTAATATAGTAATAAATATGGTAGTAAATAGGTAATATGGTAGTAAATATGGTAACAACAAACTTGGAATTGTACAGATATTGTTTAAATAGGATGAGATATGATGTTATCGTAATCATTATTACATCCCAAAACAATAATATTATGAGTTGCAGAATTCTGAGTAAGCTGAGCCATAATATTTCTGGTTGTTGTACATATATGCGTTGAGCACAACAACACTTTGTTGCCATATGCTAAATTTAATGATATTCCTTTTTGTTTTTACTTCAGATTTGCCTTTACTGCACTGTAAATCTATCATAATTAACAGTGGTGATATATGAAGTTTTGGACTTCTGAACACGTTTTTGAGTGAGTTTTAATAATTTTAATTTATTTATTTCTCTTCTCGTTAGTTGTTTTAATAACTGTAGCAGTATAGTTTGTTCTATTCATTGTTGACATTACATTAGGATATATTTTGTCTTGCCATAACTCATTCACTTGTTCACAAAGTTTTTCGAAATTATAAAGTATTTTGTGGTTTGTTTTAGCCATCCCTGGGATACTGTGATTCATGCAGCATGGCACAAGTATCCGAATCCAATGAATTGTGCTATTAGTGGAATCGATGTTCTTGGACATCACCCGCTTGTTGATGGTTCATTACAGTCTGAACGTATTATTGAGAGCCATTTTCCGATTCCTACTTGGGTAACAAAGGTATGTATTTGTTTGTTTCAACCTCTTTTTCAGTTTTTCAGTGATGACCTGAAATGCCTGTTTCAGTTCTAGTTTGAACAAGAAAGGGAATGAATTTGAGCTTCCTTCCCATCTCATCATTTTTAACGCGACATTTTCATATTTTACACTAATTACCAATTTACTGTTTTATCTCTATAGCTGACGGGTTTTTCTGGAACTCAGTATTCTTATGAAGTGACACAAATTAATCCGACAAAGAAGGAGATGATTTTAATCACAAGAAATGTAAGTTTATGTAGATTTCAACTAGTCTTGCAAATCAATATTTTATGACGATTTGTTCGCTGAGTTAGGACTTATTTTCTTCCACCGCACTTTTTTCTTGTACTTTTTTATCTTAAGATTTTGAAAAATTGGTAAGAAAGTTCCAATTGGGAGTATTAACTTTGTATGAAGTATATGCCGATCATTTCCAGTCATTAATGTATGAAAGTTATGTAATATATTTTGTTCATTAAGGAAAAATTTTCAGATGAATGCAGGGCGTTTTCTACGTGTTGATGAACGATTGTTATATAAACCAGATCCTTATAATCAAGACAGGTGTTTTTCTGCTGTCCATTATTCATTTTTTGTTCATTTTTAATCTAGGACTAATCAGCAGCAGCAGACAGAAAGTGGTAAAGTTAAATCTTGAGATGATTGCAGGACGATATTACAACAGGAAGCTGTTGTCAATGTTGATTTGCCAGCATTCGCAGATTATTGCGAAAAAATGTTTCTAAATATATATGAAACGAATGCCGAAAAGGTACCTTACTGTAAAGTTTATGTGCATTTTTTTGCTAACATTGTCTTGCTGTGAAGATTTGATAGATAGCTCCTACGTTTGATTTAGTAAATGCTATATATATATATATATATATAGAATGAGAATAATATAAAGAGATAGCGACGTAACTGAACAGTGTCTTTAAAAGTTATAGAAGAAATCAGCTGAGTAATAACTTATTGTTCAAGGGTCGGAAAGGACTGGAATGGGTAATTGATCAGTTCAACAGTTCATCTAGGTCAAATTCAAATGCTGAGAAGTCATCATCGCAAGGATTCTCAGATCCAAAGCTTATTCTCAGTTCATTGCATCCCGCAGCACAACAACCAAATTTCCTTTCTTAACAAACTGAGTATTATTGCAAGTGGTTTTTAAGCTCTCACAGAATATTAAGAATATTATGCATCATCTCCGAATTTTTTGCCTCTTTGTTTACTTGATCAGTGAGTAATATGTCGATTTATTCAATTTTGAGATTTTTTAAAAAGTAGTCAGGTAATACAGTAGGACAGTTAAATGTTATGTAAAATTTGTTAAGGCCCGTTTGTCTCACATTTCTCAATATTACTAACTTTAGTCGGTGAATGCTGCCACATTATCTTATCCGAGGAATTATTCGTTTTTACATATTTTTTGTCGCCTTACCATGAAATTGCGGTGTAACTTTTAGTTCCTGTAACATTGTATCAGTACAGTTTGTTAATTTTTGATTAAAAGAACGTTTTAATATTTGCAAATATGCCGCAGAAGGAGTCACTCAAATTGTGATACTTAATTGATCGTTAGATATATGTTAGCTATACATTCTTCATCCTGTATGTTTACCATCGAGCAAATATATTAAGATTTATTAGTCATAGTTTTTTGTTCGATAAAATGACTAGAGTGTTGTAACAGTTTATGCGAGCTATTTATGTATTATGGTACAGATTGAACTTACTATGGTTATGAAGGGTTGAAAATTGTCAAATGTGTTGAAGAGATGACCGATAGAAGAATTATTAATCTAATTTGAATGGTCTCGTAAATTTCTAACTGTAGTAGTTCATACAGAGCGTCTTATTTCTTAATTACAATTGTTCTCGATTGATATTTCAGTTTTTATTATTATAAATATACCGTAATTGAACTCATATAAAGTGTACATACGTTGCGTATATATATAAGTTGCGCATTCTACATACTGTAATTTGTCCAGACTGTTGTATCTGTACTGTAAGTGTCCTTTCTAATATTACTTTTAAAAATAATAGATATAATTCTGGGTCCTTCGCTTTTTTTGCACCTTTTTTCTGTTTTGCTAAGGAAACCAGAGGCTAGTCCGTGGAGTTTGTGAAGTATTCGGAAATCTCCTCTCAAGTTCTCATTTTATTCGTAGTCGAAAACGTTGCTGATAAGCACTGTATAAGTATAATGATGTAAAATTAGTTGATATTATGCTTAAAAGTGGTTTCAATTTGTAAAATTTAGCGTGATATTGTAGATAAGAGAGAAACACTATTAATGGACAATGGAAAGATTGAGGCTCTCAGACGGCATAGAAAATATACCATTTTTACGAATACAGTCCCATTGCGATACGCTATTCCTGTATATGCAGCACTTACACAGTGTTTGTTTTTTTCATTATATTTAATTTTATGACATTTTACTTTTTTTTTAAAGAAATACATTAAAAAATATTATTAATCTTTTCATTTTTTCGCCGTCAAATATTTTTGGTCAGATTTCTCGTACGAAAGAAAATAGATAATGCCAGTTTAGAGTAGGGGATCTTTGATAACTGAAGTTTGTTTTTGTTTATAGATTATATTTCATCATTATGTTATTTGCAATTCTCTTTTCAGACAAATCGTTTTCTGGATGTTATTATTCAAAATAATGGAGATTATGCGACATCGGCTCATCGTCTTATATTGGCTGCCTATAGCAGACATTTGGATGCAGCTCTATCTAGTGTTCAAGATTCTGCAGTTATAACTCTAAACATTGACCCAAAAATTACAGGTAGACTACCGTTGTTATCTCTATTACAAATGTTTCCTTAAGCAACATATATTATAAAATTTTAATAAAATCATTTTCAAAAATTAGCATTAATTTTTAGTCATGAGATCCTAGTTGTCTGTTGCTAATCCGCATTTAAGGTGTGGAAATGGATGATCTTCGAGCATTGGTGAAATATATGTATACTGGACGTTGTAGCAATCGATCTCAAGACAGGACTCTTTCTGTTGCATATGCGCTTGGTTGTGATTCCTTAATTAGATTACTGGAAAGTGAAGAAGCTCGAATTTACCACAGTGTTGAATTGGAAAATCGAGATCATTCTCAGGAACTGTTGCAAGCAATTCATCGTTTCAAAACTCAAGGGAAATTTATAGATTGTATCGTGAGTAGTCAGGTTAATATTTTTTTTTGTACTGGTCAATATTACACGTCTTTTATTGTTTCGTGTAAATTATGAAAATTTTTCTAATTGTGTTGGGGATTTTTTTTCCTTGAAATAATAAAAAAACAGATAGAAGAGTTATTTTAGTTATTAGTAAAATGAATTCACTGATATAATTGCAAATTCCGTTAATAGTGCTGCTGTTTGTACAGCCAAACTTTTTGGAGGTTGATATTGATATCTTATTTACTTTTTTATTTTTAGAACAGAATGATTCTTCGGTGTCATCGTTTGATGCTTTGTGCATTCAGTACTCATTTCGAAAATGCGCTTGCATCTACCGAGAAAAGTGCCGTTGTTACTGTTGATATCGATCCCCGAATTACGGGTGTAAGTAGGTATGGCAAGCTTGTTACCAAGACAAGTTTACTTTCTGATTTAAATATAAGCAATATTTATTTTTTACAGCATCCAAACATTGAAAATGCGAGTATTATTTGATGTTTTTATTTCGTTGCATGATGTATTATTGAATTCCTTTCTACACTTTTAGCTACAAATGTAAAAACTTTTTTAGTATGGATTTGAAGAATATAGTCGATTTTTTGTACAGCGGATCAGTTCGGACTGTATCGAGGCGTCATAAAATATTGCGTCAAGCTGCTATTGCTTTGGGTGTGGCTAAATTAGTTGATGCTATTGATGAAGAATTAATTGTTTCCGAAACAAATCGTTCATATTGTGCTGGTAACATACTATACATTTGTTATTCGTTATGTTCTAGAAGTTTTCAGTTGATTTTAAAAACCTTAAATTTGCTCATTTAAAGGAGTGTTCGTTCGAGATATCAAAACAATGCAGATTTTAGATGATCGTGGTAAAATGCTGCTGACAAACACAATTTATGGGCCTTCGGGTGCTGCAGATAATAGAAATTTAATTGGAAATTGCGAATCTGACATTTCTGTTGTAAACAGTCCAATCTTCGAGGTTGAAGATGACAACGTTCCGGCGGAAACCAGTGCTGAAGATCTTATGGAAGAAGCTTCTAATTATATAGACAAAGGTATAAATGAACTAAAATTTCTTTTCAAATCTGTTAATGGAAGTGATCACCTTGACAGATTCACTTAACCAGTTAATCCTATCAATCCTACTTCTTAATATATTCAAGTTTAAATCTCTTTTTAATATTCAGTTTTAAAACTCTGCTGTTGCATGCTCAGAACAAGGCTGAAAAATGGTTATTTAAAGGTACTAATGAAAATTATGAAACTGGTTAACTTTATTGGTGTCAAATAAGAATTTGTTTAGATGAAATACAGATGACAGAAGATGATATGAAGCAAAATGGGATGGCTGTTGCGAAGGCTGCAAATGATTACATGTGTATTTATGAAAAATTTGTTGCTGGACCAAGCCGTGGTCGTAAGGGTGGTACATATGGACACAAACGGTTCATGTTACAATTGAAAAAAGATCGAAAGCTTTCTCGTAAGTTATTTTAGCATAAAATATGTTAATACATTAATACATGTACTGGGATGTGTTACTTAATTTTTGGTTGTCATGCAGCGATACATTTTATCAATCTGTTGTTGATTACTGATCGATTGGAAAAATTTCTGAAAGTGAATTCTTGTCGGTTTTGTTTAATTCCTTTATTATCGAAAGTAAACATTAACAAGCAACTTGATTCAGACATGGAAGAATCAGCTAATTTTGATGCTGTGCAAAATGATGCTTTTGAAACTGCCTCTGCAGTAATGGTGACGCATACTCCATCTGCCAAAAAGCGTCATTTGCTGGACAGTTTTGGTTATGGTTTGCCTGAAATTAATGCGTCCAAAGATGTCACTGTTCCTTTATTGGTTGGTGATCAAGAGGTTTGTGCATGTTCTTTTTATTTTTATGTTCCTTATAAAGTCAGAATAATCAGAATGATTGTATTGTCTAATTATCGTTATGTACTTTACTTCGTTATAGCAAATTAATGCATTACTTCATTTGTAAATTTTGCTGCATTTTATTGTTACTTTGTTATTTGTTATATGATATATATCTGGACAAAGATCAAAACTATAGTATGATCTTTGCTCAGACATATGTCATGAAATCAGCCTTCTTAACTGCTAAACTTTAATCGAGTTTCAGATAATGATGGAAAAACCTTTCAAGTGCCCATTCTGCGATCATCGTACAAAGGAGAAAAGTGCGGTTGAAAAACACATTAGATCTATACATACCTTCGAAACTCCTTACAAATGTCAATATTGCAGTCAAGCTTTCAAAGTACAGAGCAACCTTGTCAGGCATATTCGAGCCCATACAGGTGTTTGTTGTTTTAACTAATTATTGCTTTTTGTTTACTTGAAATACATTTGGATTTATTTGAAATACATCAAAAAAGCTTTTCAATTTCGTTGTTGGATTACAGTAAGAGCTGTTTGATTTTACAGAAACAACATTTTCAATAAATTCTACTTGTACAAATAACAGAAATTATGTTGATGGTAAAATGTTTGATATTTTCGAAATCTAATTAATTTATAGGCGAAAAACCATACGCATGTAAAAAATGTGGAACAACATATGCAGATAAGAAAAATATGGATGCGCATATATTTAGAGAGCATTTGAAAGTGAAACCATTTGAATGTCCTGAAGAGTTTTGTAGAGCTAAATTTTGGCGAAAAGATCGTTTTGTTGTGCACTGCCGTCGAAGACATCGTTTTGAACCGATTATTACTTTTGAAAAATTGAGCACCTGAAACGCTGTTTGTTTTTATGTACAGTATAAAATAGTTTTATAAAATTGAATCTGGCGTAATTCTAATAGCTTCATGTATCCTGTGCTTTCCACAATTGCTGTTTTTAAATTCTTGTAATCATGTAAAGTAATTAGTGGCAATGCTTGCTTATTTTTATTTTCAGTTCCTCGTGTGTTAAATTTTGGCAGCACCTTCGTTTTATTGTGAATAGTCATTAGAAGGTAGAATAATCTCCAGAATTTGCTTTAATTATGTGAATATCATATTTCTGTATGTATTGTAATATGATTCAATGTTATTGGAAATAAATTCTAATGTAAATTTGTTACTGGAAATAAATTTTGCGTATTTTTATGACTTCATTGTTTGAACTGTCATATTAGACAAGATATTTTGCTGGATTTTTATCATGCTTTTTCCAAATACTGCTGAAAATTGAAGTAGTTTGAAAAAAGCGAATTCATTGCAGTGTAATTTGATTTCAAATAAAATGAGATTGAATTCATGGAATTTTCAGCTTGTTCATTATAAAGAGATTTGACAATGAAAGTTTTATAGACTGTATGACGGATAAGGATGTGGATCAATATATCAGACGGAATATTGTTTGGTCAAAATTGCCCCAGGAGATTCGAATTGTTCTGGGCAACTCGCAGAGAGAATATGATAAGCTCGTACTCGAATATTCTATCAAAAATCAGTTGAGATATAAGGGTAATATAGGTGGGTTTTTTTCTTGCATATGAGATTAGTCTGGTTTTTCCTCGATTCCAGAATTTCATGCTTTTTCCTATATTCTAGACTTTGTAATTATTCGAAATTCGTTACTTACTGAGGTTGCTCTGTGTGGTTGCTTTTTTCTCTATTTCAGAACTGAATCGAATCAGTTCAGCTATTTTTGATTTTTGGGATAGATAGGCGTTTTATTCAATTTGACCTGTACTCTATAAATATTTTAGTGAAATATGTGAAGAAAAGTGAGGAAACTTACTATGACATTCTTCTAAAATACAGCGAAACTCATCTTATGCTTTATCCTTACCATCTATCAAATATCGTTGTACGTGAACTTCGAATGACGCCATTTAGTTATTACATCAACATTATGACGGTAATACTTTTGAAAAAATAATTTTGCATATATTCCAATGTCTTTCGCCTTAATTTTTTGTAAATTGTTCTGGATTCTGAAAAAAAAAATGTGTTCTGGATTCCTGAACATGTCGATTTATTTCTTCTTTAAGTCAAACATCAACATTAGTTTGAATAGTTTTTGAATATTGTTGATATGGAAGAAAAAAATAGTTTTTAGAATCTTATGAATGCTGAAAAAAGTTACGATTCGTTGCCAAATTTTACGGCTGCCGATGCGATGAGACTGTTGGGAATTGGCAGAAATCAGTACATTGAGTTAATGAATCAAAACCGTTGTAGTCGAAAAATATTTCGGAAAAATAAATCACTGCGTGAATTATTACCAGTAAAACCTGTTCCAATCAACATTGATCCTTGGTGGTTGATCGCACCGGGTAGTATCCTAGAAAGTGACGTTAAGGTTTTGTTTTTAATTTAATCATCTACATTTTTACTTGTGATTTTTTTTGTTCTCCATTCTTGTTTTTTCCATATAAAGTTAATTCACAGGATCGTTTTTGGTTTTCATATTCCGTTAATTGTAAAGAGCTTATTTATTCTGTAATGATGACAATACTGATAGTTTAGCTAACTTGTTTTATGCTTATCTGATAGCAATTTATATGCTTGAGAACTTGGGAATTTCGTTTGGTTAAACAGACATTAAACTGTTGCAGTTGCTGAACAGGGATGAGAAAGATTTGTTAGATATGCTTATTGATGAAGGTGCTCAATTGGTTGGTACTCTTGATGCAAAGCTGGTGCAAAAACTTTATAATCGTGGTCTGGCTTATTTAGAAGTGCCAGTTAACGATGATGATTACATTTATGGTATCAACTGTTTTTGTTTTTTGCTGTTTATTAATCAACTGCCATAGACAAAAACTATAATATCCTTTTCAAATTTTGTATGCACAGATTTGAAGCTAATTCTGGAGAGAAAAGATTGAAGTTCCACTTTCGATTGTGGTCAGATCATTAGTAAACGGTAATAGTGAGCCATTTAACAGTGAGTGAATGAGAGGTTTTTCTAAGTTTTACTCATATTATAGGAGCAGTTATTGAAGTTTTTAGGATTTGCTTTTTTTCTCCATTTGTTCTTTTTATTTTCCTTCTCTTTCTATATAATATTATCGTGGAACTTCTCATATGCTTATGAAATGTCTCGCAACTTCCCACTATAAGTCCAAAATTTAGGACAGTGAAATGCCAAAATTCTTTCTCCTCACTCGTTAAGCAGTGTGGACTACATGTTTAACCAGAATGATAATAGTCATTTTCAATTAATAGCGCATAACTTATATCTGTTTTTTTGCAGTGCCAACTTTGGATGGTTTTGTCATGAATCGAGTTCTCGGTGATTATTTTGAAAATTTGCTATATCAGATATTTGTAGCTATTGACGAGCAAACAACCGTACGCGAGGTACATTCTGATTGATTAGGATTTTCCATTTTTTACTGTAGTTTTAGACAGCATTTAGACTGTTTTTTTTTATAGTACACAGAAAAGCAGTTCATAAAAATTGAATAGAATTTTGTAATAAAATTTTTTGTTATGTCGGATGGAGATTACTTTCAGTAATTTTAGCTATCAGAAACTTTAAATATCGACTTGCAACTAGTGAAAAGTGCTATCTCGGTATTTTGCCGGCTTGGATTTGCGAAAAAGCGTGTCACTGGACTAGAAAACCTTGCTTTGCACGTAACATGGGCAAGTCATATGATCATTCCAGAGTGAGTACTAAAATTTTCGGGACAATTCAAGTTTTCATTGATAAGGAAGCATTGTACTCAACTTTTTACTGCCCTCTTATTCTAATTGATCCATTTCTAATTTTCACTTAATACCAACATTTTAGATAAGTAGTATACCATAATATAGTTGGAGGCACTTATCGGCAGTATTTCACCTAAAAGATTTTGCCTTCTTGTCTTTTTTTATATAATCTTAATCTCTCAGTCATTTTTTTATTTAACATGACTTAATGCACATTGAGTGCATATCGCTATAACTAGAAACATTTATTTTTGTTTAGCGTCTACTTTTGGTAGAACTTAATTCATTAATTTCTGTTCTTTGTTTTTTATTAATTTTTGTAAATTTTTCCATCTTTTGATTCATTGTATGTATGCAGATGTTAATTTCTTTGTCTGATATGCATTATTTTATTTTTTCTTTGTTTATGTGGAAGTTTTTCCATCTGATTAAACTAAGCATTAATTAGCTGGTGACATTTTTTCGAACAGTTCTTGCAAGCCTTTAATTAACCATTTTGATCTTGCAAATTTTTCCATTACTTTTTTAGTTTTCTATATGATTTTTAAACTTTCGGCTGTGCTATTAATTTTTGGCTGTCAATAGGGTGGACGAAGATTCTACTGCAGCAATCACAGCGGCGCTTTCAGACTTTTCTACAGCACTGGTTTCTCCATCTGGTGCTGATGAAGATGATGAAAATGAATCCAGTGTAGATGGATTAATCATGAATCATGATGTGCTTACTGCATCTTTCACGGTACTAGTGTATTTTCTAATGACTCAAATAAATTAAATCCATCATTCATTTTGTTTTAATTGCGATAGGTCAAACATCTTTCAGTCGTTACCGTTAACAACTCCTACTCCCAGTGGTGGAAGCGAAGCTGCGAAACGAATCGCATTTGTCTTCGATTCATCGTTGACTGCTTTTCTCATGATGGGGAACTTATCAGTCGTAAGTTATTTAAGCAAAGAAAAGGTGGTAAATGGCCAATTTTAAAATATGTGAATGCTTCCAAATTTAAAGGTTGTGATGGTATTCAAAAGTTTTTTAACTTTTCTGGTCTCTTGAAATTTTCATTTAAAACGCTTCATTTTTTCAGAGTCTGAAAAATCATGCGGTAACATTATTTGAAGTGGGAAAATTGAGTGATGAGTCATTGGATAGTTTCGTGGAAGAATTGCAGAATGTAAGTTTATATTCTTTTGATTTAAATCTATTCAGTATTTAGTAGTGAAGTCATCATTTTTCGTGATCGTAGCAATAGATTCATAACTGTTAAAAGACTTGGAATATGTTAGTAGTAACCTTGCGATTCAGGTGAAACTGTTTGTGGAAGGTGAAGCACAACGATATTCAGAACATGCTCAAACGTTGTTATCAACGATCCTTACATTACGAAGTAGTTCAGAATTGGATTTAATTAGGGGTGAAAGTTTGCTGTCGTTGGATCACTCCACGCGTGTACGCCTCGTCAACAAAACATACAGGTTAGAACCGTTGCTCAAAATAATTGTGTATAACTTGAAGAGTAGTTTTTGAAGAGTAAAAAAAAAAAGTAATTTTTTTTTTGAAGAGTAATTTAATTTTTTTTGTAATTCTTAACTTCGAAAAAATAGGTTCATGGCTGTTTAAATTAATTTTTCATATTTTTTAAAGTATGTATTTAAAAACTAGAATTAAGATGTTTGGTTTCAATGGCTCCGTTAAATGGAGAAGCATGTCCATTATCGTCGCCGTCTATTCCTCATTTCGGGACTGTTATCCCAGAAGTATGTTGATTTTTACCAAAAATTCAATATTGCATTATTTGCGATTCAATAATATTTACCAGTAACTCGCGAAGAAAATCTGGAATATTTTCTGGAAGGAGAAAATTCATATATGTATATATTACTAGGAAATGCTTCATATTGCAGGTGGTTTCGTCATGGTTTCGGTTGTTTTTGTATTGTACCTTAGGTGATGGACCAGTTTCGTTGTATATTCCTAAGGGCTTACGTGTCCCAGTCATTCCTCGTGCTTTACGGCGATGCAAACATTTACTGATCACTATCGCTTCACATGAACCTATTATCATTCCAGCAGATAGCTGCTTAATTCAGCTGAATGACATGCTTCAAATGCATGCAGTGTTTGTGCAAGTACAATTTTATACAAAAATTATTTTCAGCTGAATGGATTAAAAGATATCGAAGGCATTAAAAGCTTTAGAAACTTTAAGTTGGCTTTATTTCATATATTCATGTTCATTTTTTTGCTTTTTCAGTTTTTCATAACATAGCTTATGGAGTGTTCTATGAAGGTTGGGAAAGTGGTAATCTTAAAATATCGAAGTTACGCATTGTTCATTTTATTATTCAAAAAGAACTGTTAGCTTTTGAAATTTTGATAGCATTTCAACTCTTCATAATCCATAATTGTTTGAAAATATGCTTTCAGGAATACAGCACTGTGACTGATGATTCAGAGATTGTAAGTGTCCCATTTCCATTTAGTGACTGCAGCTCAGCCGATGGTATTTTTAATCTCTCAATATTAAATTAGAATATTAAAAAAAAAATTTACAAATAAAAATAACAAGCTATTACCAATATCATTGCAAAATTGTCTTGTTTTTTATGGTTTATTTACTTAAGCTAACATTTTATCCTCATATTAATTATTTTTATAACTTTCAAGATTTTTTACAGGTTGTTTTTCATCACATCCTTCGGTACTGAAACTTCGAGAAAAGTTGGGATTAAATTCACTCTGTGGTTATTTGACGTTGTTGTGCAGAAAAAAAATTTCTAAGTGTGAGGAACAGTCGGAGAGGGATAGAAAAAGTAGTAGCATGACAGTCAGCAAAGATCCAAGGTCTTCATTTTTTCTTTTATCTTTATAGATCTTCCGTGTCTTTCTGATATTTATAATGGTCTTTTTTTACGTTCTCAGCAACCGTAGGACCTTTGATATTGCTCTGTATTAGCTATAGTTTTAATACCAAATATCTACGAGGCAAATTAAGCGTTTCAGCAATCACAGGTGATTTCTAGATTGGTTTATTTCTAATCCAAAAATTTAATGAATTTCTAATTCGCAGGAAAATTGCGAGCCTGCGAGTCAATTTGCGAGACGATGAAACATACGCTGATTACACATTGCTTGATTGTGTTTTTGGCGTGCCATTATTCCATGAACATTTGAACAGGATCATTTGTCAAAGAATTAAGGACAGCGAACTTCTTGATCCAAAAAAGTGTGTTTTGCTTTTTGTATTCTTTGTTCTCGGTCATACTTTTTCAAAAAAAAAGAACTAAAATAGAGTTTCTTGTTTCCATTTTATAAATTCTCATTAAAGATGTCTTTTTATATGTTAGTTCAAACGTGGTAGAATTTGCAAATCGAGATCTAGTACAGTCGTTGCGAGAACTGATTAATAAATATCAAACTTGGGAAGAAGAGGTGAGTGTTCTATATCTTTCGTTAATTATTCGTGGAAAGAATTTAAGTTTCGTATCTTAGTTTCTATTCCCGAAGATCAAATGCTATTTCAGCCGTCGTCTTTTTGGGAAATTTCACACTGGTCTCCGCCAACCCAAACTCTTCTTTTCCAAGATGGACAAATAGATATAGTGGATGATTTACGAGTTTGGTAAATGGGAGAATGTGATTTGGCTGAATTTGGCTGTTGTGATTAAAAGAATGCATTGTAAAAATTAGCTTTTGTAAGCGTTAGTCCGTGTTTATTTTAATTTTGATATTCTAATTCCGTCTCACTTTGAATTTTCACTTGATTTTGTTGGATATGAAACTTGTGATATGTGAAATAAATAAGTACTGATTTCAATGAAAAGTTTTTAGAATCAAATGTAGAAATGTCTCTGACGAAGTCTTTTGTGAATCCCTTTTATTGGTCTTTTTAGGTGGTCGAAATTACTTCTCACAGTTTCTTTTTTAAAAAACTTCCAGACTTTTTTTTGTACGAAAGTATATTTGATCATACGCTACATGATTTTAGAAGATAATTTTCATTACATTTCGTTATTCAGTATTAATTTTTGTCTATTCCATCAGAAATGGTCATTTCACTAGATTTTTCTTCGATCATGCGCCAGTAAATCTGCTCTTAGCTATATTATAGACAGTTGGTTTCTAATCTTTTCACTATAAGATCATAATAATTTTTTTTCATATAAATGTTGCCATATTCTACATTTCTGACAGTAAGATTAATACTCTTTTTTTTTTATTTTCTGATTTATTATTGAGATAAGACTTTTGTGTAATTTAACTCTTGATGCTTTTATCACTAAAAGGGAATAAGGATAATTTTCCCGGGGTTTACCAGATAAGATTTCTTTTTTCAACTGCTTTTCACTGTAATTTGAATTACTTTAAAAATTGTTGTTAATACTTTTGTCATCCGGGATTATCATTGCATCATAATCGATCTTATTCCAATACTCAGTTTTTTATTTGATTTGATTTTTTTCTACATCATCGATGAAAGTGATAATTTCTTCTTTTATTGAAAAATATTTGTTTCATTATTATTATTTTGTTTCATTATTATTATTATATTGAATTCCATTGCAGCTACATAGAAAAACTCATTTTCTCTTTTTTATAAATTATATTCGCCGTTAGTCGTTAGTTCCTGTCAATAGCAATAATTACTTCTCGAGCTTTTCGTGAGCCTTAGATCTTAGATCTGGGATTTTAGAAAATCTGTTGCGAGGAGCTAGAGAGAATTAAAAGATGCAATACTGTTTTCATAATATATATATATATATACAGATATGTTATGTAATAGCTTTGTATTTTCATATAGTGATGCGTGATCAGGGAAGGACTGAGATTATCTGCAATAAATCGGGTTGCATCTATAAATATTTTAATTCATTTTGTGATCTTTGTTAATTACATTCTTCTTCGATTTTTGAGGGACATTTCTTCCCATTATATTTAATTGTTTTGGTTTCTTTCTAATCCTTCTTGTTTGTTTCTGTTCGTAATTTTACTTCGATATTTTTTATAGAATTATTTTTTCCATATATTCCTATTCAAGTATTGTCTACTGTAATCTTAGTAAAACACGAAATGTTCTGCACTTGTATTGAAGTAGGAGCATTGTTATTTCAATAAAATTGGAGAAAGGTTTACAATTTTTATAATCTAATTAACATCTAATAAAATTATGTTTTAAAATCATTCAAACAATTATGCAAAGTAGGAATGTTCAAAATAAGACAATAAGTTCAAAAGAAGTCTCAGTAAGGCGCATAAATATAAGATATTTGATTCATTAGAACTTGTTAGATGTTGTATTAGGAATAAGGTCAGTGAAATTCGGCAGAATTTTGGCTTTCATTACTGCTTTTATTACTATTATCATCATTATTGCTCTTATCATTCTTCTCACTATTTTCATTGTTGCTATTGTCGGAATTTTATTTCCATTCCAGGTTTATGTTTTCTTCAGATTTGTTTTGTTTTTCCCCAGATTTGTTTTATAACTGCAGGACTGGATGTGGAATTTATTGAAGTTTAAAATTTCCCGATATTTGCCATTTTAGCATGCAGTTTTAGATAGTATGAAAGCATGTTTTTCAGCTGTTTGCAATGTTCCGAAGTCGTCGAAAACTGCATGGAGCGACTCTTTTTTTAATCTTACATCTTAGCTCTCATATGTTGCTTCTCATCTGGTTCAGATCAGCGTGTGTATTGTTTGCTTTTTAATAGATCAGTCATTATTACTGTGTTTTCTCTGTTTATTTTTTGAATTATGTGTAAATTTCTTAAATGAAAAACAACGAATTTTAGCATTTCACACTTCATTATTCTAAATCTTGTGGCTCTTTTTTTGATCGGAAATATGAAGCAATATTTGATTGTTTTGAATCTTGATATTAAAATTATTTCCTGTAGATTAATAAGAGAAGCGGAAAAAAAATTTATTTTGGATTTCTTTGGTCAAACATTGAACTTTCTTAATCATATGAAAATAAGTTGGCCTGCATTGAACTGAATAATCCTGCACAATCATCATCCTTTACCCTGTAATGTATCCAGTCATATGGCAAATTGAGAACGATCTAAAATTAAAGTTCTGTTTCTAAAAATAAATGTTAAAAAGAGTGCTGACATTGGATAAGATGTGCTTGTTTCAACTTTTGGGTGCCAAATGTTTTTGCTTTCAAAGAGGTCAAATACATATGATAATAATGGGAAAATAATTTTGTAGGCTTGATGAGATTCTGTTTTTTCTTGGCGCTATATGACCTTCAGCTTTCTTGCGACTATTGTCGATCACTTCCATTATTAGCTATTAGCTATTATCCCGAATTTTTATGACTGATATGCATTGCGGAATGTTGCCGAAATGAAAGTGATCGATAATAACTATGGTATTATGAACTTAATTAATGCCTAAATTAATTTTTTTTAAAGAAGTACGATCTGATTTTTAACACCGAGATTTATTGAAGATGCTTTATTAGTACATTTGATTTTGATAATATTTACAATTGATAGAAGAAAGAAGAAGAAAAGAATAGATTGTCAATGTGTTTTTCTCTTAGTCCTTCTTGACGCGCTGGGCTGATCCAATTCAATCTTTTTTGAGCCCTATGAAATGTGCCTCAAAAAGGCAAAAATAATGGCAGATATTGTGTAATGGATTCCTCTCATTGTTTGAGCTTATTTAATAAAAAGATGCCTTGTAAAATTTGGCATTTTTTTATTTTATTTATGCTTTCAGAATTGTTAACTACTGTTTGATACTTTACCGACAATTTTTATCTTGAAATTGATTGAATGCATTAACTGCGTATCAATGAAGTATTATTTGAACTTTCTTTCATAGTACTTTGATTGCTATTAATGAATGCATGGAACATTAAAAATATGCAAATTGCTGTCGTATTTTTATATTACTGTAAAATTTACATTATGAATGATTAGACCTCTAAAAATCTTACTTGGGTTAATTTTTTTTAAAGACTTTCAGAATAAAATACATCTAGAAATGGAGCAAAATGAGTCCTCTCTGTTTATAATGTAAAAGAAAATAGCAGTGAATGTAATACAAGAATCATTCAGTAATTTAAACATTTGAAAAAATTAGAAATTAAATCAGCACTAAAAATAATGAAATTATTTTTGGTTGACATTTCCTTCCACTGAAATTTGTCAAATATGTCTTAAGAAATAGATAACGCAATCTTACTTGGAAACATAATATGTTGTTATGATTAACATCTTTGACGTGAGTTTATTTTTATGCTATACATATGAAACGTTCAATTCCTTTCGGTATATCTTTTCTTATTTCTCAAGCTTTTTTCTTATATATAAAGTTTTGGGCATTTCAATATTCAAAAATTAATGGTTATATTTTTTTAAGAGCTGTCTTTTTTGAATATTTCGGTCAACCTTTTCTTCTCTGCTACATTTAATAAAAACAAAATTTTCCACTGGGGTGTGATCACTGGAGCATATTGAAATGCAATATCGATAACATTGATAAAAGTTAAATACAAACTTACGAAATGAATTATGAATTTGTCAGATATCATCCATAAATTTATATATCTTGGAGATTAGGCTTTTTTTTTTTGAGGAAGCAGAAAATGACTTTTTATGGCTAGAAATATTCACTTCAATTCTTTCCTTTTATGTTTACATTTTTTGAAACTAGCAAATAACTGTAAATGAATGTAGTCCAGTTCTATGCTCTCACGCGAAAGTATAGATGACTTTGTAAAGCTATTGGATCGGAATAATTCTGCATACAACAACCAACTATACAATATCAGTTCATTCTGAAGCTTGGTAAATCACTGTTTATTGTTAGGTCTTCTCCAGTTCATTTTATCAAATTATGTTTTTGTGGAACTTGCACTCCTGATACTTCTGATATCATTCCCAGTAAATTGCACTGTTCACCTCAATGTTACGAAGACATTTTCAGTGTGTTCGCCTAGTTCCTCCAATCTCTGGTAAGTCATATCAATGGGGATGGAACATTTCAGCAAAGATTTTTGTATCCGTTGAAATTCGTTCCGACTGAAAACATTGAGCAGCCTTCCATTATCAAAGTGTATAATATAGTCTAATTAATTATGCTATTGATTTTGGCAGAAAATAATACAATGCAATAATGATGAAGGACAACGAAATTTGGTGTTGAACTGACAGGCGGTAAAGAAAGGGTGTTGAGGGGTCCTATGCAGGAAGGCTTATTAAAAAGACTGCTTATAGTAAGAGTTAGCTAAAGGCTTAGCAATGGGAGCAATCACCCTTGGGAGATTACCAGTGTAAAGCAGCCTCTTCTTCGCCTTGTTTTAAAACGAACTTCCAAACCATACGATATGGTTGTTCTTCCATTGTTGTTCTAACTCATTCTGAAGCTCATTGTTAACAGCCCTAGCTATTATCATTTCTATATATATTAAAAAAGAAGTTTATTTTATAATGCTCAGTGAGACAGTGTTTAATTCTTTATGAGTATCTCAGAACTTTAATCCCTTTAATGACCCATTAAATTGACTATGAAATAAATCTACAAAGAATTTTAAACTTTAAACTTGACTTGCTTGATCTCTTTGTGATCTTGAATTTCTTTGTGATCTTTATTCTGATAACTCCTACTTTAAAGTTGTTATTGATACTCATTAACTCAGATATCTTGAACTAGCGTTGTCACATTTCTAAACATAAAGTAACACTCATGTCTTCGATAGTCATTCTTTTTTATTTTTTCCATCTTAGCGTAGCAATCATTAAATGGAGTGTTGAATTGCTGTCATAGAGGGCACACTTATCCGGAATATATGTCCGGTGTCATGTATAAGTATGCATCGTAGTTACAAAGACAAACATTATATTGAAAGACAAACATTATGTCCACTATATCCGGCATATCTTTAGATTACATGCTGTGTTCGATTCAGTCTTAATTTTAAAAAAATGTGTCGCAAAATATCTCCATCAATGTTTATCTTTCACTGTCCTTCTTTTTATTTAACAGATACTAATCTGATTGTCCTTATCACTCCTTCTTTTTATCAAGTGCAAAATTCAAAAAAGCAAAAAAGTTGAATTGATTCCAAAGTTTCGGGCAAAAATTTTGTTAAAGTACTTCAAAATTAGAAATTGAAAAAACTTCTTCAAACACTCTTCAGACAATAATGTCACATTCTCCGTCTCTATATCGTGAAACAGAGCAACATCTCAAAATAATTGTTTTTTTTACATCTCAAAATAATTTTATAAAGCGAATCTATTCGAAAATACCAAACATTTTTTTTAATCGCTTTTGTCAGGCTATTCTGATCTTTCGGATTTTTATCATTTCCAAAATTTCAATCACCAAAGTTATTTGTTTGAGTTTATTTATATCTCGTGTGTAAACAGCATTTATTACTATTTCTGCAAGTATCAGAAGATATAGCCATGTTTTCTTGCTTTATGAATTGCAATGATTTCGATCTTTCACAAAATAATTCTAATGTGTCGAAATACCTTTGATGGAGTAAGAAAAATAAGAAGTGTAAGATATTAATTTGTGAAACAACACAGCTGCAACATTCAAAAGATCGGAACTACCATACCGTGGTCATTATCCTGTTATATATTGCGCGTCAATCACTTATGCTACTATTTCTTATATCTAAATTCTTATATAATTTAATTTTTTAATTTAATAAGAGGTTCTTCATTTCACTCACTTGTTTAGTGGTGCTGTACGTGAAAGGATAACTTGAAATAACTTTCCTAACTATAGATAATAGAAGCCTCGCTTACGACAACATTTATACTTAATGGTACGATAATAGCAAGGATATGCTCAGCTTTGAGAGTACTTTTTTTGATTGTAACATTAAATAAGCAAGTGAAATGAGGAACCTCTTATTAAACGAAAAAATTTTTTATATCAGAATTTAGAAATAAGAATTTATAGCATTTCACTCGCTTTTCATATAACTGATCCGCAATATGTGCAGGATAACATTAAGCATCAGTGTTGTCGTAAGCGCGGCTTCTGTTATTTGTAGTTAGAAAAGTTATTTTAAGCTATTCTTTCACATATAGACCGCTGCCAATATCCTACAGTATGTAATACAGTGACTGCAGCAATGGAACAGAAAACAGTGAGTTACAAAAATCAAAGGGACAGCATAACGGTCAGTCAGTGATAGTATGAACTAACCAACAAATCTGTTTACCATAACAAACCAAATTATTTAAGCAAAGTTTGCCAAACCCATTATTCAATTTTCTGTTTGATATGGGAAGTTTTTTTAATTTTCTTACGCTGCAGTTCCAATCTCGCAACCAATATTGTCTTCAAATCCTGATCAAATTCCAATCTTTTCCAAGTCTTGTTAATTTTTTGATAATACGGCGTAATATCAAAAAATTGTTATTTTCTATTTTTCTAGTAGGGAGTTCCGAACATGTATGACTTTTTTTAATTTAGATGAATCTGATAGTCCATACAAATCAAACTGCTTAGTTTTCATTTTCGTCATCATTTATCTCATGATAGAAATCTTAGAGAGATTCCTGAGAAATTGCAGCAACACTTTTTTTAGATGAGTCTGATAGCATGATGATCCGTTTTTTGAACAAAATTCATTCTGAATTTATCAGTAGAGATTTCAAACTGAGTTCAGACGTTCTATTAAACGCCTTATTTAGGCACTTATTAGTTTAAGATATACGTAAGAAGAATAGTGCTGTGATGGTGATTAGTATTTTCGAAGGTTTCAGCTTTTGCATGAGATTTCTAATCTCGTCATTTTTTTTTTTTTTTTTTTGGCAGTTCCACTGTTTTTGTTAGTTTGATGGATGAGAAAGGACAGAGCTAAAAAAGACATGACCAAAAGCTGTTGAGAATGAAAGAGGAACAAAACCATCGATTGTTGTTGATAAAATTGTTGGGATGGGGATCATCATACTGTATGGCTTTTCTTCACCACTTAAATATTTTTTAATTTTGTGTTTATTTCATTTCAGTAACTGAATAGAGCGTTGCTGATATCTTTTGAGGTAGTCGCTGCCTCCAGCTATTTTGTTCTTCAACTCCTCTACTACAAACATGGTAAAGAACATTACTAAGAGATAAACTTCAATGAAATGGCTGTTAATGACTGATGACATTCTAGACATTAAACGAAGATCTGTTAAATTAATGCAAATCTTACAATTTGATTTATATTAACAGTTTTTTGTATCAATAATTTTTTTAAAAAAAGACAGATACAAAATTTTTAGTTAAGATACAAAATTCCAATAATGGCAGTTATATAGCAGTCACTCTATTCATTCATGAATAACTCTCTTTGACTTTTTCAACTTAACTGGTAATTTCATTCAATGGGAAGAAATTATTAAAAATTTAAAGTAAGTTCTTTTTATATTCCAAGCAGAGTCCTCATGGGAAAATTTCTTATGATTTCATCTGAAATCTAACGAAAATATTTCAATATGCTTCTAAAGCGGCAAACAACATTGTCGCCTTAAAATTGAGGTAAAGATAAAATTAATTATTTGATGTTAAAAAGCTTCTTAATAAGAACTTGAAAATGGAAGAGCAAAAATGATTCTCTTCATCTATAAGTTTAAATGAAGTTGGAATGAAATATAATAAATGTTTCATTTTTTTATTCGGTGTGGGTTGCAAAGAGAAATTAAATGTGTTTAAATTCGTGTTGACTCAGATATTTCTTATTTGATGACTCAGATTGACTCAGATTCAGTTGACTTAGATTTTACTCAGAGAAAATTTGAATACAAAAAGAAAAGCATGGAGTGAATAAAAATCCTGCGTTTTCCTTAGACATCAAAGCCTTTAACATTTCTGTAGCATTCGACGAGTGAATTGTATCACAGGCAATTGTGCATTGTAAAAGTGCTTGAAATTCCTTTAACATCGATCGCGAATTCGTGAATTCATGCTTTTTTCTTCGAATGATTCATCTATGATTCCTCTCATCTTTTGGGCTATAATTTAGTGAGCGAAAACGATGGAAATTGCATGATGTAAGTTTTGGAAGAAAATGCAAAAGCTTCAAGACAACGAGCCTTTACCCGTCTCTCATTGAAGTTTAGCTACGTGTACAATTATTTCATTTACCACATGTCCAAAAAAAAGTAAATTTGTAAGTATTACTTTAAAAAAATATTAAAAAAATCAAAAGTTTATGGCAAATTGCAGGTATTTTGTAGAAACTTGAGATTTTAGAGGAGAATGGTTCCCTCGTATTTAAATTTCACTGATATAGGTATTTAAGAAGGAGAAATGATTTTAATACTCCCTCAGGGATTATCGTTTTTTTAGATTAAAGATGGAAAAAATAACCAAATGAAGCAGTCTGATTCGTTTTCTTAAGAAATTAAAGAATAAAAGATTGCAATTTTTCTTCTGTTTTTCCAGATTTTAAAATAAAAACTCTATTTTGTTCCCTTTACCTTCGTAGTTCTACTTAATTCATAAAAAAAAGTAAAATTCTTCCGTCTTCTTTAGACATTAAGCCCTCAACATTTCTGTAGCATTCGGCGAGGGAACTGTATCACACAGCATTGTACATTGTAAAATTGTTTGAAATTCTAATCGATGGCCAATTCATGTATTTCATGCTTTTTTTCTTCAAATGATTCGCTATAAGGTAAATGATACTAACTTGTATTTAGTGCAGCATCGAAAATGGTACTCCGTAAAAATGTTTTAATGACTTAAGAAAATAATTTTGATTATTTTTAATATTAGTCATGAAAATTGAAATTTTTGGGAAATGACGCAAAAGCACATGGTTTCTCTATGATCATGTCATCGATTGGAATGAATTTAATCTTTAATAAATTTTCGTGAAAAAGATAGATTATTACAACGAAGTGAACAGTAAAAGTAATTAAATATTAATTTAAAGAATAATGTAAAATAATTTCAAAATATTTGGTCAACAATTTAGTTATGTAGCAATGAAAACAAAAACATTGTGATCGTGTTTCTGTACATCTATTTTATTTTAAATACTTTCGTTTGCTGTTATTCCAACTTTGAAAACTAATCTTGTGATATTTCTGCTAATTTGCATATTTTTTACAAGTTTTGTTGGTATAGTATAAATTAATGCATATTTATTTCTTATGTACTCTTAGGTGTTATAAACAGATTTTTGATGAGGAAGAAGCTGACTGCCAATCGTGTATTCTTGTGGAAAGATCTGGTTCATTAGTCTTTGTATTTCAACTGGAATCATTTCCATCGTTATCTTTTCGTGATATCTATTATGTCATTCTCTTCCTGTCATCGTTTTTTTTTTTTTTTTTTTTTTTGCAATAATTTCTAGATGAATAAATTCACTTTTAAAGCATATTTATTTCTCCTAAGTTAAATTGCTATGCAAATGTTTTTCATAGAAATAATAATTTGCATACAACTGATCTTTCCGAAATGCTATCGATATTGATAATTTAGTCTCACCATGTCATTTTAGATTTTGAACTAATATATTTATGTCTAAACACTCTGTTACGGCATTCATTTTGTTTTTCATTTACTTCATTGTTTGCAGCAAACAAAATCGTGAAATTTTAGTTGAAATATGCATACTATAAATGGTTTTTTAAAGTGTTAGTTTAAAAGTTCCCTGAAAAATTAAAATTTGGCTGAATGGAATATAACATCTTCCAACTATTTTTATACTTTAAGTAATAAATTCATAGCTTAGGATACATTATTGTACTCGTTCTATTTTACTGTATCATTTAACAAAGTTAGAACCTTTCAAATGCCTAGATCTAATGTCATGAGATCAAATTAACGCTCAATGTAAATAATCGCATGATGTAATAAATTATTTCATATTTGTATGGAATATTTTTTATCAGGTGTGAGATCGAAATTTTAGAAGAATGACAACATTCAAAGAGCGCTCAGTTATTGGTCCAATGCTGATTTGGTTGGATGCGTTGGAGAAAGATTTCGACAAAGCATTTGTTGATTTAGATATGTTGTTGGGCGAAATTGATTCCGACCAGGTTACTAAGTTTCATGTTCCTATCTGTTTTTTCTTTTTTGAAATGAACCAATTTGCTACTATATTGTTAAGAAAATGGCTTTATTTAAATTAATTGGAATTCTTTAAATATTGAAATTAGTCCCCAATGATGAATTCAATTTATACCACAAAACATTAATATTAGTGCATAGCACAAAGTTTTTATTTCCTGTCTTTGAAATTATTTCTTTAACCATTTTACATTTTCAAAAATAATTTATACTGAATAGTGCCACTCGAAAAATCTCAAAAAATCTAATGATCGCATCCTAAATGATTTGTTTCAAGTAATTTTGCTGATGATTTTGTGAAAAAAATTTTTCTTTCCAGGCAGATATAATGTTTGAGAGCCGTCAAAAGATGACTGCACTCAGTAGTGCTTTTGCTCAACTAGTTCATAAAGCGCAAACGATTTTCCAGTATAATTTGCGCCAAGAGGTTTCTTATAGTTTTGTTGTTAGATGGAAATCTTTTCTGTTTAATGAAATTAGAATATACCAATTGTTTCTTTGTTAAAGCGTGATATGTGTTTTCATTGAAATAGTTAGTCTAATCTAATATTTCAGGCAGAATTGGTGCAACTCAAAAATGATTTATGCTTATCGCGATCTGCTCATTACGAACTTGAACGTGAATCTCAGCAACTTATGCTTCAGGTTCGATCTTCAGTGAAAAAATCTCAAATTGTATATTTTCTTGCATTCTGTCAGGAAAGTCGAAATTGTTTTTTGTATTGATAAAATTGATTTGGAGTCTTGAAAATTTTCAGGTGCACAGTTTGCATTGTCAAGTTCATTCCAAAACTGCCCCTCATGAATCAGATATGATCAAGAAGAAGCTGGTATGTATGACTGAAACATTAATAATAACAAATTGCAATTTCTGTTCTCTCAGCTAGCTAATACTTTTGAGTAACTAATCAATTAATAAGTTCATTCTTATTGATTACGGTACGTAGTGGGCATCAGTGATAAGAAGTTCTGATCCGTCTTCGACAGTAACATATTTAGGCTGATGGTAGTAGCGTTATTTAAATAGAAATAGTTCAACTGATCCCCTACAGCAGAGGTGAAATTTTTGATTCTCAAAATTTATATCAGCATTATCACTTCTTTGCCAGACAGAGCAGAGATCAATAAGGGCTCACAATACTAGTTATTTAGTTTTTCATTAAACAATCCAAAAATAAACGAAATTTTAGCAGTATCTTCCCTGATTTTACCACTGATATTTTGATACTGCTGATATCGTAATTTAAGATTTCTTTGTACAGTGCATTCATAAAGTAAATCAGAATTGAAGGAAAATTATCGCATGAATAATTTTTTGATTTTTACTGATCAACTTTCGATTAGGAGCAAGAGATACTAACTTTTCGATCTGAAATTCGACCTCCTACAAGACTTCGGGCAGAATTGGAACTTCTTCGTAAAGAAAACAAAAAGTATCGTCAAGTGATTTTGGGTATGCAAAATGAGGTTTATGGTGCTCGGCTTGCTGCCAAATATTTGGACAAGGAACTGGCTGGAAGGTTTACAGTAATTCACTTATTAAGTGAAAACTTATTAATGCTTCTGTTATTATCTTCACTTTTTTAAGTTCCATTTTCACTTCAGAATCTTCTTTTGGTAAAATCATGTTTAAATCAAAGCACTTGCGAAGATGACAGAAATATTGCATAATTTCCTAACCAAAACAGACAGGTGATTTTTTTAAAATCCTTCTTCCTGATTTCAGGATTCAGCAAATTCAATTACTTGGTAGAGATATGCGTGGTGCTGAGCATGACCGGTTATGGAATCAACTGGAAGCCGAAATTCATCTTCATCGCCATAAAACCGTGATTCGGGCATGCAGGTATGCTATTTATAACTTTGAAAATTTGATGTGTTCGATTAATGGCAAACTTTCAACAATCTGAATTATTTACAGAGGAAGAAGAGGTAATCTGAAGCATTTGCCATCACCACCTCATCATGATTACAGAAGTCTGCGGAAACAAAAAGGCGTCGGACAGTTGCGCAAAGTTAAACTTGTTAAGGATTCAAACGAAGGTCTCGGCATATCCATTACGGTGCTGTTTGTAATTCATGTAATTTTAAAGAGTGATTTTCTCTTCGGATTAAGCTGAAGACCTTTTTACCTTATCTATCTTTAGCTAAAGAATACAAGTAACCAACATTCTGCTATGATTAAATAAGCAAATGTGCATGTATTCGTTGTTCTATATGGATAGCCGTATTTCTCTGTACTTGATCATTTTAAATCAAATGAATTCAAATCAGTAGAACTGTAAAGTAAGCCTTTGCAAAATCGTTCAAAAATTTTCATTAGGAATTGTTTTATTTTAGGGTGGTAAAGAACATGGTGTGCCAATATTAATTTCGGAAATTCATCCTAATCAACCGGCTGAACAATGTGGCAATTTATTTGTTGGTGATGCCATATTGTCTGTTAACGGCATTGATTTACGTACTGCGAAGCACAATGAAGCTGTGCGCATACTTTCCGAACAGGTTTGAGGTTATTGCTTGTGCATATTCCTTTTACTAAAAATCATACTTTTCTGTCGTTAATCTCAGACGCTTTTAATCTCAATCCCTTATCACAAGCAATTTTTATTCGAAAATTAACTCAAATTATAGTGGACACTTTGTAATATGTCCGTAAATAGTAATTTTGTTTTTGAATGATTTCAATATCAAAATGATCAAAACTCGTATTGATGAGTTATTTCGGATGAATCAAAGAGTGAGAAATATTTTTAAAGAATTGATTTTGGTATAAGTTTTATTAGTTTTGAAGTTCCTGAAAAGAGTTTTTTTCTATTCTACTGATTATACACTGTAAACGAAATATTTTTTATTATAACCATTCACTTTGTCTGCAAAATATGAGTACATCAGGCACAGTTAATTTTACTTGTACCATAATGTTATTATTTTATAGTTCTTTAGTTTTTACAATGCTTAGCACAATTTTAGGAAGGTGAATTAAATTTAAATGTGGTTTACGTGGCTCCGGATCAGGACAGTGATGATGATTGTGACGTAATGGTTGAAACTCAAGACGGTTTCGTGTAATTATTTTTTTCTGTTTGTCGTTTGCTTATTTTTGAGAGGAATCATTGCTTGTATTTGTACGCATCCTCTCTTAATAGTATGCTTAAAGATACCTTTAATTAGGTTCAACCTATATGAGCCATTTATTGGCAATGATCGGGAGATGACGAATTCAAACACGCTGGAGCAAACGACAACCAGTTGTTCATCATCTGCATCTCATCAGAGTGATAACAACAATTCGACTGCTGAAAGTGGTGTTGTCCGAGATTGATGATAGCAAAAGTTCAGAGACAATTAATCAATCTTTTTAGGTGAACCTATTATCAAAATAGAGATAATGTCCTAAGCTGTTGATGGATATGATATAAATCTGTAAGGCTCATCATATAAGTTCTAACATCACTCACTTTTTATTATAAACTAATTTACTTTGACATTACTAAGAGTAAAATGATCTAAGAATTTTTTTGAATTATCCAAATGTGGTATTAATCACATCAAAGATTAAAGTACTGCTTATCTTCTTTTACTGTAAAGAGAACTTTTACTAAGTGATACAGTTGTAGTAAATAATTTAATGTATATTTTAGGACAGCTTCGAAAATGCCAATGATTTTTCACTTGTTTGAAAAATGGTTACAATTTATTTTGTTTTCTTCTTTGCTTTAAAGATTTTAACCATCATTTGCTTATAATTAATTGAGATCCAATAGTATATATGTTTTGATGACAACGAATGATTGGAATTTAGTCATAATGATACATTTACACTAGTTTTTATGCTTCTTTTAGAAAATTTGCATAATTTGTTTATTCAGAAAAAGCATTATTGAATAAGGAATGTGATAGAAAAGTAATTGCAGTGAAATATTATGGCAAAAAGCCACATATAACACCAATCAATAGTAGTTATTTTCATAGGTATTCTTCCACTGTCTTGAAAAGCCATGATAGTTATTTCGGTGTCACTTAATAAATTGAAACAATCAATGTTGATTAATTCATATGTATATTTTCAATAAAGTCAATAAACTTTAGTCAATAAATTATTAGCAATTCGAAAGGAGCAGTTTGGTGTGCAATGCTTGTGCTTGCAATGTTGAATCGTTCGAAAATTAACATTATTAAAAGTTATAATAACCAAGCAATTCGAAATAACAAATATCGAAGTGCAGCAGTTTATGCAAAACCAATTTTATGTGCTATTTGAAACAAATTACAACACTTGAATTCATGATAAGGGCCATTGCAATAACTTAAGTTCTGCTCAACAATACCTCAAGAGAATTGAAAAAGCTGAGCGTCTTGACGAAAATTATGTATCAGTCACAGAATTTTCTTTTTTTGTTGTTTTCAATTTTCACTTTTGTTCACAAAAGACAATTAAGCCATCCAAACAAATACACCTACAGGTTGGTGTTAAATACAATTAAAGTGCACCAGACGAAGACAGCAAAGTTTCTTTGCATGATTTACCTGCTTATGAAGTCCCTCTATAACTGATACTTCTTTTCACTTCCTTTTTGAAATCTGCACAACCGAAAGTTTCGATTTTCCGTCCTAAATGATATACCGGGAATTTTATTTCGATGTGGTGGAACATGGAACGATATGCAGGAAATTCTCTCAGTTTCATTTCCAAAAATGGAAACTTACTGCGCTGCTGCAACATTTTTATAAAGATTGCCACAGTTAAACCAAAATTTCAACAAATAACTTTTGTTCTGTAATAGAAAATAGGATAAGGATAGTTGTTGAAACTAGCCAAAAAGACGGTTTGTGTGATATTCTGAAATGTTTGGAAAAACAATTTTACAGGAAGCTGTTGCGATGATGATGTCATTGTCAGTTCGAAAATGGGCATACAAAACCGTAAAGCAGCAACAAAAAGCCCATTTCTCGCCGTATTGCCACCAAAAAGAGTGATATTCGAATGATTCATCACAAACCGTTGAATTAGTATCGCAATTTTAGCAATTATACGAAGCGTTTTTTTTTATTAATTGCAATTTCTATCATGTTTCAATATTATTACATAAATTTTCAATACTATTTACATTACTTTATGTAATAACACACCAAACTTACAGATTATGTACATCAGTTTTAGCCGAGTATTGTTTCTCTATAGTAAAACTTATTTCTTCCATTCTCTCTCTTTCCTTTGTTTCCATAATAAATTTAAGAAAGTTGAATTTAGTTATTTCTGATCGATCTTCACTGTAAGAAGTTTCATTAATTAACACTTCTTGTTCATGGACTTTCATAAATATTATTATTAAAAAAATCCTTAATTTGATTTTTTCCTGTTTGATCTATTTTTGATTCGAAGTGATCGATTGTTGACTTTTGAGAATTTTCAAAATTCTCTTAATCAAATATGCGATTTTCGAAAATCGAAAGTCCTCCAAAAAGTACTCCTGCAGAAAGCGGGAATCACCATCATTATGCTTTTCGGCCAAAAGCACTTTTGAAAGGAGTATATTCCTCAAAACACTTACATAATGTGGTATTTGCCTGAAAGCAAACCTACCACTTGGTCATAAATTTCACTTCTAGAATTATGTTTCTCTTCAGCATTTAACCATCTTTTGAAATGCGCTTGCTTAAAATCCGACCAGTTACTAGAATTTTTATCATTTATTCGATTTGAATGCCATTTTTTCAAATTTTAATACTTGTTAAGAACATCAAATATCATACTTCTAGCCAATTTTTTTTCTGCGAAACATTTTTCAGTTTAATATTTTCATATTTTCCGCACTTAATTTTGATTTGCAGGAAAAACTGTAAAAGCAGTTTTTATGATACTTGAAAAGGAAAGAAAACAGGAAGGGCAAAAAAATTTGCGAAGTTATTGTGCTTGCTGCGGCTATCGTGGAAATTTCACGAAATCGGAAACTTTCGACTTCAAATACGATCAGGCCTCTGGATGATCAGAAATGAAATAAAAATTCCAAAAAAAGGAAAGAAAAAAAACTTAGAAATATCGAAATCTATATGAAAAGCTGTGAAAATGTACTGTCATTATGTTAACTACTTTAATTCTGTATTAAAAAATTGCTCGATAGATTCAAAAAAGAAGTTATGATTATGCCATTACGAGCATTACAAATATTTGCCAATTTGATGTTACAAACTGGCATTTTAAAAGTGACATACTATCTGTATTTTCTTAGACAATTAACAAGTTTTAAGTGAATTGAAAGGAGATAAAGCAAACTTTCACTATTCAATTGCAGTTAATCCTAAAACGCTGTGGGGTAAAAATCAGCAGTTCTGTTCAATTAATGAATTAATTGAATTGATTGCCGTAATTCAAAATTTATAAAAGATGAAGCTTCTTCCTATCATGAATGATAAAAAAAAAAGTAAAAGTGAATATAAAATATCTGCTGCTATAGTGAAAACAAAGGAAAGGTCAATTGCGAAGTTGGTTTTGGTAAGTTTATACTTTATAATAATTTAATTATAAAGTTTCTTTATAATAAAAAAAAATTTTTTTTTTTTTTTAACCATTCATGATTTTTTTCATGGTAATACTAACTACTTAATTTGCTACTTTTTCTAGTTCTTAAATCATTGTGCTTTATCTTATAAGCGATAAATTATCACACTTTCCTTTACATTAACATTTAATCGAGAAAAACTGGTGATGTTTCTGTTTCTTTCTCAAAATAAATGGTAGTTAATGAAAGGATCAAGTTAGAAGTTTGACAGTGAACACAAAGTTTGTGACATAAGTAATGGATAAGGAATTTTGCAAAGTAAACAAAATTGATAAAAACTAAAATATTAATCTCTTTCAGTAAGTATCTCTTTGGATGATACCACAAATACATCTGTAATCGATGGCGAACAATTAAATGTATAAATAAATTTTTTTACATGGCACATGTAATTTTTCATATCTTCAACGATGTATTTTAAATTGAAACTATTTCGACCTATTGAAGTATTTCGATCTATTGAAATATTTCGACCCGTAAATAAGCTAATGTCGATTGTTGAAGATCATTATGATTATACCATTGATTTTGGAAAATTGAAAAAATATGTTTTTTTTTTTTTTTTTTTAATATTTCAAACACTTATTTAATTTAGCCAAATTATTCATCAATTCTTTTGGATTTCTTTTCATTCCTTTTAAGATCATAGCGATGATCACTAATACAATGACCAAATTGAAAAGGTCAGAGGTCAAACGAATGCATTAATACTTGTCATTCATTTTTTAATGAAGCTAATTCTGTTGTCCCTCAATTCAAAAAAAAAAAAAAAAGCCACAATGGATTGTGGGAAATAATAAGCTGTAATTGAAAGAGAGAAAATAGTGTAGTTTATCGAGAGATATTTTGTGAAGTAATACAATATCAATAGTAGTTAGAAAATGAATGGTAAAAATTCAATTTGCGATTTATTGGAAAATGTTACGGTATAATGGTACAGTTGAGATAAAAAGTGGATAAATTTTAAAATGAAAAGTTTCAATTTTAGAGGTCGATAGCAAATGATGACATCACTACCGTTAGATTGTTGGTTGAAGAAACGCCTAAACAAATGGGTGCAGCTAGCTGGACATGAAGGTTACACTACTAATTGCATCTTACTCTGCTCTTCTTCCCTTCTTGCTTATATTTGCTAATCTTTAGTTGAAATGATTATCTTAATATTATGTTTATTTTTTTCTTCTACAATTTCTCTATCTTTTCTTATATTTACTCTCTTTTCATAGTTTTTTTTTTTGTTTATCTTAACAATTTATCATATCATTTTATTTTAATTTTTTATTAAATATATATCATTTTATTATTTTAATTTTTTTTTTTAAAAATTACTCTATACTATTAGCTATACTATTCTTTAATTAATGAAATATTATTATAAATTGATAGGAACAATAGTACCTGCAACTGATAAAACATTATGGAAAAAACGTTCATGCACTGATTACAACGAATGTAATGCATATCGTGCATTAATGAACGATCCTGCATTACAAACTTTTGTACCTCGATATTATGGAGAAATTGAATATGAAAATAATTGTTAGTTTTTCATAGATATTTTATTTATATTTTCTGCTTTATTTTAGGTAAGAAAGCTATTGTTGATTCATTAAATTTCAAAATTAGATTCCTTTAATTTTGACTTGAAATTTCGAATCAGACTTCATTAATTTTGACTTTAAAATTTCAAATCAGACTCCTTTAATTTTGACTTTAAATTTTGAATCAGACTCTTGTAATTTTGACTTTAAATTTTGAATCAGATTCCTTTAATTTTGACTTTAAATTTTGAATCAGACTCCTTTAATTTTGACTTTAAATTTCGAATTAGACTCCTTTAATTAATGATTTTCTTATCATAGTATTTCTAGCTACAATATCCATACATCTTTATAGGTATCTCATTTTTGAGATGAGATTTTTGCTGAAAAAAGAATATTTAATAGTGAGAATTTTGATTGATTAACTTTTTCGCACCGTAGTTGTTATCATTATGTGCTTAAAAAATGTTCACAAATTTCAAAATGCAATTTTTTTTGCCAACTGTACATGTAAAATAATATTGCAGCTTTTATCGAAATTGAGGATCTCACAATTCTCTTCGATAATCCCGCAATAATGGATATTAAAATAGGAACCAGGTAAACCAGGTTGAGAGTGATCATAGAAATGCATTTGTTAATTTATTTCATTAATTTTTTTTATGTCCCATTTTTGAAGCCTTATAAACAAGATAGTGATATATTAAACTCTTCCAGAACTTTTTTGGAGTCTGAGATTGGCTGTAAAATCGTACGACACGATTTATATGAAAAAATGGTTGCAATGGATCCTTTTGAGCCTACAGAGGAGGAACATGCTATTAAAGCTATAACGAAAACACGATATATGCAATTTCGAGAAAAGGAAAGTTCTACTTCAACACTGGGTTTTAGAATTGAGGCTGCGAAAGTTAGTTTGTGCTGAATTAATGAGACATTCTGCAAGCTCCGGAAAATGATCTTTTCTAGAAGAAATTCTTGCAGCCTCTAATCTTTTGAAAGATTTATCACTTTTCAGATGCCAGGTGGAATTTTGCAAAAAAGCTTTAAGAAGGTAAAAACTCATGAAGAGATTAGTGAAATACTGTTAAAATTTTTTGGCCAACACATATCGACAGCCAGTTTTCATATTTTGCAACGCCTGAAAAGATTACGAGAAGCTGTTCAAAAATCACTGTTTTTCCGAACACATGAAGTAAGAAATTTTTGATTTAGTTAGTTCTACATTTCGCACTTAAAAGCATATTCTCAAAACAAGACACGGGAATTTGATGAGTGCCTTGATTACAAATTCACAATTTATTTATGGTGTCACGTAATTTTTTTTTTATGTAAACTTATCTATTATTGCAGGTTGTTGGCAGTTCATTACTGCTAATGTACGATGCAACATTTGCTAGTGTATGGATGATTGATTTTGCGAAATCGATTCCGGTACAAATAGACTCAATAAATCATAGGCGAGAATGGGTTATCGGTAATCATGAGGATGGATATTTTGTAGGACTGGATAATCTTATAGAGGTATTTCGATTTTAACAGATCTTCAAATTTTTCAGTATATATAAAAAGCGATACTCCTTATCCAATATAATCTTTTTAAGTTTCGTTCTGCTTCCATTTTTATGAACTCTGAGTATTGTACACGATTATTCTTACACAGCTATTATTATTATTACTCCTTGCTTAAGGTAATTATCGAATAGGAATGTATTTTATTGCTGCACAAATTTATTATTGTATCTTTCAGATGGTGGGGAAATTGGTTTTGTTATGATTTATTCGAATGTTTTCGAAAGTTCAGAATCTATTATCATACATTCCATGCACCAAGATTCTCGGTTTTTAGTGCAGATGAAAGTGCTAATCAATCTTGGCTTCTAATGTTTTTTTTTTCTTTTTTTTTTTTTTAAATTTGTAGAATACAATGTATGAAATCTGTAGTTCTTATGATTTTTTTGTTAAGTGTGGAAAATTAAACGGTTCCATTATTTGTTGATATCATGGGGTTCTCTTATACATTTTTAAATAGTTGCATGTCAAAAATTACCCTTAACATACTGTTCACTTCAGTCAGCCAATATTGGCTTATGTTATTTTCTAATATCATTTACCTACTAATACTCTAACCAATGAATATCTTGAAATGATGCTCATCAGCGTTACGTATAGGAGACGTGCTCTGTTCGAATGATGCACTGAGCTATTAGCTGCAAACGTTTTGTGAATTAATTGCATGCTTAATGACTTATCATTCTCTTCTTTGCTATTTTCTCGTTATTAATACTTTTGTGATAATGAGCATTCAATTTAATGCTTGTTATGTTTTGAGTGCTGGAAAAGTTTTGGAAACTCCATATACTTGCTAGAGGCCTTTGTAAGCTTATGTATAATTTTTCCTCATTATTCATAAATTGTAGTTAGAATTATATTACTCGGCCACTTAGTTAAGAATTGAATTTTATTGGTCTATGTGTTTTCTTTTTCCACTATTCAATTACTGTGTTTTGAGCAATTTTGATGTTTCCGGAACTTGCACTTTTGTTTTCAAAATATAATTTTTTGCATTTTTGGTTTTCAAAAATTAAAGATAATCTAAGACTATTACTCCTGTATTTTCCTTTTTTTTTAAAACAAACTCTTGGTTGTCTAAGAACTCAATAGTATCAATAATATTGCTCAATATTAATAATTTTTTGGAATAATTCTGACTGTACAACAAGAGCTGCCATTATTTTAATTTAAAATTTCTTTGATGTATCTCTCTACCATTCCTTTTTATCAGCATGTTTATTATTTCCTCATCAACAAATCCTTTGTTGTTTTACAGAATTATAAAATTTACAACAAAATTTCATGCGAGAACGAACAGGTGATATCTTTGGTTTTGATTTTAATTATTGTGGAACCATTCGTTTTTGGATACAAATTTATGAAACTAATATAGTGACGTTTATCATCTAATATATGACATCAGCGGCTATGGATGTACAGTGACAATTTTATCGTTGAATAATATTCTTTAAGAATATTGTTCGAACCTCATTTTGCGAAGGATTGCTCTGAGCTTTCAGAGCAGGGATAATGTGAATTATTAGAAATCATAATAACAAAAATTAAGAAATTCAGGAGGAAGAAAAAAGTGCCTAAAATTACGGAAAAAATACAAGAACATGAATAAAATAATCGTTCTATGCTTTACCTCTAACATTAATGCAACGATTTAGTTTTTATCCTTTCTCTGATATTGGTATTCCCTGTTTAATTTATATGGCTTTATTTAATTTAGAAAAGATAATGAAATTCAATAAGATTCTGACTTTTTCCTGGTGAATGATTAAAATTATTCAATTCCTTAAGCGAAAGCTAATCTAACCTTTATTTAGTGAATTAGTAGAATTCTTCCTTTACTATAAACCGTAAAACGTTATGGTATACTAGTTTTCAATGTAAAACGTTCTGGAATATTAGTTTTCAATTTAAAGAATTTAAAAAACCTTTTATTGTAATTAGACTATCAAAATTTCTCATTTCAGTTTCAAATTTCATGCTCTGACGCAATCTGATTCGATTTACGTGGAAGAAATTTAAGTCGGACTTATGGATAAATTATTTGTTCATTTCACATAGATCCTCAATGTTTATTTATATTACTTGAAGCTTGATAGTATGACCGGAGAAAATGGTAGCAATGACTGAACAGAACTGAAATTCGCTGTTGCTAGATACATGAATTTATGGAATATAAAACGAGATCATGATTATAATTAGTGTAATTAACACCAGATGCAAAATCTCATTATTGCAAAAGAAATGTTCTAGTGATGTTCTACCGATATAACTAATACAGTATTGTGTTTATTTGGCAATATTTGCGATTATTTTTCAATCGGTCTCAATAAATTTGAAAATGTGACTTAAAAATCAAAAAAAATTTTTTCTGAAAATTCGCTTCCATATTTTGGTCGAGAACTAAATCCAACCGATTCTGCAACTTGATGAGGAGAGTACAATAACTTAGAACAATTTATCTATGACATGCTGCTATAAATAATCTATTTCAAATGATATTGCTCCAGATTAACAATTATAGAGACCACTAATAACAAGCACCATAAAAGTGGATCATTCCAGAATATGTAAAAAAATTTTTAATTTGAGAAGTTCGTGATATTGTAAGTATCGACATTTACATTTACCTTAGTTCGACTTGTACCGTTAATGGCTCAATTGATTTAAAAGGGAAATGAAATCATAAGCAGAAGAATCGGGATTTTCTATTTTGAGAATATTCATGCAATTAAGCCGCATTGTATGATATGGAAATGACATTACTACTAGATGCTATAAATAACAGAGTACTAGATGCTATAAATAACAGAATAATTATAAACCCGAAAAAGTGATAACATTCCACAAAACACTTGAATATAGATAATGTGTAAACGATGATAATGAAGCACAAAAAAGTTATCACTTTATTAATGTATGGAAAGAAGCTTTGATTCTAAAAAATTATAGGACTGAAGCAGAATTAGAAACCTTCTCTGATCAATTTGCGATATTTCAGATTTTAATTTACAAAAAAATTTACATTTTCGTTTATTACTTCAAATGAAAAGCCTAAGCAGAATAAAGCATATTATACATTAACCGCCCGCTACAGTGTCGTACTTTGCGCGAAATAATTGCTTGTGTAATTGAAATTTCCATACTGCACCAGATATTACTATCAATACCATAAGTAAAATGAATACCGTTATCAATGTTATATTTGAATCATCCGGAATCGGTGGTTCTGTTGGCTTTTCGAAAATGAAAATTGTTGTTGTCGTCTAAAAATACACGTAAATTATTAGAAGAATATCAAGAAGAAATATCGGAAGCAAAGCATTTACCGAAGGTAACAATTAATCAGAACATGAAGTACTTCCTTTTTCTGATAATTTCTATTCCAAACTGTTTTATAGATACAAAGTATAAATAGATCAACAGATAAGATCAGATCATTTTTACCCAATTTTCTTTCACTGGAAATACAAACAAATGAATGAGAGAAATCATTAAACAATATTTTTACCTCTTCCTTATTATTTTTAATTTTTTTCCCATTCTGTCCGGTATTTTCTGTTTCATCCTCTTCCTCCATTTCCTCCTCCTCTTCGCCTTTGTTTCCTGCGCTTCCTTTCATTTTTTCTTCCTTTTTACCAGCCGTTTTATCGTCATCCTCATATTCTGCACCTTCAATTTCATCTGCATCTTCCTTCTCGTCTTCTTTTCCTCTTCCTCTCCCACGATTTTGACCTGAATCACTGGTTAGATCGGATAATTTTTGCGAATTAGAATACGGATCTCATATCTAGATCCAAAAGCTCGGATTTTGAAAAATTTTGCGTAATTCACATCCCAAAAGTGCAATCGATAAACGGATAAATGAAATCAAGGACTTTTTTTATCAAATACTCGAGAGTCATCAAATCCTTCGGTAGCTGGAAATTCTCGCTTTTATTCACATAAATTGGAAATCGGAGAACTTTGAACTAAATAATTCAAACGTTTATTCATAAATCTTTGATTTCTTAAATGTTTGCAAATTTTTGAAAAAATAAAGTGGTTTCTTCCTTATCCAAAATGATCGGTCGCAAAGATAATCAGATACTTTTTTGCTTTCTCAGATCCTGCCAAAATAAACGCTAAATATGGAGCACAGGAATTCAACATGATCAGTCACAAAGATAATTGGGAAAACTTAGGATTTCTAGAAAGTAGGAACTAAGAATTCCAGATACTACTACCAAATGAAAACTTCAAACTGTATAGCTATAAGCTCTGCCATCTGCTTCAATAAAAAATAAAATCAAAACATTCGTCAAAAAATGTCAATCTTCAAATAAACATTCATAGTTTACATTAAAAAAATTTTCCCTGTCACAGCAAAAATTACAAAAATCGTTATATTAGCGCTAAGTTAAGCTGTAAGCTCTTAGTTTTAAAAATTAAATCAAACAATATATTAGAAGAAAAAAAGGGAAAAATTTCCGTGTAATATTCTGTAGCTAAAATAATTTTTGAAAGTTTCCATAGTAATGGAATGTCATTTTTCAGCGTAAAAAGCATTATTGCATCAATTTCAAGAATTTTTTTCATAAATAAATTTTTCATGTTGAATTCGTTAAATAAATTTTATCTTAATTTCAAAACGATCAGAAATACTGGAGAGATATATTACTTGTAGCTTTTTGTTTTTTCCTCGATTGTTCCTTCTCTTCCTCATTTTCCTCCTCTCCTTCTTCTTCTTTATCGTAATCCTCAAAATCTATCTCCATTTCAGGTGGTTTTCTAAAATCATTGGAATATTGTTAACTGCTCGTATAAATCACCAATTTATATATCTTTTATATTTTAAAAAAGGAAAAAAAAGGAAAAAAAATTTGATGTAAATTTACTTCATTGTTTTCCTGTATTTTGTTTCTCTGCTTTTCTCTTTTGGTAAAACAGTTTCCTGATTTGCTCGGGCTCTTCCTATCGCGCGTTTGTCATTAGTCTAAACTTGGTGATAAAAAACGTTATAACGTGGTAACATTGAAAGCTAGACAAACTCTCTAGTGACACCTCAAAACCTCAAATTATGAGTAAGCATTATCCAATATTGCTCATCAACGAAACATGCTTACTTTTTGATGAAGAATAATTGTAACTGTCTATTAAATATACAAATTACCTGATAACAAGATTCAATTTCCACTTTTTCAGATTCGAATCGTGCACAACCCGTGGGTTGCATTTCTTCAGCAAGTTCAGCTCCGTCTAGAAATGATGCACAACCCATCGTTTTATATTCTGTCATATGGCCAAGCTTACTTTTGATAGAAGCTTTGAAACAAAATTCGCCCGTGCAAGTTGTATTTCGTGATGATACCTACAAGACTATGTTAAATTAATGGAGTTTGGACAAAGGTACCATCAACATTGTTACTTTTCAGTGACAAATTATTGACTAAAAAAAAATTAATTCCAACAAATCCAAAAATTTAGCACGCTCGCATGCCAATTATTTTACCCTTTTATTGGTCTAGCATAATAAAGAGAGACAAGGTACGACATTGCTTTTAACATTCCATCATGAAATTTGCTTTGAATATCAGATTAGAATGTCGTAGGAGCACTAATAACATAGTTTTCAGAAATAATATAGCGATATTTTTCAAAAGATTCCAAAAAATTGGAGAAATCTCAAAATTCTGTCCTGTTGACAAGAAGAAATCACGTTTCTCGTTATCACTATTATAAGAAGCATTATTTTCGAAAGACTTCTGTTTAATTCCAATTATTTACAAAACTATTACTTTAGTTCCCATTGCTTCCAGCGTAACAAACGTTTGACACTTCATTTTTTCTGGTTGCGTAATTTCTGGTTTCTCACTGTTACAATAATCAGTCATGCATACACATGATTCTGTTGCGAGTAGTTCATGTGGATCTTTGGAAACCGTATGATGCATAGCACCAGTAATAGGTGGAATCATACAAGAACCTGCTGATCTCCTCTCGATTAACGGCACTGAGGCATTCACACATCCCTGTGGAAAAAAAAACGAAATAATTATAAAAATATTTTGACTATAAACCAAAATGATCTTTTATTATAATATAATTTTGAAATAATCATAAGATTTTTAATTGTAAAAGTTTAATAATAAACAAGTAGAATTCGAGTATGTTTACCACATTTACTGTCATTGTTTACCTTCACTTAAACATGATTGGTCAGAATTTACTTACTGTATATTTATCATATCTGATGATCTTTAATGCATTCTTTGTGGCATTCTTAATGGCTCGCTAGGTACGATCTCTCTTACTCGCATTCCGATTTATTCCGCACCGCTAATTCTTACTGAACATTATACTCTTATTACCTTTCATTATTTTATATTAAATTTTCGTAAGCAATAATAAACTTTGCTATTACGTTTTCGACATCAGATTACTGTTGTATTACCAAGAATAAGGGATCGCGTAAGTGTTTGCCTTTCTCTCAATTTAATATTTTTCGTATCAAAAACTTTTCCCGACAATCCCTAAACAACTGTTTACATTTTTGCCAACTTCAAAGTAAGAATACTCTAGCTACTGTACAACATTGTTCACAAAACTGAAGCATTCCGGCACAATTACATTCTTGAAACTAACAAATTATTATAGCTAAATTCTCATTTTTGTATAAAAATATATATTTAATTTAGACATAAAAGTAGTTTAGTTTGTCGTTCAGTTCTAAAATTTGCATCCTTGAATGATAAAAGAAAGCGAATAACCTGTTCGGACTTTTTAGTGCGATGATTGATAACGTAGGAACACATTTCACCGGTGCATGTTTTACTTTCACAGTGAGCACCTTTGCACACGCATGTGATGAATGATACTGGTGTAGTCTCCAATCGCCGGATTGCCTTGTCGCCGTTACAATAGTCTCTATCACAAAAGCAAGTAAACGGATCCTGAAAAGAACTTAGTAAAAAATGCCTGATTTTCTTCACATGCCTTAAAGACTTTGAATACTTCATATTTTTTCCCCAACATTTATTGTTTTACTAAAAATATGAAATGAAATTAAGAAAAAAACCAGATCCAACACTTTCATTTTGCTTCCTTTGCTATAAAGTTTATCATATCAAAGAAGATTTGAAATTCTATTGAGAACAGAATGACTTGGTAAGCATTCCAAGTATTGTTGAGGGCCAAATAAAGTTCTTAAAAACCTATAAAAATCCCAATATTCCCACTAATAATTCTTTATTGAGTGTCTACTCTTGGATATGATAAAATCTTCCACATTTTCTTAATTTCATTTTATGTTTTTATATGTTGAGTATGAAATAAGATATTACAAACTAATTATTTGTTGTCCAGTTTCTGCAAGAACCTATTTGTCTCATTAAAAAGGATTATCATTTAAAAAAAAGTAAATGTATTCACAGATAAGTAAGCTGAGAAAATTTTAAAAAATAATCATTATTTCTCTCTTAATTTCATTAACTTTTTCACTCGCGAAAAGATTTGTTGACGAGTAGTTGCTGAATAAATATTTCATTAATTTTAAAATATAATTAAATTTGATCTTTTTTACCAGATTTTTAATGCTTTGACTTGGTAGATGTAATTATAATTCAATCTTTCACGTTTATTCATGATAAAATAACGATGAAAACAATACCTCGCCATCTTTATCGGCAGTCTCGCAGTGACTTCTGATATTTCTTTCAAGCATTCGTCCACTAGCGCAACCTTTAACAGTACGTGGTTCCCCCCATTCGATGGTACCCCATCGTGCCGCATATATTCCCAGAACGCAATAGTCACCCTCACAAAATGTCCCCATGCAGTCTTTCCCAACACAATCCAAACATTTTACCGTGTTGCAAAGTGGTAGGAAACATATTGTGAGCATTACTTTTATCCATAGTCGTAACGTTTGATGATAATTTGTTGTTGATGAAAATGAAATAAACAGGCGTTGCATCACTGCCTAAAAAACATAGAGGACAGGTAAATCATTAAAGAAAATGAGAGAACTATATGCTAATAAACTTGTAAGTCATATATATTGGAAGAAATAAATTGTTGACTTCTTGCAAGAAAAATAGATTAGCTAATTAAGCTAATTTTGCGATGACTATTCAGTGAAACAAAATTTGAAGCAGTATGAAGTGATGAAAATGAAAAAAAAATCAGCAAACTGATAAGTGACAAGCTAGCTTTGTCTAAGACCGCTATGAAGTTTATAGAGGAGAAGAGAAGAGGAAAAAGAAGAATGTATGATAAATTTGTGAAAAAGGCCAAATAGACTGACTTCTTTATAAGTAATATTGTTGAAGAATGAGCTTGCTTTAGAGAAGGAAAATAGAGATGTGGAGAAATGATTCCTAATCCTTTTTGCTTGGTAATTGAGACGATCAAGAGCTTTGTACTTGAATCGGAACAATATTATTGCTGTTATGTCAATTTATAAAAAAAATTTTTTATAATGCATTTATAGAAAAGGAAACTGAGAGATTGACAATTAATGTAAACAAGACTACTACAAGTCGTTAATTTTAGAAAAGCAGCACATTCTCCTCATATATTAGCTATGAAATCTTTTTTTCCATCCGGACATATTCGCACCTAAAGAAAGCCTTTAAAAGGCTGAGCAAACGGAAAATGAAAGAGATTGTATGCGATAGGAAAATAACCGGCAAATGCCAATTATTAGACTACACTATATCATATCATATTAAAATGGAAATAAAAATAACATTTGCTATAACGATTCAAATATTTTTAGAATGCTGAATTGTTTAGGGTCGAGAGAAGAGCATGGAAAAGGGATGCTGCAAAATAAAATCCGATTTTTCTAATTCTTTTTCGTCTCTGAATCTTCCTCTTTATGGCCAACGAAGCTTGGAGTAAGATAAGCCTTAAATAGACTGCATGCAAAAGCTTGGTTAGAGGGTTTACACAATGGAATGGCCTAGTAGATGTATGAAAGCATAGACACAAGTATATCGCTTTCTCAGACAGCAAAATCAATCACAGGTGGCCTGATTCATTGGAAGTGCTATCTTAGTGAATAAATGGAACATTGGCAGTTTCTTTGTTTTCTTCATATATTTCACCAGGTCATGTCAATAATAAGTATGTGCAGTGTTTAACAATCCAACTTGTGAAAGGCTGAAATTTAAGTGTCCTACCTCATATTGCTAATCTGACATGAAAATCATGAATTATTTTTGCAAATTCGAATAGAATTATCGTGATAGGAAAAGTGAGCTCTTTTATCGTTGTGTGGATGATAGGCTTTTATACAAGGGCTATTGATGTATCAAATCTAACTTTTCAATGTTTTATTAATAATGATATGGAAGAGATAAAAAGGAAGAAACAGTAGAGATGAAACAATCTTAGCTATCGAGTAAGGTCCTGCAAATTTCGTAGCTATCAGATGTAGAGGGTTTACACAATGGAATGGCCTAGAGGCAACAGTTGTGGGTTATTTTCACACATTGACCTGTATTCTGTTTTGATCATAATGACCGGAGTTCTCATCTCGATTTCTAATACAACAAAGAGTGAGAAAAGGTTAAGATCCATAATCAACTTATGCGATCACCTTGTCTATATCATATATCTGTTTCACTTCATCAGGTGTTAATTAATTGTTGATGAAAGGTGAAAGAATTCTGATAAAAATTCTATTTTCATTAAATTTTTAAAATTCCAATTAAATTTTAAAATTCCGATTAAAACACTGTCTTTGGTTTTGTTTTTTTAGTAATCAGTGAAGTATAAAATATGCACAAAATTTCGCTTTCTCTATGAGATACGGAAAAGTTGCCAGCAATGGTGGCATCAATATAACGTATCACTTAAACATGAAAGACATAAAATCTGAAAATTTTCATCAGCAAGTTAAGCTGGGAGATCATAGCCAGCCATAAAGAAATATCTCAGGTGTTGCAATCCAAGCTACAAAAAATTCATCGCAAATGTAACATTCCTGAAAAGTGGTGCAAATTTTACACATTCTTGAGTAACTCAAAAATTCAGAAATTATCGCACTGGTCATGTCGATGCATAGCAATTACAGTGACCCAAGTAGAAGCACAACATTATGCCTTCAACCATTGAAAGGATGTTAGACGTTTCTCTAGTGGATGTTTGAAAATATTTGACAGTATGCTGTTCAACTCCAACAAAAAGGTAACTATTGAATACAGCATCAGAAGTTAAGGAAGAAGTTAATATGACAAGAAGGATGTAAAACAGATTAGGAATTAACCAATGTTTGGGTACAAGTGAGAAATACCATTCTTTTACATACTACGCGTGCGGATACACTACGGAACGTTGTTCCGTAATTACTAGAAATGCAGAGCAAAATTACCAAAACGATAGCAACGAAATAAGCAATGATAACTTATCATTTGGCAAAATTAAAATTTCCGCCGCACGAACGATTTAGTCGCAAAGCAGAAGCAATTGCTTGGACTATTAATCAGAATTTGTGAAATGACATACGTCTATTGAAATGAATCCACTAACAAATCTAATGCTAGCATTCTGACATTTTGCACTTATTGCTTTGTAATCGAAAAATATTCAGTCCTTACTTATTGCAAATTTAATTTTCAATAATTTTTGCATGTTAATTGTACTCATTGGTTAAACCGGCTTTCAAATATTGATATTCGTTTCTTTTCATAATGAATTATATCTAACTCTTCGTTCGACAGATAAACGCCACTACTTTATTTTTACCGAAAAGACCAAAAATTTCAAAAAATAGAAATTACTTCGAACATCGTTGCTTATTCTTGTAGTGAAATTCATTGCAACAAGTTTTATCACAAAAGTAACAAAGAATTCGAAAAATAGAAGTTAGAAACGATGTTTATGGTCAATTCATTCTGATTGATCGATGAAAATGTACAGATCTTACCTATAAACTAAAAATACTTATCAGAGAAGTTTCAAAAGCACCATTGCGCTATTTCCTGCAGTATAGTACAAGGAAAAGAGCAGAGTAACGGTCAGAAGTTAGCTTGCTTTCGTTTTCCAAATAGTGACCCATACTGATAGCATATGGGAAGGCAAGAGATGTCACCAAAGTCCTGAGTAATTTCTCTTCATCTTAATCTTTCCTGAGGACAGTAACCTGAATTCATTAGGGACACCACTCATAGTTGATACAAATGCCACAAATGGGTATCGCCATTTTCTTCTGTCAGTCCACAGATTTTCATTTTCAGAATCGTCGGATTTTTATGTTTATTGGTGATGGTTTAAATTTCGCAGCACGATAGCTTACGTTGAACTCGAGAATGGCAGTGAAGTGTCTAAGCAAAAGCAAAATTGGAATTGGAGAGTTAAAAAAAAGAAGGAAAAAAAGAACTCGTTGGTATAAAAAATTTCGAATTGCTATATACGGAGTATAGTGGTGTGTGTGGTCTTATTTTCTCAATTTTAGATCATCTGGCCAAATTTGACAGATTGATTGGCCAAATTTGATAGACTCTCCAATCTCTTGAACTTTCTTGCCTTGGTTCAGTAAGAATTTTTGGTAAGAATCCAATAAGAATTCATTTTTGGCATACCCAAAAATGCAATATTACTGCTTCACATTTAAGTTATATGACAATTTTTGAAAGCTATTTATGAAAGCAATTTGTTTCAAATGAAAAGAGAATTTATCTGGAAGTTTTTGCTCTTCATTAATTACAATTTGCCAACAATCCATTTATTAAAAAGATAATGCGAGAGAATTTCATACACTAATCATTCTATCAAATTCTTTCACAAATTCACACATGTTTTATTGGTTTTAGAATTCTTCACCGCTGATTTATTTGACTGAAACTTTGTAATCTGACGTTTACATACTAATAACATATACTTGCTCGATATAAGACATTATCAAAATTAAATTACGACAAAATTTACGACACTTCGATTATTAAATCTTGCGACAAGTAATTCGATATTTGACCTATCTCGACGTTCGCAAAGTTATATGAATAAAGAAGAAATTGTTAAGTAGTGTAGTATGTTAAGAATGCTATTTAGATACTGAAATTTAATAATTATTGAGCTATAATACAGCAATATCTCAATGAAATTGTATTTTTCCTACGTCTGAGATAATATCATTAATTTAATTCAAAAGTGCAATTTTTTTACATCATGCAATCATTAGATAATCACTAGGAAGTAATTAATGAGCTTAAAATTTCAATGCAATGGGATAACGTTAGGGACTTGCCAGTAATGCAATCATTTCAGTGTTGGATTTATTCGAAAAGACTTATTTTAGTTGCCTAGTGATTTTAATCTCCTTATTTTGTCATTACTGCAGTCATGAAATGTTCGCCAGTTATTGCACTCAAAGATCTTCTGCTGTAGGTACCATTTTTTGTTCAATTTCAAATGTCTATTTTTTTTTTTTTGTTGTCCTGTCTGCACACACTTGCAGTGTCTAAGAAGCTCATTTTATAGCATTCCGGATCAGGATTAATTCTTTAGACATTTCCGATTATATCTTATCCTTGTAACATTTTTCAAATCTTTTAAGCAGTAAACTATGATAGAAATTTTTTGTTTCTCAAAAATTTTAATTTCATAGATTTTATATTTGTTGTTCTGAATTAATCGAATTATTCACTATATTTATTTGCCTATTTTTTTTGTTAGCATGGCTGCTATCATTTTTTTTCCCAAAAGTTATTTAAAACTTTTCTTCTTGAGAGAGCATCCAGAAGCATGCATATGATAAATATATTTTCAAATATTTTTTTCAATAATTCAAAGAATTAGTATAAGTTTGATTTTGGAAAGAAAACTGCAGCTGATATTGATTTTGCACATGTTATGGAGATACTATTTTTTTTTCATACACCTAATGTTTTTCCTCATTTTTTTCTCTTTTCAACTTCTCTTTCAAAGTGTAAATTTTCTTCTTCAATTAAAACAGAACAATAAGTCAAATTTTCATTTTGCAATTCGTTTTGTTGAATTTCTATGGATTGTTAATTTTTACCATTTTTTTTTGATCCATTAAAATAACAAAGTAAGTGTGAATAAAGTAAGAGTAAAAGTATTCATTAGAGGATGCAATATGAAAGTTTGCAATGAAAGTTTGCTTTTTTGTTTTTTATTGAAAGTTTCCAAATGTTTTTTGTATTTTTTTTTGTTATTGCCATTAAAAATTTCGAATGAAACTGCTAGCAATTTTTCCGTTTATTTTTCATTTTTTTCATTCGAATTTGATTTATTATTAAAAGGATGAATGTATAATAAGCAAACTCTTCTCACTTTATTAAATTATTCTTAAGAATTTACATCATTTATATCATCATTTCCATGGTAACAATGATGCTAGAAGAAAAGGGAAGGGAATTATGGATTGTGTAAAGATTGTGTAAAGTTTGGAAAAAAGAAAAAAGTTTGAATTGTGTAAAGAGTTTTAAGTAAGAAAAATAAATAATAAATGAGTGAGTGCGGAAGAAATGTGATTAAAAGGAGCAGTATTAATTCATTCAACTTCTCGATACGATTAGTGATAATGATAGCCATTTGGTGTCCTATGTCCTATGTTTTTGTTTTGCGTCCAAATAATATTCCCAAAAAATTAATTAATACTTCTTCTTCACTGGCGAATGGTATCCATTTCACTTCTGCATATATCAATTCACAACACTAGTTTAATTTTCCTTGTTTGCTTATATTGCTCTCAAAATTATTGTCAGATATGCAAACTGCAGGTGGTTGTAAATTCAAACAAGAATTTTGCATGGTTTTAAAACCAACATTGAAATGCCAACGATATATCACTTTGGTTCCTTATACACTATTTGGGCGCAACTTCTATACTAGATCACTTCTTATCCTTTCGATAGTTTAGGTAATTTGTTGTAAAATAGGAATTTTCAGTCTTTTATAAATGAAATAAAATATTTGCAACGATTGATAAATTATATCCTTATCAATTATTTTTATCCTTCTTATCACTTTTACTTTCGAAATTATTTTCTATCAGGATTAAAGTTAGGCTTGCATGAACAAAAGTAATGAAGTTCTTTGGATTGTTTTTGTTCTTATTACAGTACTGTCATTATTTTCCTGCACACTTTCTTTTGAACATTTAACATGGAAATGGTATATATAGCGTATAGTTCAATGAGTGGCTGTATTTGACATTTGACCTAAAAAAGCAATATGTGCTGAATGGCTGTATTTGACATTTAACCTAAAAAAGCAATACGTGCTGAGTGTTTTTTGCTCAACTATAGTTCAATGAGTGGCTGTATTTGACATTTGATCTAAAAAAGCAATACGTGCTGAGTGTTTTTTGCTCAACTATAGTTCAATTAGTGGCTATATTTGACATTTGACCTAAAAAAGCAATACGTGCAATGTGTTTTCTGCTCAACTAATTGCTCTTTGATAGTAATAGTAATCAAACAGTGTGCATTAGCCATTCATCAAATAGATCCATTTTCTTTAGTAAATATTCAGGAATTTCTTGTGCTACTTATCTGAATCATTTTATTTCATTCGAAACGTCATAATTAATTAAAATTATTCATTAATCTAAGATAAACATCAAGCATTGATAGTATTCATTGAGAATTTCTCAGTCACACACTTTCCTTTCCATAATATTCAAGTATTCTAATTTTTTTTTCCATATTATTTCTTTTTACTTATTATCCTATCACTTTTATCAGTTTTTTTTTTATGCTCTGCATTATTTTAAAACAAAGCATAATTTGATCAATGCCAATAAAGTATAATCGAAATATAATTCTGAAGGACGAAAACATTCTACAGTTTATTGTTTTTAGAAGAAAGCAAAGAAAAGGAGAACGATTGCCAGATGTCAAATACAAAGGAACGAACTTTTATATGTATCAAACCAGATGCCGTGCAGCGTGGCTTAATTGGGAGAATTGTTGAACGATTCGAACAACGAGGATACAAATTAGTTGCTATGAAGATGATGAAAGCCGCAAAATCACATTTAGAAGTAAGTCTGATCACGAAATATCTTCCATATTTTCATAACTTTGCACATAGATAGATTTTTGATCCTGGCTAGCCAACGCATTACCGACTTTAAAATTTCACGGCTGCGAAATGGCAAAATAAATTTTCGTACTTGTTTATTATAAGTATGAGAAACTTCATTGATGGAATCATCATTTCAGGAACATTATCAAGAATTGCAAGGGAAGCCGTTTTTCAAGGATTTAGTGAATTACATGTCATCGGGACCTGTAGTTGCCATGGTATGGGAAGGCCTTGACGTGATCAAGCAGGGTCGACAAATGCTTGGCGCCACAAATCCTCTAAATTCGATGCCAGGTTAGGATTCATTATTTTTTGTTGCATTATAATGCTTATGGGTCAATCATATGAGAAATCAGGATAATGAACTGGAAAAAAACTTTCTCACTGTTGATATGGCGCAGTGTAGACACGCAATCATCAAGTTGTATTTTTCTGTTTCGTTAAACAGCTGTCAATTGTAGGCGATGAAAATTAAAGAATTTTATTCCAGGTACCATTCGTGGTGATTTCTCAATACAAACAGGACGAAATATAGTACATGGTTCAGATTCATTACCATCAGCTGAACGTGAAATTGCTCTGTGGTTTAAACCAGAAGAACTTTGTGAATGGAATTCGGCAACAACAATGTGGGTGTATGAATAGAAATGATAGTAAATTGATAAACCAAAGTAGTTTTAGACAGTAATTTGTGGCGATATGTTTTCATGCTCAAGAATATAAAAGTGCAAATGAAAATGAATTCCTCATGTCAAGTTCACATTAAAAAGTTTAGGGAGATCCCGAATTTTGTATTTCTTTGATTTGCGAATCGTCCAGGAAAAACTAGGAATAAATGTAAGCTGCTTACATTGACTAAAATTAAAAGACAAACATACTTTAATATTTCATTTATCATATGTAGAATTCATCAATATTTAGAAGGAATGATGTTATCAGTATCACGAATAATATGATTCATTAATACTTCCCCCCAAAGACAATCTCTGTCTATTAGACGATTATCGTCATCTTCAAAATATTCCACATCCAAAACACGATGACATCGGGTACATTTAAAACAGTTAAGATGATATAAGCGACCATCTGTAATGTTCAAAAAAAAATTTTTAAGGGATTTTTTGGATTTTTTTTTAAATTTAAAAGACTCTATAAGACATCTATCTACCCAAAATAAACGTTGTTTAAAAAGTAAATCGTTAATTTTGATAAGAAACTCTTAAGTCATATCGTACGGAATTTGATTACATGAAAGCGGAATTGACACTGGTTACAGATAAATTGTCTGAAAAAAACTCTCTGCTCTAATTGTTAAATCACCGAACATAAATGTATACGAGATTGGTGAACTATACAAAAGGGTACTGAAATGAAGCATGAATGAAGAAGGAACGAACCGTTTACAACATATTCGTTGACAATAGATTTCTTGCATTTATAACATTTAGGACTAAGTTTGTCGAAACAACGAGTACAAGCAACTTTAGTATCTTCAATAATAAAACTTTCCTCAATATAATATATTCGCGTATTGCAATAGTTACAACATAAGTGATTCACGTGATACAATTGTCCGTGAACTAAGATAGCTTCCTCGTTTACAAATGGCTCTGCGCATTTTGCACAACGACCTCTTTGAAACATCTTCAATTTTTACAATTATTTAAATTTTTTAATGAAATAATCAATGAAGTTAGAAAAAAAAAATAAAAACATTTGTTTACTAGGCTTATATGATATTCACATATGATATATCATCTATTTAGATTACCAATATTAGCAAATCTTCTTTTTGGTCTTATTAGTTTGCACATCGAGCAACCTTTTAACGCTTAGCGTAGTACCTATCAATGACACATCAATGGAGTCGATGATAAGAGTTGATTTGGACAAACGTAAGGTTTTGTCGTAAATGTAACGTGGAATGAATCAATGTTTAGATAATAAAGGAATCAGATGATAAGATGATGATGATGATGGTTTGATGTTGCATGATGGGCGATGAAAGTGATTCAAGTGAGGATTGTTTTATGGTACAAGCACGAAATAAGTTCAACCCTAACCCGCATCTTGTTACAGTTATTAAATCTGAAACAGGTAATAATAAATTTGCCTTCTTCATCTTTTTTTATTCATTTTAAAATGTAAGTCAGTTTTTTGTTTTTTTCTTTTTCTGATCCATTTTTTCAATTTCAATCCTTTTTTTTTTTTTTTTTTTTTACATTGTAACTTTTAATGCGTACTATTTTTTGTAAAATGAATGGAATGAATGATCTCCTTTTATTGTACATCCTTTGTACACAGGTTTTGGTTTCAATGTCAAAGGACAAGTGAGTGAAGGTGGTCAGTTACGTAGTATCAATGGAGAATTATATGCTCCATTACAACATGTAAGCGCTGTATTACGTGGAGGTGCAGCTGCAGAAGCTGGATTATTGAAAGGCGATCGCATTTTGAAAGTGTAATTTATGCAATATTTTTAATATTTTAGTGCATTCTGTACAAAATATTACATCTAGTGCCATAATTTCTTCATTTTTTACATTATTTTAAGATAACTTACAAAAATTAGCAGTACTAAATATCACACTATGATTCACTGTTAAATCCTGTAATAGTTATTATATCTTACAGAAATGGTGTTGATGTAGAAGGAGCAACCCATAAACAAGTTGTAGAACTCATAAAAGATGGAGGTGATAAGTTATCATTAGTTGTAATTTCTGTAGATGCTGTTGATGCAGAACGTTTTGAAAATGGTCTAACTGAGGAAAGCTGCGCAACGTGCAGGTAATCTTTGAAAAGATATTTACACAAATGTGTTGATAGCATCCTGTTGCTTGCAAAAAAACAAAATTTTGATTAAGGATATTTCTTCATTATAGATATGATTATTCCGAGAAACGTTCATTACCTATAACTATTCCAAGTTATCAAACAGTAACAGCAAATGGTGAACGCTTTGTTGCTTACAATGTACATATGGCTGGTCGACATCTTGGATCACGACGTTACAATGAATTTGTTCAGTTGCATAATTTACTAAAACATGAATTTATTGATTTTGATTTTCCGAAGTTGCCCAGTAAATGGCCATTTTCATTATCGGAACAACAACTTGATGCTCGACGACGAGGATTAGAATCGTACTTAGAAAAGATTTGTGCTGTTAGAGTTATAGCTGATTCGGATATAATGCAAGTAAACATTTCTTTTTCTTAAATTCAAAAAATGGCATAGTAAACTGATTTTTGTGACACTTCTTGATATTTCCGGTATAAAAAGGATTGTGGGACTACTCAATAAGCTTGGTCTGAATGTTAGTAGTATTGCTAATAAATAATGCTCATCAGTTGAACTCAAATATGTTGTTGTTGAGGTATGAACAGCTTGCATTGAATTTACCATTATTTTAGGAATTTTTGATGGAAGACTCGTTGTCAGAATGTGCATCTGCTGATGTGCACATTCGTATATTACTGCCGGATGGAAATTCTCTACTGTTGAATATTAAACGTTACTGCACAGCAATAGAATTATATACGGTGATTTTTTAATCCTGCACTGTTGCTCTATCATATTTTACATTCATTGTTTGCTGCAGAATACAGTTTCGAATATGAAGTTTCATTACATATTTCATTCTGCCGCTCACAGCGCTTTTATTAGGATGAAAAATATAAATAAGATTGCTGAAAAGTTTCTTATATGCTTTAGTGACCAATTTATCAGGTAAAGAAGCAGAGCTCTGATAAGTTTAGTTCAGTGAATTTAACGTGGTGAACATGTTTGCAGTAAAATATTTATATTTTTATATTTCTTGTTATAGGCGACACAGAAACGTTTGAATATGACTCCAGAAGCAAGTAGATACTGCGCGCTGTTTGAAATGACTGAATGTGGATTCGGTATTCCTTTCCGTTACAGTAGATGTAAATGAGATTTTCACGACTAAACCTGATTTTATGCAAGTTGCTTAATTTATATTTTAAAGCAGCTCGCTAACTATGATAAAAGAAAAGACAGAAGGAAAAAATGAAAGGTTTAGTGCTTTCAAACTGTAAACTAAATAAATTATTTTAGAAACTAGTTTTTTTATTTACAGAACGGAAGTTAGCGGATGAAGAATATCCGCATGCTCTTTATATACAAAATTATTCTTCTGCAGCATCATCTTGCATTTTGCTTCGAAAATGGATTTTTGATATCGATAAAGAAATTGAACTTTGCGAACGGTATTTTTTCTTACCTTGATTTGGATAGGTAACTAATATTTGATGTAGGAGTCTGAAATGACCGTGCTGTTCTGCATTGGTAAAATCATGAGTTCATTTATCTGTTGATATTGTCTTATTTTCAAACTAGAAAAAAACTCATTAGAAGATCATGACAAAACTTTATGCCTTTTCATCTATGGTAGTAGAAAAGCTTATTATTTTATTGTTTTAAATTTTCAGTATTAGCTTCAGTATCATGACTGAATGAATTCGTAATCATTTTTTTTAGCGATAAACTGTTCAAAGAATTATGTTTTTGGCAAGCAGTTTCGGGTGTGAATGGTGGCCTTGTATCTGCTAAAGAAAAAATGTTTCAGCTGAAGGCATTGCAGAGCATCGAAAGGGCTGATAAAGTACTTTTTATTATACATAAATGTTAAACCATCTTTATAACTGGTCACTGATTTTTGCATGAAAGTAACGTTTTAGATTTTTTGAACTAATGTTTACTCTTATGTAAGTTTGACCTGTGATGTGAAAATCTCTGGAAACTTTTTTTTTTTAAATAAATTTTGCTGCCTGCTGCAGCGTAAAACACGGGAACTAAAATTTTGATACCTTTTACTGATATACCTTTTACTTTTACTGATGATATAAAAAATCCATCTTCTCTATCAAAGTAGGTTATGTTTACAGTATTTAAATATGGTGCGCGTAATGGATGGTTACAATAGAATTATTTTTCCCCATTGTGGTTGTGGCAGTCGTAAAGATGGTGATATTGTATTAGGAGTTGAGTTTTCTCAGCTTACCATACGAGCATGCGATCACGAGGGTAATTTGCAGGTTTGGTTTCTTTTTAAGAAATTCCTTAATAAGATAAGATAGGCTTGGTTTGAAAAAATTTGTTAAATTTTATCAAAATTTGCTCTATGAATCATTTTACAATGGGGAGGATGATGAGAGGTTATTCTTGAATATGGTATTGCGGATAATAATATCTGAAAATTTAAATAATATATTTAGGAAGAAGAGCTTATATTCGACTGGGCTGATATTTTGGAATACAAAATTATTGATAATGGCGCTACATTTGCATTTGAATATGCTCGTTCACAGAAGAAGCCCAAATCAGTCAAATTAAGCACTCACTTTGTGAGTGTTTATTTTTCCACACTAAAGTCAAACTTTTCAAACATTCTTAACTGAACTTTTATTTCTTCCAATTTAAATGATATCAAGGATGTAAGGAAGTAAGTTAATTTTACCTCATATTTTAATGAAAGAATGTACAACAATGCTTGACCTTTATTGAAATTGAAAAGTTGCTTCAATCTAATTCACGAATATTTCCAAAAATTAAGAAATCTATTTCTTAACAGGAAGAAAGTACCAAATCACTTTTGGGTGTGCGGATGTTTCAAAACATTTCCGTTCGTCACTTGCATTATATCTTGTTGCAGGCGGTGTATATGAACTTTTGCTTTTCACGAATATTCGAGGAACGTAAAAGACGCGCCGGAATGAATTTTTGTAACGAGGACTATTAAATTGTTTGGTCCGAGAAATTTCAAAATTAGGTTGTCTTGTCAAACTTTAAAATTTGGAAATCAATACTTATAGCATCAAGATTTGTTCAAAACCATTCATTCATGTTATTTTTTCGTGTTTGCATAGATACGGAAATGCGCAAGTTTAACTAGTACCTTGCATTTATGGAGATAAAAGTGCAATAGGAATATTCACATGATATTAGAAAATTGCGGATTGCAGTGATTATAATGTTATGGCTTATTTTTTGGATGTTACATCAAATTAAATTTAAGAATTTACACATAATGATAATCTGCTTAGATTGAATGAATAGAAGATTGGAGAACTCAAAATAATTTTTATTACTAATTGGGTACGGAAAGAAATTTTTATAATCCTTAGCGCGAATTAATTATTGTTTCATTCCCTCTGTTTAAATATATCATCATTTACAGATTTATTAGGTACGTGGAAATTTTATATGGAAAAATTTAAGTCTGTAAGATTCAGATATCTTTTAGACTTGTTCCATTTTCATGCTTTCTTACTTTATTCCTCTATCTCTGTTCAACAGATATAAATGAGGTATAGCACGAAGTGTTTCCTTCTTTTTTCCCAACTTACTTCGATTCTTTAATTTTTGAAGTTAATGCTACGAAATCTGCTGTTAAACAATTTTTATCTTCATTTACATATATCATTGCTGTAAAACAGTTTTTGAAACTTTCTAATCTGGCTAGTATTTTCGTTGTATGCTTGAATGATATTATACTAAATTTACATACATTCATTTAATATTATGTCAGTGGTTGTCCATGTTTTTATTCCTCACTCATTAAAGAATCATTGCATTTTATAAAACTCTTCATCACTCATAGTTCAGGATTTTTTGGTAATTCTTTTTGAGTGATGGAAATGTTTTCGAAAGCGGTGCATTTTTTATTCATTTATAACACATCTCAGTCTTGCTTCTCTTCATGTTTCATTATTCACTAATGTTATCTTATTGTTCAAAATTGTTCAAATTTTTCTTATTGTTCAAATTTTTTTTAGCTTTTCGACTTTTAGATTACTGATTATTTGTCGATGATGCTAGATCATGTAATCTGCAATTACCGTTTGGTTTTTCTTCAATTTTTTTCTGCGCTCAGATCTTTAACGCTTTTTCATACTCCTATCTTTCTTTGTACCATTAATTCTATCTCTGTGCTTTCATATTATTTCTAAAATATTTTGATATATTGTTATTTGCAACATTGTTTATTTTTATTTTTTATTCTGTAATTAATTTTGTAAATTGGTCAAGCATTGTTTTAAGATTCTCAGAAGGTTTCCTTGTGATACTTTTTACTTTCACATGATGTTCTTTTAGTTTATACCAAAAATTTTCCGAATCATCAGAACACTGTCTCCCAGCATTAGTGATTGATATAGGAGTGGTTGAAAAATCCTGATGGAAATCTTCATTTTATTTATGAGTTTGATCCTAAGAATTCAAAAATATCAAGTCAACAGTATTATATCCTTGCATTATACTACTTACTTGAATGGAGCATATTAACTATTTTCGTCTACCCATTTGTACAGTAAGAAGTTTTTATGGACTGGATATATTTCAAGACAAAAATAAGGTTTAATTTCTGTTTATTCTTTATCTCTTCTTTCTGCTGACGTCGGAGCTGAGGAACTAATTTTTTGATTTCATTGCTACGTAAGATTCAATACAAGATTTATATTTAATAAAAGTGTTCTGCTGAGGAGGTATGGTTCTAATTTACTTAGTAGTGATGTGGAACTATAAAGTTTTGCAGTTTGAATAATGGGATTTCAAGAATGCCGAAGTAATTTATATTTAAATGTTTGACGAGCTGGGTGTAGCGCAACAAACGGAGCAATTTCCGTTGCATGATTTGGAACTGTCTGATGATGGCTCTTCGTCAGTGATCAGTGAACCCGAAAAACGGCAAGGTATTAATTTAATTATGCTATATATATTATTTGTAGATCTTAATATTGGTTTGGTAGAATTTGAAATTTTTAATAATGTAATGATTTCCTCTGTTATGTTGAGAAAGATGATGGAATCTCTATAATTCATAACTCATGAGGAGATTATATCGTGGCTTTCATTTCCTTCTTTGTCAAGAAGAAATAGTTTCCAAAACCAAACTGTCTATGATTTCTTTAAGTTTAAGTTTAAACCACATCAATATTGCTGAATTACAGTTGAACTGTAATTGCAAAGAGGGAAAATTAGTTGATTTGCTCTCTTTGGAAATGAATTTCAAATGTACACAGTTGCTGAATTGTTCATTAACATGTTTAGTTTTATGTTCTGGACGGCGTCGAACATTAGGATCCAGGCAGCGGCAGGGCTCATCAACATCATCGACTCAAATTCCTCCATCTGCTGGCAATAATGGGTCACATCGTGCGCACAGCTCACCGTTACCAGCTTATCCAGTGAGCATACGCCAGCAGCTGGCCATCATAAAACAGGTTAATTATGCGCTAATTTACTTGCACTCTACTTCTTCTGTTAGAAACGATAACATCTTCTATCGCATATTCTCTAAGTTCAAACAGATCTTCTACTTGTTTAATGTTTTACTTTTTATTGAAAAAACTGAGTCAGTAAATGCAGTAAACTTCTTGAATTCAAATTCAATTTCCATAATTAATTATTTTTTGAAAGCTTATCTGAATCCAATAAAAATTTACGCAGTGTATATCAAAATAAAATCACAAAACTTGAAGTATGGAAAGATTCCTGCATCTGTCATGATAAGCATATTTTCGAATATTAATTCCTGGAAAGTATTATGCAGTTTTCTTTATCATTTTCTTTATTATTGTGCTTAGAATGAAATTCTATTAACATATTACTTCAATTATACAGTAAGAAATACTGCTAAAAATTGATTTTGTTAAGCTATATTTTATAATAATATTTATGAATCATACTTTCAAAACAAATATTTCGCTCATTTCTGAAGATTAGAATTGAATTGATATTTAAGGTATGATTTGATTTATTGAATACTTTATCATTTGATAGTTTCAGTGTTTTCGCATGAATTATTAGTATTTTCATTATCTTTTTAGCTATTATCGGGCTAATAATTTAGATATTTACTTAATATAATCAATCTTATAAAATTTCCATAATTTGTCAGCTCTGTCAAATTTCTGTTTCTTTAGTGACATTTTTAATTTAAATTTTGTTAACAAAATTCATCCGAACCGCATTTCATTGTATAGTAGTGACATAAATCAACTGTCATCTAGTTTAGTTTGCTTAGCAATGAAAAATGTGACGAATGCCTTCATCTGTATTTCGATTAATGTGACTAGCTTGCTGCAATACCAACTGTTGCTACATTCATATAACTGCTTCTCTCTGCCTTTCATTCTCTGCATTCGCTTCCGTTATTTAGCTATCATTCCATTTTCTATTTAATATCATCAATATTTTCCTTCCATTTTCTGTTTTTTTTCCCCAAATTAGTCAAATTTTTTGATTTTTTCCTTTTAAATCTCATTAAAATTTCAAATTTTTTTGACTTTTTCCTTTTAAATCTCATCAAAATTTCGTCTTCATTCATAGGATATTGATAATGAATTTGCTGCAATTTATGATATTTAACATGCAGAAAATCTTTCATTAGTAAACATATTAGAAAGAGATGAAAGGAAAAAAATGATGAAGAAAATCATCAGTAACTTTCACTCTCTAATAATTCATCGAAGTCATTCATTTCCTCAATGATTTTATTAATTAAAACCTAATAGATGTAAAGATAAAAAAGCATTTCATAGCTCAAACAATCAATAAAGGTCTCTTTATTATTTTCTCTTTCGAACTATGCATTTTTCTTGCTCATTTCAGTTACAGTTATTTCAAATACTCATAATTCATTGATTTTCAATAAGAAATTCATATTATGTTTCTTTAAATTTAATCATACACTTCGAAAAGTGAAGAAATTCTTACTTCGCTATTTTTATTCTTCATTTTTTAAATACAATTCTTAAATAAATACTTTTTTGATAGCCGAAAATTTTCAACATTTGAAACAATTTATCTCATATTTGATATGCAACTTATTTTTGTTTATTTCTTTGAAGGAATATAACTTATACATTTAAACGATGCATTCTGTCTTAATCTTAACCCCTCTATTACTTAAGATTTTAATAGGAATTTATTGGTGATGAAAACAAAAGACATCATGAAATCTTAATGAAAAGTAAAGTTATAAAACTGCTTTTTTTTGCATAAAATGCTTTTGTAAATAGATTCAGTTTTAATATCATTTTTTGCTGCTTGTTGAGATGGAACAGCCGATACAGATGGTAGGAGATTCGTTTTCGACCAGTTTGCAAATATCGCAAGCAAGCAGTGCGTCACCTGGCTCATCCAGAAAGCGTATTTCGAAAGTACATTGTTTTATATACTTCATGTTATTAGTCGAACTTCGCAGAAAGCTCATCCATCATATTTATTGCAATATTTTTAAGGTTCATAAAAAAAATGAGCGTGGAGAGACACCATTGCATGTAGCTGCCCGTAAAGGGGATCACCGATTGTGCAGAAAGTTAATTGAGGAAGGTGCACTTATCAATGCTCGGGACTATGCTGGTTGGACTCCGTTACATGAAGCATGTTATCATGGACATTTCAAAGTTGCCAGACTTCTTCTTGGGTACGTTAATTTTCCGTAGGAGATTTTATATAATCTATCAGAATATAAACTGAGTGATGTAGCAATTTCCAGTTACGATGCAGATGTTAATGCATTGTCGGATTGTGATGATACTCCCTTACATGATGCTGTCACTAGTGGGAACGAAAAGGCAAATTTAATTTTTTTTTTATAGTTTTTAGTGAATTTCAAGTTGAAAAATTTTTTTTTCTGTTGAAGATCGCGTTTCACTATCGATCATTTCACTATTCAGTAATCAAAATTGTCAAAAAAAAATTTTTTTGATAATAAAATTCTTAAGGGTTTTTCTTTATAGTTGGTTTGGTTACTATTACACGCAGGTGCAATCCGAGATCGTACTGATAATGAGGGGAAAAAACCGATTGATATTTGTCATTCAGAATATAGTGGAATAAGAAATCTCCTCTCTGCTGCTACCGTCCCGGAACTATATCCCATCGATGAATCACCTTCTTTGAGCCCTTCTAGTCCAAGTCACACAGTAAGAAATTTTCTTGCATTGCCAGTTTTCAAGTATAAGTGATCAGACAAATTCAGTGAATTTATGGAAGTGAGAACTTGATTTTGATAGATAAAAATATCCACAGAACTGCTGCTTAACAGTATTAGTTTGGTTAATTCATCAGCATATGAAATGCACTGAAATATAAAATCACCGTAAAGATAAAGGAAAGTCTGATTTGTTTTGTTTTGTTTTTTTCAGCAAGGCCCGTCCCAATTGCTCAGTGCAGATGTAATGCAGCTCACGCCAGAAAGGCAATGCTTAACATCACCAAATAGTGATGATTCAGTAGCCATTGCAGAAACTTTTCCGAGAGAAAAAAACGCAGGGACCAGTAAAGAACTGCAACTGCTGCAACTGCGAGGTTAATCATGAGACTGTCTTTTAGAAAAACCTATGAAGCAACTTGCTCAGTGTGCTGTTGTTTTTGTATGCAGAATGATGATAGGACTGATTAGAAGAAAAGTGAAGTTAGTACCTGTATAAGTTAAGTCGAATTGTTTGTCTTAACTTATATTGTGTACATTCAGTGGTATTTGCTATGCTTCTTTATTTATACTTATTCATCTACCAGCATTACTGCTCATATAAAATGATAATCAGCAGCAATGTTTGACTGTTGACTATGAATATTTTTTCCTAGCTCGCAATTAATATACCTTATCCTTCCATCTTCTCGCATACTGCTGTTTATTACAGGAAGATAGATCACTAACCGGGCCTACTTTTCCACATTCATAAATCTTTTATCGTTTGTCTTTAATCGTGATTTTTTAGGGTCATGCAGTCAACCGATGAAGGAAGAAGAAGATAATAATAAGAACGCAAGGGTCTCAAATTTTCTTCCGTTTCCTTATTTTTCTGAATCTGTTTTTTTATTTGGAATTGCTGCCTTAATCAAAAATGGTGACAAAAGCTGTCTGTTCATTAAGTGCAAAATTTGCAGTCCTATTGATTAAATAATAATTTAGTGGTTGGTTAGTTTTCAGGCTTCTGATTTTATTGATATGGAAGTAAGAGATGAAGAAGTAAAAGCCGGAATTCGTCATGATTTTGGTGACATGTTAGTTTGTTTTTTATGTATGTTTAGCTAACCTTGTTTATTGGTGCTCCGAAATTGAAATGTTGCTTGAGTTCTCTGCGAAAGTAAATCGTAATATACAGTGAAAGAGGTATTGTTTCCAGCGTTCCCTCATTTTCCATGCATCGTTCATTGTGTCCTGAAGAGAGAAGTGATTTATTGAAAAACGTTGGATTTCATATTAGTCCTTCGCCTTACGAATTTGGCCATGATTTAACATCATCGCACGTCTCATTTGAGAATAATTGCTTTGGAATAAACGAATCAAAGGAAGCAGAAATTCACCATCTCGGAGATTCGCATGGTTCACACACCGAACATTTCTCTCCACAATATACACCTCAGAAATCAACCTGTAACGAAAAGCGTAAGCAAAGGTACATCCTTTTTACCTGTGTTATTTTAAACTCAAGACATATATGCTTTAATGAGGTTCTCATTTGAATTAAAAAATATAATTAGCAGTGCAGTAAATAATTCGATTCCGTGATTTCTTCCAGCATTCATTAAGCATCTCAAAAGCGTGTTGCTTCTATTTTGAAATTGAACTTAAGATTGCTGATTTTTCTATTATCAGCATCAGAATTTTTCTTTTCTCAATCCATTGTATTTGTCGGTTTTTGTAGAGGTCGAAGAAGAAGACGAGCCACCTCTGCAGCTGCTAACTGTGCAGCTATATCTCAGTCCGATGATGTGTATGAATTTCGCAGCAGCCCCGAATCTGATGTAAATGTAAATGTGAGCTTCTTATTGTCTTGATTGATTAGTTTTTCATTCTTATATTTCTGATATAATCGAAAGAAGTATTCAGATGCTAATTTCTCAGTTTGGAGATGACAAGAAGCCTCAAAATTAAATAGATATGTGGAGGGAGAGTTTTAGATATGTTAAGATACCTAAATCTAGTAGACACTGAAAGTATTGATAATGTTGAATGGATCAAAGAGAGGAATAAACAGATTATGAATAAAATAACATGCAGATAGCATCATTTATATATGTTGAGGTGATAGCGAAAAGTGGGGGAGACAGAAGGACGGATGGTTAAGCAGATTAACATCCCATGTTGTCCCGTTGGGTGGCCTCAATGTGTCTCTCAGCATTTGTTACAACTGCCACCAACCTTTTGATATTTCGTTTTAATGATTCATCGCCATACAAAACCAGCTGCTGCATGATTGATTTCATGCGCGGTTTGCTTTCATTGAATTTTATTGCGCTTCTTTGTTGAATATTTTGCCAAGAATTATTCGCTGATCGGGGATCTATAATGTTCGCTTATAAACATGATTTTAATCTTGACAGAACTGAGGATAGATATGATAAAACATTGGTCTGATCAAGTTAAGTTCAATGTGAAAATCATTGGCAGTAGGATCATTGGCAGTGAAGTCATAGGAATAGCGAGAGCGTGCGACGAACATGTTTCCGTGATTCATCAGAACTGCATGCATCATTATTGTTTTATTAAATTCATCATGATATCTGTAGAATTTCGATTCATTCAAACGCATATAAAATATTGCAGTGAATTGATAATAGTTAGACAATTTCTTGAACTTTAAATGGAATATAATAGACGCAAAATAAAAAAAGACTACACTATATTTTGTCGTTTGTCGATGATAGAAATTTATTCGGTTTGTAATATATACTCACACAATATTGCTAATTCACATCAATAGAATGAAAGAAAGTAATAATGCACATAATAAATCGGTAAACAGTAACAAAAATAAGTTCGGTAATAGTACATTCCTTGCGGTTATCATTGATATAAAGCTGGTCCTTTGCGTAGTTTTTGTGATTATCAAATGGTTTTTTTAATCTGTAGCTATGCGTAAGTACGAAATCTTTTTGTGATAGGGCTCCCATTGTTAGCTTATATTTTTCACTTGTCTTAATTATATTTACAAAATTCCATTATTCTATCAGGCAATTTTAATTTCGGTAATCCGACACCCAAAATGAAAAGGAACTCTATTTTTAGAGAAGATTCATATGTGCTACTAATACAATTTGTTATTTAATTTAATTGTTTATTTGGTTATTCATGTGAAATTTTCCTTATAATTAAATTGTTGCAGAAAACAGGATCTGTTGGAGATATGGAACGAGAATTGAGCGAATCGCCGAGTCTGAAGAAGCAGCGATTGAATCAGACTGGAACTTCCAGTCTGACATCTTTCTCTTCAACTCCAGTTTCTCAAACAAGTATTTTGTTTTGTACATGATATTAGCTGCCTTATTATTTGAACTTTAAACGTTATTAGATGCATCAGAGATTTCACAGAAAATATTTTTTTAGTCTTATGAAGTTTTGGGGGAAAGTTTTTGAGGTCAATTTATATAAAAATTAGATTTTATGAATGCTAGGTACTACACAAGAAGGTATTTCCGTACTGGAAAAAGATGAAGCTTCGGATGTGATATCGAATCTATTTGATTTGACAGATGAGAAAACTGATGCAACAGTTGGTCGTAAGGTAATTTTCTAAATCATACTAATAGTTTTTATTATACAGTATGATAGGCTTATTAATCGGATACATGCAAATTTTAAAATTGGTCTTCAAAGAAGTATTATGTTTGTTTTTCACTGTAGGGAAACGATGAAGCTTCTTTAACTAAAGAAAAAGAATTTTGGAGTAACATTAATGTCAAATAGATAGCTGGTTTTCACGTTTTAAAAAATATGCTTTTTTTTGTTGCATTGATCTTGTACTGATGACAAGTCATACTTTGCAACAGTAGGCTTTATGTTATGCATATTATTATAGCAGCTGTGTTATAGGTGCTGCTAGCTAAAATGAGTAGAGGAAAAATTCATATTTTTCTCGGCTTCTATTGTTTCTTTAAAAATACATGATCAAGACAGTGCTGTTTTCTAAATTCAATCTGTAAAGTGTATTTTTATGAAGTTAAAGTTTTATTTTCAGGTACCTCCGCTTCGCATATCATTACCTCGTACACCCACGGAAGATATTATAGCGATAGCAAATGTTATGGACGACGTGACGTCAGTTTCGACGAATGCTGCAAAACGAAATACTAGAAGTACCAAAACTGTCACTCGCAGACATCAGAGTCCTGGACAAAGTGTCAGCGATGAGAGTATACAGCGAGTTACAAGGTGGTATCTGTTGCTTCTAAATGAAGTATAAAATTTAAAAAGGCAGTGTTGGTCTGAGTCAAACAAATCATCAAAAATATCTATCTGTAACTGTAAGCTGAAGTTAGAGGAGTTTGCGTGAAGTTATTTGATTGAAGGCAGTGACTGTTTTTTGTTCTGGAAGTTAATGAAGATGGCGAGATAATTGCAGAAGCAAACTTCGACAGTTCGGACGGCAGCTTCGTGATCATCCTGCAGTAAGCTATGAAACATCAGCGAAGAGAAAATCAAATAGTTGGCGACGTAATTCTATGACTACTGCATTACCGTTGTCCACGTCCTCAATGTCAATTTCTGACGAACAGACTACTTCTAGCAATGATACTGGCGATAGAGCTGATGGTTTATTTTTCTTACAGCATCAATCTTCTTTTTTCATCTTTTAATAAAAATGCGCCGTATATTTGAAGAGAAAGTAATTATTATTTTAGATTTTATTCTTGCTACCTTATCTTTTGAACTGAATATGTGTTAAAAATTACAGCTGATGAAAGCTTACATTTGGAAGCGGCTGCCTTGAAGGAAGACGAAAATACTTTATTGGCTTTTTCATTGATGAAAAAGAACAGCTATGAAGGTTTTCGAGACTTCCGTTCCTTAGTAAGACTTCCAGTCTTAATGTAAAAGAATTTCAATTTGTTATTTCATATTATAGCATTCTCAAACGAGCTATTCTAGATTGAGGAACGCTGGGCAAAAGATGCAACCGAAGAGATTATTGCTCCAGAAAAGCCCTCTAATTTTAATAATTATCTGATTGTACAAGGAAATTACACGTCGACAAGTAATCTAGATTCATTGTCAATTCAGGAAGTAAGCTTTTTTTCCGATTATAACACAATTCAAAATTAATTAAATGCTTGTTAATAACAAAAACTGTAGACTCTCATCTTATGTGCGGTAAAAAATTGTTCTTAAATTTCAGCAAATTTCCGAGCGTGTTATTTTTAACGGGAGTCGCTATTTTAGTCGAGGTCAATAGTACATATCCGTAGTACATTGTTAATGGAGAAATAAAAGTTCGAACTTTCATTTCAATTAATTTTTGAAAGCTAGTTTCTCAAAGTCGATCGCTTTCAGGAAGTGGATGTTGTGTTTATGGACAAATTAACCGGAAAACTTCGCATTCTTCACACTGAACAGCAGGGAAAGAGGCGAAATATGCACTTTTATCACCAGGTATTAGTATTGCTTAATTTTAAGTACTTTTCACTGCAAAATTATACTTTGTTGTCACATGATTATTCAAAGAAGTTGTTTTCTAAGGTGGAACGTGAACGACTACGGATGCAAGCGGAAAGTGAAGTAATACGTATGCTTACGCGGAAGGCAAATGAACGTAATGGATCTTTTTCAACAAGTAAGTGATGCTGTTTTTATTTCACTACCGAAGTCTACTCCAATATCCAATTGAAATTTGTACCGGACCTAATTTCTATTATCGGTTTTTTACCAAGTGCTGTTTTAGTGAGGGTGATTCGAGAATCAAATTTATTCAATACCGGTTTTTTGGAAGTGAAGCCAAAAAAGTTACCAATAATGGAAATTTCGGAAGTCAAATTGAAGTACGAAAAACTTGCAGAAGTAATGTACAAACGACAGCAGATGGAGGCGGATGCACTCTATGCTGAGCAGGTTTCTTATTCTTATGATCATTTTTTAATTGAGTAAAGATTAAAACCTTATCCCAGTGTTTCTGCCATCATAAATTAAAAATTAAATTTGAAGTTGCAGATATTTGTATGGAATGCAGCAGTCCAGCGAAGCGAAGACGCAACACTTTCAAGTTTGAAAGATGCTGTACCACATGTATCAGTTAGCTCGATAATTCTGAATTTTTGAAGATATTGTGTATTAACTATGCTGGTGATTATTTTTCTCCATTAATTTTTAGTCTTTTATCTTAATCATAATAGAAAAAATTACTTATATGAGCTATCTTTTTTGTTTATTTTCAATTTTTTATGTTACGTTTTTTTTTATGTTATTTTTTATGTCTGTATATGTCAGAATAACACTGGAAGATTAAGAGATGTGAATTGTGAAGCAATATATTCAGCAAAATATTTTTGATTGTGAGGTAAGAGCTATTATAGAATTTTGATGAAGTTGTTGCAAAGAAGTGATATGTTGAGTTTGTTGATGTAAAATAACATCTGAGCAACCACATGCTCATACCAGCCTTGTAATTTAAGTCGTGCAGTTTTTTATTCTGCTTTGTGTTATTGTCATTGCTATTCTTTTGTTATTGTTTCCTCACTGCTGTATGATAATTATCACTGAGAATTTACAGAAATGACATGAGCACTGCACAGTGGCTTTTCATTTTAATGATATCGAAAATATTTGAAAGAATTTCGATAAAAGTGGATGATATATTACTTCTCTCTAATAGTTTGACCAGTGCTGGATTAATCAATTCAAGTATAGTGATTCCACCTTTGTTCTAATGTAGGACAGAGGTAGATGGACAGTTTTATAGACCGCAACATATTTTTTCACCGTGTTGATTTTTTGCTTTCAAATTTTTGAATTTTTCTATATTTTTATTGGAAGATAAAGTTTTGATCTGTTCCTTTATGATTCTATATCAAAGTGAAGTTATTTGATTTCAATATTTGTTCAGAATTATTTTACTGGAAAATTTATTACCAGAACTGTTCATAATGTAGGCCAAACCATGACAGGTAGAAAAATTGTATGTACAAGTTTTTCATCATTAAGTTTTTTTTTTTCATCTTTCACGAAATAAATTGCAAATGTGAACAGACTTCTTTTATAATATTTTAAGTAGTAACTGTATACAGTTCCTATTTGATATGAAATTTAAGGTCCATGCATTGATCACTCATATAATCTTTATAGATGCATTCACCAGTATTCACTTTGCGTGCTTATGCCAAAATGATATTGCATGCTTATAAATATCCACATCGACCAATTATTGGTTTTCTTATTGGTAAAATCAGGGTAATGAAGATTTTTGAAAATTTATAACTGCAACTTTATTTGTTGTATATTTTAGATATTTAGAAAACCGTCGAGTACTACCTTACGTTTTTAGAAAATCACTATTCATTAATAAATTGTGGGATTTTTTGACAGCAAATAATCCTCGAATGACAACAGTAAGCTATATAAATTCGGCTCAGTTCGATAGCTATAGTAAACTTGAGAAGTTCAGTTCGTACGTTTTTTTTTCATTAATGAAGAAGTCGATTTGAAGCATTAATAAAGTTAACTGGTAGGTACTGGAGTATTTTGCAAACTGCAGTTATTGATGAATCAATCAATTAATGTATTCTGATAATGAAATTTCACTGTTCATGATGTAAACTTTTAGAATAACAGTGAAGTGATATGCACTGATGTTATACCCGTATTACATGAAAGTGCTTCTCTAAGTATGGCATTGGAAACAGCTTTGATATGTACAGATGATTGCATGAAAGATAGTCATGCTATCATTGGATTGTATTTTTGTAATCAGTATCTTTCAGACAATAGGTAAATTGTAAATTTCTTTCAAAAAAAAACATTGGATTCAGAGAAATTATACTCTTTCACTTATGTTTTTACCTATGTTACATTGAATTATTCAAGTTTAATTCTTAAAGGTTTGTTTCAGTCTTGATCCCTATGCAGTACGAGTAGCGGAAAAAATTGTTTCGAATTATCCAAACACATTCCTTGTTCAAGTGATTCTTCTTTTCATTTTAAAATCTTTTTAAAAAACTACTCTGATAAGTAATTACTGAGGAAACGAAATGTAACCATCGAAATTACGGGGTATGTTAAATAATGCATTACTTCACGGATAATAGCAGGATACATGGGGTTATTAAGTGGCTATATCATTGTTTAACAGCATCATAAAAGTAAATGAAGTCAATATGTGAATTTTTTTTTGGCATTATGTGATTTTTTCATTTCTGATTTCCACGTGTGGTTATGATCAAGGCACTTTATTTGCCAGATTTTCACATCTTTCTGATTAGGAAATGACTATTGATGTGGTAGAATAAATAAATTAAAAAGACCTTTTATATTGAAATATTCATTTTTGACAAACCGATTTATTGAAGAGTATCTACAAAAGACATTCGAAATAGTATTTTAAACGTGTATTGCAGATTGACAATTCTCTTCTTGGTACAGGATTATTAGAGCCTGCTATTCGAGTTTATATTTTGGATACCAAATTATGGAAGATAAAAGGGTATCTCTATTGTTATTTTTCCCACAAACAGTTTGAAGTGGTTCTTTGATAGTTAAGTGATATTGCATGATAGGCTTTGTGGTATTAACTTTCTCTCTATTACATGTGTTATGTAAGTGTTAGGATTTGGTTTTTTATATGAAAATAATTGTAGGTTTACTATATTGAACGAAGAAATCGTGTTGCCAGTTGTTTCCAGTGCCGTGCAGGCGAAATTATATCTGGAAATCATGGATTTTGAAAATCATCTGGATAATCCTATTAATGATCATTGGAATACAGCGCTAAATGAGAAATTGGAACAGTCATCGTGGCGAAATGCTTGCAGTTGATCTTAATTTAATTATTCGCTTGGAAGCTACTTTGTTATTACATGCTGTTTCATAGAAGATTATAAAAACAAAATTCTTCAAGAAAAATATGCGAAATACACTAGCGATCCACTGAAATACACAAGGATTCTTCAAATGGATGCAACTGTTTAAATCTAATTGTGCAACACAAAAAGTATTACAACAATCTGGGTACTCATTGCTTATTTACATAGCGCTTTCAAATGTGCGCTATGATAATGACCTCATGCAATAAAGATCTAAATTAGTGTCCTTTGTTTGTAAAAAATAAGCAAGGTGTTTAGCAGAGTTCTGGCGCTTTCCAACGATTTTGTTTAAGAATGTATTTATATCACTGCAACTTTTTACTTCGTCAAAAATGGTTTCTCATTCTGTTTAATATTATTTTGAATTTATTTCGGAAATAGTTCTACAAAGACACATGGGATCAAAATGAGCTTAATGATATTGATGAATGTCAACTTGAAATTTCTTTGAATATGCTTATCTCTGAATAAGAAATTCACAAATCGATACTATAAATATTTCCAAGTGGTGGGCTAGGGATTGTGAAATACGTTGCTTCTATCCTGCACAAAATGCAAATCAGTTTGAAAGATTCTTAAATTGTTTTCCACACGATGAAATTTCATTTTTGGATACACGTGCGTATCGGTTGGTATTTTTCACATTGAACCGCTGCATTTCAACAATTGGTAAAGTCAATCCATAATTTTTGGTGCTTTGATGACGAACAGTGATCTCTTCCGAGATTTTAAGGCTGATCTCTTCCAGGATTTTAAGGATGCTGATAAACACATTGCTTAGACCAAAACGGAGGGCGCTTAAAAAGTTGGAAGTGTTTCACTTCATTGCAGAAAATTGTCGACGATCAGCAACTGGAGAAGAACTTCTTGTGGATAAACGTAAATTGTCATATTAACATTCCTGTAAAGTTTCGAAAAGTAGTATGATGAAATTTACTTTATAGGCAAAGAGTTTTGGATGAAATGTGGCGTCTTTTTCCCAGCACTTTACCCGAGTCCAAAACCAGCTCCCCGGAATGCTTATGAACGAATGTTCACTTACGGCACCAGGTCCCTTTTTAGAATTTTTTGTGAAATTCGTTTTATGTTTTTTAACATGAACAAGTGGTTCAGTTTCATTTTAGCATTGGCTTTTTTTCAGAGAGAACGATCTGTTGCGCATTGTATTTAATTTTCTTCTGTGTGAATTAGTTGGCATGATGTTCTTCATTTCTATTGCTCTCAAATATTCCGTCTTCCCTAGTCGGTATTAGTTCTGGTGGTTCTTTAATGAACATTCATTTATGGTTGTGGATGCAATAAACCTTAAACAAAGTTTTATAACAATTATTTTCTGTCTAGTGGATTTACTGTATCAAAAAACTCAAAAGAACTAACTCATTTAAATAATTTTTAATAGGCATTAAGAGCTACAGAATTAGTTCATCTGTAACTTTTTTAAAGTGGATTTGACATGCTTTAACAAATCTCATTGACTGTGACACGTATGTTATTATAGATTAGGAGTATATGTGAGCATCGTTGTACAATTGATATTGGGTCTGATGATACCATTTCCATCTATTCGAGCCATTATCCTGATTGCCACAACCAAGTTAACCACTAGTCGACTTCGTTCTATCATTCTCATGTTTATAATAGTATGGGCATTTCAAGTCAGTTTTCCTTCTATCAACAAATGTATCCACTCCTTTTGAATGTGATCCTGTTTGGTTGCTATACTTTGATTTTGAAAAGGTGAAACATCATTATTATTGCTTTAATGATTTAGTTAGATATGAATTGTTTCTAAGGTTTTGCAGAAACATATTAGTTGATGGAATGATAACTTTTAGATGTTTGTAATCTGCAGATACCAGCAACCAACACAACTCGTAATTTGCAAATGCTCGCGGAATCTGTTGCTTGTGTGAGCGATTCGGCGATTCAAATTGGCAACAAACTTATTACTGAAGTTAATATGCAGACCAATAAGGTTGTCATCAGTTTATTTATAATACACGTTGTTTATTGTTTCTTTGCTTCACAATTAGAATAAGATAACACGATTATGAGTAAAATACAAATTCCCGGATTTTATGCTTTTTGAAAATGTTTGTCTATCACACTATACCTAACTTGATGAAAATTTTTTTATTTTAGCTTTCACTATCAGGATTAAAAGAAGAAGGTCGTTTTTTTACAAAGCACATTAAAAATTTTCGAAATACCATGCGCAAGTTGCAAAATATTATCGTTAAGTAAGCTTAGATTTTTCTATTTGACTAATATTTTCTGCCGACATTCACTGATTGACGAATTCTTCAAAAAGCTTTATTTTAGGTTCGGTAAGCAGGCAAAGGATTATTTGGTACTGCTTCTTACAGTTAAAGAATATTGCCAGCGATTCTTCATTGGTCCCTACTACTTTGTGCGTATTTATTACGTATGGTCATTAAAAAGCAAACAGCGTCATCATTCTCATGAAGGCCGAAAAGTTCAGAAGATAAAAATCAGTGACTAACTTAAGCAGTGGATATGATCATTCTCTTCCAAAAATTTATTTTTTAGTGTCTTCGAATTTTTGATGAGGGCGCTCAACACTGTGATCGGCTCACTTTGTATCGTGGATCATCAATTTGTAAATTCGTGAAGGATATGAGAATGGTTATCCTTTCTTACTCGCAATATTTTTTTGTCGCTATCCTTTCGAAGTATCTTATTATATACAAAGAATGTTAGGTGTATCAGAAGAAACTATTTCACATTATGGAATCTGAAACAACTATTTTCTACTCACGTTAATTCAAAGGCAGTGGTAATATAAGATGACAAAAATTTTGATTTTAATAGTGCAATATATTTATGCTTCAGATCTGTGATGCGGCACGATTCGATGAACTGGTTTGTGATATTCCAGAGAAGTTAAAGGAAAGTTTGAAGTCTGGCTTTCTGGCATTCACGAAGGATAAAATGAAGACTGCCATAAGTACCATTATGAACGACTATAATATCAGTTTTCTTGTAGTTCGTAATATAAACTTCTTAGTTTATGATTTATAACCCTTTTAAAAACATTGTATAACTCACTTATTGTGATACTTATGAGTGCTGGAATATGCGAAATGACGAAATGATTTAAGGTTGAAAATGTTCAGAGAACAGCTCATTTAAATAAAATTACTAACTTTTATGGGTTTTTATCCGTCAGCATAACTGAAATAGTAAATGTGATGGTGAAATTTTACAACCTTGTTGCAGAAAGAGGCCAAATCGACGAAAAAACTCTGGGATGAATTTGGGATTTCGTTTAATTATACTACTGAAAGCAATCATACGCAAATGTTTCAGTTGGAAAAAATGAAGTACGAGGCATAGTTTGCATGTGTTAGTTATTCCTTATGCTAATCAAATCCGCTATTTATATTGTTGCTTAATTCAGGGAAGAACTGGAAAGAATTCTTAATCAGTTCCAAGTTTTTGTGAACATTCTGTCTACAACTGTTAGCATTATTATTCCCAATTCAATCATTATAACGTTTGTTATGGTAACCGTCTATTTATCATATATCGTTACACTTTTCTGAATCTTTTTTGAAATGCTTTACATTGTGCATTCTTCTTACACTAAAAATTCCAATTAAGAAAAATTACATGTGAAAGAAAATCAGAGAAAAGTCATCAAATACGATTTGCTTACGGTTGTTTTACTAGGCATTAGTATATGTTATGAAGTATAAGCAGAAGGAGAAAGCGGATAACGTCTATATAACGGAAGACTTTCGAAATGTTGACATGGCTCGTGAAGCACTGGGACAGCCATCTTTACTTCCCCTTTTACCGAAAGAACGAGAAATAGTTAGTTTATTATTGTTTCTCTTTTTGCATTTAAATTTCTACAAAAATATAAAACTTCGCTTTTTGGTCATAGAAAATGCTTCATTGATGAAATTTTTCAAACTTATTTGCATCGATTTAAATCATTTCCAAAAAAGCAAAAACAGATTGCAGATTAAGCTAAGCTAAAAAGTTATGCAAATTTTATAGTTTGTTGCAGTATATTGAAGGATTCACGCTACATATGACATCGAAGGAGAAAATGAAAATGCTGTTTGCTGCTGCGATTACATTAATTGGCGGTTTTATGCCTATTTTTTTAATATTATTGGATATATTCACCTATCAAATGCTTTATTTCACTTATTCATTTTTACAGTCTAATGCTACTCGCACAGATCGCCTTGATTTCTATAATCTTAAAGTATGTGTTCGTTCTCTTTTCCGTACACTTTCCTCATTCTTCTCTTTTTCATGCAATTTCCATATCTTAAATCATTTAATCTTCTAGGCTGCTGGAGAAGGATTCATGGCGAAATTGCTGCAAAGGATTCTTAACATATTTTATCCAATCACAGGAAGTCAACATACCGATGATGATTGGAGACAATGTTTCATTGAGCCGAATCCACCTGATATTCAGCTGATTCGGCTAATGACGCTCTTATATTTAATTGCTTTTCTATTGTGCATTATACAGGTAGACATTGATCAAACAGTCTATTGTGCAAGTCTCTTAGTTTAAGTTGCTTTGTCTAAAATAACCATTCAATTAAATCACTCACTAATTAATTAATTGCGCTTTCTGACATAAATCGCTAAAAATGAATATTTCACCATTTCTTAAATTTGTTGCCTCATTTTGTTATCCTTGAAACTCATCAGACACTTTCTGCTGATGGAACTCGGTATTTAGTGAACTGAATTACCTGTTATATGCTAGGAATTAAATTATCTGTTATATACTAGGATATTTGAAGTAATCAATATTCTGATTGTTATATGCGAGTTTACAGCATGAATTGACTCATTTCCATCGTATTTCAAACTTTCTTTGTTTTGGAAAGAAGCTAGTCATAATCTAATTGCAAATTCTTATTACTCCAGGGATTACAAAAACATAAAACAAACATTTGACAGTTAAGAATATTCTAATCCAGAAATTTTCTTGAATTACAGTATTTGGTAGAAGACACTATATAGTAAATGTGATAGAAGTTACTTGGGCAATTTGCAGAGCTTAGTTGTTCAAAATTCTGCAGTTCTGGGTGTGATGAGTAGATATGAATCTTTAATTCTGATTTTTCATGTTATCAATTTTTATGTTATCAATTTTTTTGGAGCAATAACATAAACTATTTGTGCTAATATTCAGTTAATAATATTAAGTCACAGATAAGATAGTAGAAGTGCAAAGGCAAATTGTACAATCATGTAGCTTATACCGGGATTTGTCCATTCTTTTTTCAAACATTCTTAGGTATATGTAGTAAGATGTCGACATCTGATTGCACAGTATTATTGGCCGGAAAGAACAAAATCACGCACTTTATGGTTATATAATCAAGTTCTCGAAGGTCGCAGGAATATCCTAACACAACTGGTAAAAGCTGCTAAGGAAAAGGTTTCCTTCTGATCTCTGCAGTTATAAAAAGAATGTTTGAAAGTCAAAGATTATCTAATAAAGTTCTTGAAAGTTGCAAGAATATCCTAACACAACTGGTAAAAGCTGCTGAGGGAAAGGTTTCCTTCTGTTCTCTGCAGTCATAAAAATGTTTGAAAGTCAAGAACTTGATTTAAGGAGCACAAAGATGAGCTGGTTGAAGATGAAATATGCGGACGAGGAAATCTTGTGAATCGTGGCTTAACAGTGTTGGGTACTGATCAGTACAAATGTACAAGATGTTTTCGATCAGATCTCAATATCGCTGACGCAAGGTTAATTTACATATAGAGGCTGATAACTGGCACAGACTGATTGATAACTGTCGGAAGTTCTAATCTTTCACATACCATAAATTTTTGAAAGGTTTAATAATGGACTGTTTAGGAGCAGTTTCTTAATTTCAAGATTTTTAAATTTTCACATCTATAAGTGGTATTGAAAAAACAATGAAAAATAGGAATTCTAAAGATATTTGAGCAAAAAAACAGCTTTCATTTGAAAAATGCATTAGTACGCAGAATAGATGATAGCATTCATTATGTATATAGAATTCCAGCAACTCAAGAATATGTCCTAATTGCAACAATTTATACTGCACTGACTGTTACGCTGTCAAGAAAAAATGCTTAGAATGTGGCGCAAGCTTACAGGTTAATGAAATATGCATACATCCCTAGTATAACAATACCTTTCTATCGTTCATCGCTCATCCGAATCTCATTTCATTTACTGAGGATCATTCCGAAGTATTCTTGTTTTATTTTGTCAGGGTCCTTTCATTTGAAAAATATGTAAACGATTTGGAAAAAAGTTCGAGTTACTTGAATCAAGCTTTATGAATGGTTTTTTAAAAATTCTATTGATTATGTTCAATTACGGTCATAAGTTTTTATTTGTGCAAAACGTAATAGTTTCAGGCAGTATTAAACGAAACTGAATTTTATATAGATAGCAGTTGCGAAGAGGATGAACGTATTCTTGATGGTAATGCTACATTAATTCATTTATTTTCTCTTACTTTCTTAATAGCATTTCATATCAATAAACAGTGATATTTTGTTGTATGGACATTTCATTTTAGGAACATCGAAGATCACATCTTTGGTATAGCTTTCGAATGTATCGCAATGTATAAAAAAAAATTTTTGTTTACGTGAAATATTTTATCGCAACATATAACATTTTGTGTTGTTCTTTATCAATAAATTTTATTCTTTATCAATAAATTTAACATTATTCATCAATTCCATAATTGAGTAAAATATTGCATTAAGTAAATTTTTTCACTTACATTATGGATCTTTTGGTGTTTATTAAAGATATCGAAGCACAAATATTGTTCGTGAGAAATGTTAGGCGAGAAGGTATCTTTCATTTTAATCAAACGATTTCTTGCTCTTCACCATGCTCTCGATGGATTCATATGATGCCACCACTTTGTCCTTTTTATCTGAACAGCAATAATATAACACCGAACCATCTTTATATTACACTGTATCATTAATACTGAATGAAAAAAGTAACACTAAGCAAACTGTTGTGAACATTTCCTCAGTGAATGCGTGAATTCATGCGCAGACACGCAGAACTTTTTCAGCTATTTGAACACTTATATAAAAAATACGGCACTTTTCCGAAGACTACCGATATATATGTGTGTTTATGTATGTTTGTATGTGTGCGTGTGTACGTATATGTATGCCAACTAATTCGTTCCTTCATTGTCTCTTCTGAAGTAGAGACCATCTTTGTAAACTTCTCTTTTACAAGTTTTCTCTCACTGAATGCATGAGAAATGTTAGTTGAGCAGTTTGTTTAGAAAGGATCTTTTGTTTCACATTAATTCACAAGAAATTGTTGAAAATGCATTTTTCAAATGTTCCCATTTAGTTGAAGAATGAACAGTTAATCTTCATTACCATTCTAACTTTATGGCTTCTTGTATCTTTCATATCTTTTCATCATCCATTTGTTTCCTACAACAACAAAATCTAATATGCAAACTTTGAAAGGTAAGATTCAACTTCTTTTGTCACTTCGGCGGCCTCTTTCAGCTATGATTGGCGATTGCTATTGCAGTTAGTAATCAGTGATGAATGACCTGATTTGCTTGATAGCCAAAACTTCCTTAGAAAAATAACCCAATAAATTGACATGAGGAGTGGATCCTTCCAACATCTTCTTTGTTTCAATAATTAATGTCGTTTTTTTTTCAGGACTATTTGAAGAAAACTTGTTTACTTTGGTTTATATTATTGATAAATCAAAATATGAGATGCATCCTTCTCTCATTAACACTTTGAAAGACAATGTTAATCAAGAGATTTTCTGTTTCAGTTACCGAACGCTGAACGATTGAGGTCATCCCATGAAATTGCTATCAGCTCACATTTTATTCAAATACCAAAAACTAAATCGGTTCGTCAGTACTGAATTACGGATGTCGGAAGATGGAAAAGAAGGCGAGAAAAAAGGCATTACAGAGGTAAAAAAGAGGGAGACGGTGAATATAGGTAAATTAAATGAGCACCGTAACTAGCACCACATTGAACATTGATTTGTTTGATGTGCATGATCAATTTACAAAAATAACTGGGGGAATTAACCCGCTCCCAGTCAGTTATTCTTCCTTTTCACCTCTGCTAGCTTATTAACTATCCGTGTTAATATTCGCCGAAGGATAAAGTAATTCCATCTGTCAAGTTTCAATTTACTTCTCTTTGTTTTTCGGGCAAACTAAAAAGTGAATCTTCACATGAACATATAAAAATGCGACTTGTTAATTGATTATATTCTGTTATACACTGGATTCAAGGTAAATTTTCCAAGTGAAATACTTTTCAACATTTTCAATTTTTTCAAAAATACTTAGAACTTTTGTTTTATAAGCCTAAACATTTGTCTCTCATTAAGCTTGCATCACATCTACGTGCAAATACACGTAGCTACGGGATATTTCTCAATTCAATTCAATGCGAACATAATTCAAAGTAGGGAACAGTGCTTGGATATTCATCTAAGAACAATCGCTTTCTATGTTTTCTATGGTTTGATGTACAAAATTTATGTTATTGAAAAGTTGTACTTTTCGAATCGAAAGGAGACGGGAACATTTTTTAATACACTTAACCTTTATATCATCTTTCTTCTCTCCCAGTTTTACCCGTATCGACTTATGACTTGCTTTTTATATCATCATCAAATATTAGAATGAATTGTTTAAACAAATAAGGCATTTTGTCTTATAACAAAACTTCTTTTGTCAACCCTTTTTTGCGATTAAAAGTCGTGCACAACCTCACATCTCACCCGCTAGAGTAAAGGAAAAATTTGAAAATTCCCAAATCATTGAATCAAAATAGGGAACGCACTTTTCAAAATTTCTACCGAAAGATTTGAAAGATTGAAGATAAAAGAAGGAAGGAGACTGACATAGTGAACACTGGAACATCGAAGCAACTAGCTCAGTGGTTCCACTTTATTCGAAGCCATTATCAGTTTATTTGTGATTAATTAAGTTCTAACAAACACAAATTGTTAGTTTATCTCGTTTATCACCAAATAAAATCAATGATGAGATCAAACCATGCAACAAACAAATCTATTAGTTATCTTCTTACAGTAATCTTTGCAGTTGTTATTTCTAAAAATCATCACAGTTTATCCGTCCTCGATAATAATCATATTATCAGAATTATCAGTTTCTCCGCTCTTCTTCGTATGATATCGGTAATTGTCCACTATGACAAGTTTGCTGTCAGCTTGTCTTGTTCGTCATCACGTAATGTTTCCGTTTTCCTTTCATTTCGAAGCTATAAACATTCGTGCTATTAGTGTGCTTGTTCAAAATATTTACAAAAAAACAAAAGATCATTGCTTAATTCCAAATACTCGGCATAGAATTTGGAACCTTTTCATTCATTCAGTAAGAGAGAAGAGCGAGAAATTTTGGAAAATAAATGAAAATAGGCAGTGAAATCATTATTATGTGAATAGGATTAAATATTTCTGGATGGCAAATACTATTAGACTTCGACCTCCTCTTTCACCAAAAATGTTCAATTCAAATAAACTTTGTAGCTCAAAGTGCTCATCGGATTCAAATCTCTTAATTCTTCTCCCAATTTAAAAATGAATCGGGAAAGAGATCGACATTGCGATTCTTCGGTGATAGCAATTCCAGAGCAACGATTCTTTGTGTGAAAATAATTCCAGTATTTCTGACTTCATTGAGAAATTCATAACTTTATTGTTCAAATATTATAAGTTTAATTGAAAATAATAATTCAGAATACTAAGGAAATCGTTCAGTGGCCGCTTTATTACACGCGAAGCTATTAATATTTTTTGAAGTTTCAGATAAAAGAATAGTTGCGAAATTCAATTATGATAAAAAAGTGCAAAACAAGTAAGCAGTTTACTTCCAGAAAGAGTCTGTGCGAATTTCCAATCCATGTTTGGTTGGCCTTTCAAGAAACTTTTCATTCCCGAAACTTCAAAAACACAGCATATGTGATTGAGAATGACATTGTTATTGAAAAAAATTTTTTTTACAGGCTGCAAAACCTTTCGTAGTTTAAGAAATTTTATTCAGTTTTAGTTCTAACTTTCAATTGAATTCAATCTTATGCAGCTTGTTTCTGTGCGATATGCTTTTATTTATTATGCAAAATTCCAATCTCAATTCGTCCTCTAGACAGATCTTTATTCATTTAAAGTTTCAATATCGTAATTATTTTGATGACACAAACAAGTTGGCGAAATTTAAGGTTTCATCGTAAAACTAAAAATATTGCATAGTCATTTTATTATTACTGTTTTCATTAGCATTAATTAGAGCTATCATGATTTTTTTCTTAAATTATTGCAATGTCTGTCAAATAACATACAGGTAATTCCTTTCATGATCGTAAAATTTCTAACATTCCCTGCTGTTTATATAACTAGATAAAGTTTTTGTATGATTTTGTGCGGTAGGAAAAAATGTACTTTAAGTGGGACCAACGAGTACATTTGTCAAATGCATCGTGATCAGCCATACCATCGCCATGTCCTCCAAAAACATCCAATTTTATACCTTTTTTTCATTCTCCAATGAATTTGCTCTTGACACTTTGGTGTTTCGTATTCTTATATTAATGAAAACAACATTTTATTAAGTCGAAAAGGTGAAGATCAGATACTTTTAGTGGATGGAAGTCCTACAAATAAATCTTGGCATTTGAAATCAGCATATTTTTGAATCAGATTTCGCTGAAACTTGGCTTGATTTATTAGGATGAAAAGACAACTGGATAATTCAATTGATAGAAGAAGGTAATGAATTAATTCGAAGATGTAATGAGTTTGAGAAGGAGCTGTGATTTTTAACACTTATTTAAATCATGCCTCAAATATGCAAGATGAAATTTCCACAACAAAAATCGATTGGTCGAAAAAAACTGATATATGAAAAAATAACCACTGATTAAAGTTTCGAACATTTTCTTACTAGTTTTTATCTTTTACCTATTTAAACTGCGATGAAAAAAAAAAAAGAACCGACAGATGTTAATATTCCCACTTAGCTCATTGCTGAAAAGAAACAACGAAATATCATTTCCATGTAATATTACGTATTTTGCCATAACATATGCTAGCTAACTAACCACCAGGTTTACATTTTTGCATTTATAAAAGGTAAAAATAATGAATCACCTTAAGTCATCAATTTGGATTATTCACTGCGATTGCACTTCAGTTGCTAAATATGGTTACCAATCATGTAATGAGATAATTGATAAAATATAAGCTAGCTATAACTCAACTCTTTATGAGAATTCCTTTAATGTGCTAAGAAAAAATTTACCAAATATCAAATATTTTGTTTTGGCACATTGTGAAACAAGATCAATTAGCCTTCCATAAATGAATGAATGTTGTCATTAATTTATAGATTCACTATTTCGATATTTCCAGACAGTTAATTTTTATTTATTCCTTGCTTTTTTTTTTTCCACTACGTTTTTTTATACAAAATTTTCAGGTGCATTTCTCTGTTCATTCAGTTAATGTTTGTCTCTGTTTATGATTATTAATCAAATGCTTCTATTTTTGCATGTTCAAAAATTGAAAAACATGATTATATTTTATACAATGTGAAAGTTAAATTGTATGCCTCAATAGTATGTTACTTAATGGTTATCATAATGTACTATGCCATCTATGACTTTTTTGAGCTTTTATATTAATTCGTTACCAGTTGTATAATATATACTTTTATGCAGTAACAATGTAATAAGACGGTGATGAAACAAAAAAGCATTATGAATATTTTATAAATGATCGCTGTTTCCAAATTCATGTACAATATTCTTCTAAACCTCGATTGCAGTGAAAGATTTGACATTCATCTCTGATTAATGACAGATTTCGTGTCATTCAACACACTTAATTATAAATTACTCAAGATGAGTGTTAATTGAATTTCTGAAAATTTCCAGATCAGTTCTAACAATTAATCATTATCTTATATAAAAATTAATCTTATACATTTTTTCTACTGAAATCTGATCCTCTCAGTACTGCTTTTTATTCGCGCAGTCAAAAATTTACAACTTAAAATTCATTTATAAATATGTTATAATATTTCTGCTTTGCTTACAGCTCTTCGCACCGAAATTCTGCCATTTTTTGAGTTCTTTTCTTAATAGAAATTAGTTTCAATTTCGATTATCCGCACATCACTCATTTAATTCAATTAGTTGCACTTTGCACCAATCCGAAAAACTTCGTGTGAAATTCGCAATTACACAAGCAAAATGAAGTTACATTATCCGGTTTCAATGAAAAAATTTTTTGATTTTAAAACCAAATCCTGATTATTACAATAAATAATTACGAAATTTAAAGATCTTCTGAAGCCGCACAATTATATATTTAAAAATTTGTTCATATGTAGAGACGAAGAAACGAAATTTTTATCTCCTGAAGCTAATAAAATTTATGCTTCCCATTCCCGATTTATTAATTATCAATATTTTGCTGAATCCATTCAACTTACTTGCCCATAATTTTTTTCACGCGTATAAAAATTTATATTGGTATTTTGTACCAATATAAAAACCACAATAAATTTATATTGGTATTTTGTTTTTAATCCTGAATATTGCAAGACTTAATAAATTTCAACTTTTGATTCTCATTCCTCAAAAAGTCCAGTCTATTCGAGATGCAACAGATTTCATTGAAAATATCAGAATAATTATTGCAACATTTTTCGAGATTGAAAATGAACTGTAATTTGCTTAATGACACAAGCAAGAAATGAGTAATCTTAGATGAGTCTTTAAATAACCAAAGTCTTTAACCGATGAATTAGCAGAAAATCACTGGGAAAAGTGATAGTTTAATAAATTAAATGAAAATAAGAACGGAAGATTTAGTAGCAGAAAATAATTTAAATTTCTCTCTTAAAAAAATATGTAAGTTTTAATTTATTAATTTCATCCCGACATTAATGCAAAGGATTTAATTTCTGAAGCTATTAGTTGACCGATCGAAATTTGTTCTATTACGATTCTTTCGCTAAAGTAAAGTGCAAAAGCTTTGAGCTTATATGCTTGAACGATGAAGAACAAACTTCTTTCGACCGGGCATAGTTGGCAATTATTTGGAAATTTGGTTATTTGGGAAGATTACCAACATGATATAAGGAAGAGATAGATTGATTAGATGATAGGAATGCGTGGGACAAGGCTGGGGAAAGAGTAGGACAGATGATGATATGGCACACCACTGGTTTGGTTTATATTTTGTATAATACGATTTCAAATGGGGAGGACGAGAGAGGTGGAGGGAGTGAAGTGGAGGGGTACTGTACGTGTGACAATGATAGGATGGGTGGAAGGCAGTATTGTTGGTAGCGGGCGGTGATGGCAGTTCATATAAAGGAATACCCTAAATTGATAAAAACATACTTTTTGTTTTGTTTTGTTTAAAATCTTTGAATGCAACGACGACAGTGAACAAACTGACTGGAAAACATCACTGCAAAGGATGGACGATGGAACTAATCAACGAACCGGTCGTTTCTTCTAATAAAATCATTTAGTCAATTTTCCCTCAAAGATATACTGTCAGAAGATGTATAGTAAGAGCTCTATTTATGCTTCCAAAAAATTTTTATCCTGTAGAACTATGGTCCTAACTTTTTCTTAATCAAGGATCAATTTTTTATTTGTAGCGAGGACACAAGGCTCAAAAATAATAAATTCTATTAATTTGAAAACAAATTTTAATCAAGACTTTAAACGTATTAATTAAAAACAAAGCAATCTTCACCTATTTTTACTCACAGCTCAGCGTCCTCGCGGTACACATTTTAGTTGTCGCAGAGTTTGCGTTTAATGATATCTCATCTCACCGACCTATTTCACTAATCAGAGTAATAACATTAAGATTTGATCTCCCATTCGAAAGTTCATCATAAACTTTTTTTCGAATTCATCAAAGTTATTCAGAGTCATCATGATCATATGCATAAGAGCTTTACGCTTAACTAATCACAACAAAGTGGTTGCATTAAAGGCGTGCAAATACAAAAGATAAGCGCGAAGGTCTTATGCATATTAGCAAATCTTCCATCTAAAATCAGAGCACCGATAGGCTTTGAAATGCATACTACTTTAGATTTTACTCTTTAACGGAAGCTTTCACAATTTACTGCTTACCCAAAATGGTCAATTTATTAATATTTTCATTATTGATAAAGTTTGATTTTCAAGGGAAATTTCATGGTTGTGTAGCAGTTTATTTTGTAATTGTATTTGAATTTGTACTGATTATTATCTCAGTCAAATTTCCTAAACAAGAAACATCAAAAAACATAAAAATAATAGGTAGTACAAGAAAGAGTAATAATTTCGATTAAGCTTTTATCAGAAAGAATCTTAAAGGATTACAAATACTGCTAGAATGTTTCATAAGTGCTTTCTTCTATATTCAATCTGATATGAAGGGAGATGCGACATTTGACCTTGGATTTTAATCTGTTTAAAGTTCTAGAAGATTGAAAATCAATAATTTTAACTTTTTAAAATAATAAAAATACTTATCAACTATTTTTTAGGATGACATTCCTTCATGCTTTGCTAATCTTCCATTTCTTTTTCTTTTCTGAAGTACAACATCAAAACAATCTATAATCTTTCATTGCTTTTATTGTAGAACCTAAAAGTGGATTTCATTGTCTTACATTTGCGCTGCTTTCAAAAATTCTATTTCACAATAATTTTTATTCTCTATCAGGAAATGAAACTAAGATAAAACTAGAATTAAAATAAAAATCAAACTATGATTAATAAGTACAGCCAGTTCATGTGGACATTCATAGAAAAATACATGAATTAATATCTGTTCGATTTAAATTAACACAAATTTTTTTCATTGATTGAAGTATTTCTGTACTAACGAAAACTTTCGGAGCCATAAAAGATATCCCGCAACTCCCATGCACGCAATTGCGGATTGGTAAAGAAATCATTAATGCAGCACATTTCATTTCATGCTATGATTAGGAATTTTTGGCATTCTGAAAACCAAGACGTGAAAGTTTTCAACTTCCTGTAATATATCCCTTTTTAAATGTATTAATTAGAAGTTGTCGAAGTTACTCTAGACGGAAAGTGAAGATAGATATGACTTCACATTGATTTGAAAAGATGAAATGAATTTTAATGTTGGGAAGAAATGAGATATTTGCACATTTGGTACATACTTTATTAATTATAAAATTTGTTGAATTCATTTAGTAACAGCAGTGCATTAGAAACTTTACATCATAATACTGCCAATTCACAAAAGCATTTTATCACTGGCAATTTGTCACAGCAATGAATTTTTTAAGAAATGAAATTTTAAACTGCCTGAAAGCAGCCTTTTATATGCTTTGCGGCATGTTTTACCTTTTAAGGTTGCAGTAGTTGCTAAGTTCTACAGCTTATTCATATATTCAGAATATTTCAGGTTGATTGGAGGATTATGCGTTTAGATAACGGAAATTCAAATTTCATTCTGAAATAACTGATAGAAAAAAATAACAAGTTTTGAAATTAGTTCGATATAAGGGATATGCTCTTAAAACGATTTTTATTTGATTATATACTCCATTCTTTTGTTGTGGACTGTATCTAAAGATATATCTGCTGGATTTTTTCAGTAGAAGTTTATGAATTTACATTAACTTCCTTTGTTCAGTGAAAACTTAGTTCGAAGTTTGATTCAGTCCTTATCTTCAAGAATCGTAACACACTTCAACGTCCACTGTTGTTTTCTGCACTGAAATTTTTCGTAAATCGCTTTAAAGAAAACTCTTAATTGTTTTATAGTTGAATAATCTTGCAATAATCTGCAGCTCTCCTTTCCTTTAGCGGCCTGAAGCATGACGTTGTTCAATTTTAATGAAAACTATCCATTTGTCAACAAGGAAATATTTTCCTCTTCCCAGAGCAATAACTGAGAATATCACTCAGTGGGACAGGTATAACTTCAAATTTTTATTTTTTACTCTAACAATAAAATTTTATTTTCAGAAGAAAAAAAATAACGAAATATCATCATCATTGGCAAAAATCTACAGTAACTGCTCTCAAAAAAGCAAATTACCTAATTGGACCGATAATTAACGATTTCTCAAATTAATGTTTGAAACGCACTTCAAATTTTCTAGCATCTCCAAAACCCTTCATGTTTTTGGATTAGGCTAAATCTCCAACCGAATCTAATAAATCAAAATGGCGCACAAGAAAGATTAACCAAAAATTTTTCTGTTTTAATGAAATCAAAAAACTGTAAAAGTTTTAAAGCGAAATAAATGTCGTGATGCCATTTTAGTTCTCTAGATTTCCACTAAGGTAAAGATGATGCCTTTTTAACTTAAGCAAATTACAGATTTTAAAGTTTTACGAAAGAAACAGACGTGTACATCAAGAACATGCAGGCATAATTGTGTAAAAGAACTTTTGCAGTCCTTAGCTAGATACAGCTACATAGTACTAATCTGGAATTTCAAATTGAGTGTTTACTCATAAAAGTAGTATTTTTTCAGTTTTCATTATTAGAAAGTCATTAAAATATTGATAGAGTTAAGTAACAATGGTTTTATACAGGACAGTTAAATTGGCAACATCTGATTACAACCTTCTTTAACTATTTCGCGAGTTGTAAATTTACTGCTAAGGGTGACAAATTAAACAGACTATTTGATCATCGGCTAATGGCTCACTGATGTATTTAGTCAAAATGCATGAGCTAAAAAAGAATAAGAGACTGGTGATGGAAACTTGGTTTCAGACCAAGTTTCCATGTCTACTTTGATATCTCTATTGTCGTTTATGGATCGCATTACTTATAACTCTTGAACACGTGAAAGTGAAGATACGTATGACACGTGAAGATACGTATGACACTGACATAAACATATATGTAAATATACATGCGGAAGAGAAGAGTCTGTGAAAGGGTTTGCTCATCCGGAAAGCCAAGTACAGATGTCCTTGTGAATTATGACTGTGTAAAATATTTTGATAGTATTAGCGGACCAAAAAGCTAATCAAAAGGTAGTGCACAAGTAGTGCACTTTCCGGTTCGGTTCTTTCTTCTAATCCGATAATCCAAGTCCTTTACCTATTTCTTTTTCTCGGGACAACGTTGCCACTACTTGACTAATGTCACTTTTCCTTCTTAGTTGAATGCTTGCTATAGTTGATATAATTCGCAAGTGCAGTAGTCCGCAATATGAGTATCAGCAACATTAGCAGCTTAGCTAAGTGAACGCACTGCTAATAAATAATAAAATGAAGTTTGCCAGCAAGTCGAAATTTTCATAAAATACTGTCATTTACCGGTTTTAGAACTCACTTTTTAATCTTTCGTCGCATTATCCTTTTCAGTTTAGTAGATGAGAAGAATAAAGGAATTTTTGGCATCGAAGTTAATGTTGATAGTAAAAGTTAAGAGATAGGAATTGTTATAAGTTCATACAAACATTATTTAGGGTTTCATCTCTTCCCTGTCTATAATTTGCAAGTAATATTTATCCTTGAAACATATGATGAGAAAAAGTTTTTGGAAAAGGACTTAATTAGCTATTAGCTTCATGGCATCTTAAGTCATACCTTCCTTTCTATGTGGTAGTGAGAATAATAATCTTTACCTTTTCACAATATTTTTTACTTGGTTATGAATTATGACAGATGTTGCTTTTATTGCTGCTCTCAATATCACCATCTCATATTTCCATAATTCCATTTTAATTTTTTTTTTTACAACTTATTATCATCGTTATTTCACATGTTGTTGGCATCGAGCATGAATTTGAAACTTAACTCACAAAATTTTAAATTATAAGCTAATAAAACACAGAAAATTCAATTGAATAAATATTTTGAAGATGCTTTGGCTGTATTCTAATTCAATTCTTAAGAAAAATCATTCGTCTAGTGCAATTCTATTTTGTTATTAATAGCTCTAATCACGTAGCTTATACGGATCGTTTTTGTAATCAGCCAGAGATTTGGATATTCAGTAATTCATGCCTAATGAAATTTTTATACTAGCGTGCAAGTCTTATGAATTATTATAGTTATTATCGAGATGATTATTTCATTTCCATTGTTAAGTCCATTATAAGCTGGGACATTGTCAGTCATATCAGTCTGATTGATAAATGATAATTGTTTAGTAGCGAAATGATGTCGGAATTGAAAATTCGTAACAGATTTTGTCATTATTTTAGCTTGTTGTGGTGAGATCGGCAAAGATGTCATTAATTTATTTTTACATCACTATTATGATAATTTATCTTAGTCTATATATCTTTTATGGGCATAAACTCTCAGCGCAAAATGGCGCAGGCTCGGCTGGTGCAAATTCTTATATCATTGCTATTCATTATAGAGCAGAAAAGTTAAGAATTTCTGCTCTTTCCTAATCAGTTATAATTGTTGTAACATTACATCAAATGTAGTGAGCTTTTTCGTCGTGTAATTTTCTTTTCCAAACTCATTAATTCTTGCAAACCAATTTTTGTCTGATGATTCCCATTGCTAAGCTCTTGAAACATACGTAATTCTACATTTATAAGTTATAGGAATTAGCAAGTTTGTATAATAATTAATTCGATTAAACTTAATTACTATTGTCATACATGATGTAAATGCAATACTGCATGAGTTAAACTTTCCGGCTATTATTATCTACAAATTTACTCGAATTATTGATAACATTTTGAACATTTCTAAAATTAAACAAACCAACTGATAACACAGTAAGTGATATGCTTTTAAAATATCAGCTGAAGAGAATGACAGAGAGAGATAAGAGAGTACATAGAATGCTATTTTGGTGTTGATACATTAACAGATCATCTAATCTATTCATCGAAATGATCTTTCTTTTCACAACAACACACACACACACACACACATACATAAACAGACACAGACAGACAGGAACATATATAAACTACATAGAAATGCAACTTTTATATCCGGCAGATGTGTTTTGCATCTATGTGTTCTGAAGATTCGGTTATTTGTATCAATGTAAAATATATTAATCAAAATTTCTAAAATATTGCAATGTTCAATTTTGGAATAGTTGGAACGTTATATGTATTCTTTTTGCAACATAATCTGTCATATTTTGTCATATTGTATATGCATTAACTTTTGAGAAATTCCAGAAATATCTCTCACGAGGATTTATTTCTATGCTATCCATAAAATGCTATTCGTATTTTTTACTTCATAACTTCATTATCGCATTACAAAAGGCCTGTAAAAGATTAATTATTCTTTGCATCATTATATTTATTTAATTTTTAATTTGATTGGATTGAAATCGCTAAAAGTGGTAAATTTTTGATCAGCTAAAGGTGTTAAATTATTTTTGTATTAAAATTTACAGCGATTAAATGGTAGGTAATGATAATTTGTAATAAGAAATGAGGGGATCAGTATTGGTTTATTAAAGTGAATTTGAGCGCACATTAGGCATGCATACACCGAATATCTTCTATTTGAAATATAGAAAGATAATGAAAAATTAAAAAGATCTATTAAATCATATCTTAAATTTGAAATTTGAATTTTTCTCTTCAATAATGAGCAGAATTTAACAAAGGATAATTATACCAGTGTGCAATAATTGTGAAATATATCCTTTTTTGCTTTGCTATGATGATAGCTGAATATGAATTTCTGATGGAGTTTATTTCTCACTAATTTACCATTTTAGCAATTTTTCTAACAAATTATAAGTGACACACGAATTTTCGAGATCTTTGCAAAATGCAGAATGAATATCAAAGATTCTTTTGACTCAATAAGAAAACCCTTAGTTTAAACCAAATTTTTTCAAAAAAAAATTTGAGGACTTTGATATTTCAATTATTTTGATTCAAGACCACTGTCAACATATTAAATAGTGGAAAATCATAAGAATATGAAACTATAATTTCTTCTTTTTTAAATGAATTACAATCTCCGTTTATCACAGTCCGTCTAAACTCTTCCTTAAAAAAAAAAAAAAAAATGCTGCAGATGACCCTTTTGATGACAGAGGTAAGCAGAAGCAGCCAAGAGGAACAAATATTTGGCTTTTCTTCAGGCTGGCTGTACTAAGGATGTACACGGAAAAGACTGAAATGACACAAATTTCCCGACATTTCACAAAATTTTCCAATGCACAATGTTCATGTAAAACTTACACCACAATAAAATATCTCACTCCTGATAATTTCGACAATAATTTCCTCTTATTGATTGAAGAGCGAAGTCAGAAGTGAGGGAAATTCTCCGCCCCATTTACAACAATTTTTCTAAAGCAGTAGTAATTTTGATACTCTAAGGTGTTCTTTTATATGTTGCTAAGCAATACTATCAATATTTGCATTATTTGTCATATCTTCCGGAAATGATGGAATATTTCATTTTGTGCAATTAATGAGGACAGCAAAAAAAGATTTCATTCGGCCTGCTTTCTCCGAATATGAATTTACGCTTATTTTTTTGCTATAGGTCGAATTTTTTATTGGAAAAACAGAAGAGAGAAGAATAGGTTTAATGCTAAGCTTCCCAATTGAAACTTATCATTGTTTTTCTTTAAAATATTATCCAAACGAATCTTTTCATTTTCACTGAATGTTTTGTCAGTCCAGCTATTCATTTAATAAAATGAATGATGTAATGCAACAAGCTTATACTCAATTTGCATTATTGCTAGAGACGATACAAGAGATTTCAAAAATAACGGTAATTTTCCCATATCTTACTTTCAGGAAATGATAATGTATTCTCCTTCTTTGTTTTTTTCGTTCAATAGTTTCAAATACAAATAAAAACTTTCCGCGAAAAAAATTTCTTCGGATCGATCTTTTAGAGAATAAACACGTTGAGATAAACCGTAAATGTTTGATTTGTTTTCTGAAAAAACTTAGGTACGATAACGCTTTCAATGTGTTTTCTAATTTCTCCCTACATATGAACGTCTTAGGAACTTTGGAAAGTTTTTTCTTGTTTTTTCTTTTATTATGGATATAATAAAAAAAAATGGATAAAAGATTGAGGTGAAAATCTGATAGACGGTTGCCTTCATACTTTTAGTGACCTCATACTATCAAACCATTTCCAAGTAAAAATTAGAGGTAGTAGTGACGATTCAAGATTTGAAGATTACTGAAACTGGAACGGTGGTACAGATAAAGTTCGAGAGTACAAGATTGTTGTACTGTGTAAGAATTGTAGTCGATTTTCTTTCAACATGACAACAGCATTAAAAAATTTTTTTCTATCGCCCTGGAATGGTAAAGTCATCATGCGATATGACCTCTGCTGACCTATATAAGACAGCTACGTTGCATTATCAGTACATTTGTATGTCCACTCGTTTGGATTTGTTTGTACATGTTGAACATTGTTTCGAGCCTCGCATTTTACCGCAAAATGTGTAATTACTGCATAACAAATGATTGCATAACACACATAACAAACTATTTATTTTCAGATACTTGACATATTTTTTAAAAAAAATCACTCTAAAATTTTTTGGACTTATTAATTGACTTTCTTTAGAATTATGGCGAATTCTTTTCATCAAATAAGCTGTATCAGACTAATTAAATGATAAATTTTTTTGGAAGATTAGTAAGCATAGCGGTATGCATTTTTTGCTAGAAACATTGTGAGGGAATAAAAATGATTATTTCATTGGTTCTAGAAATAGCAATGCCATGTGAGGTGGTGGAAAAAAAGATGTGAATTAGAAAGAAAAGAGGGGACAGAGTAAGAGACAAGTAAAATCAAATGCGTCAAAAAAAAACCTCGTCTCCAAACTTTCATTTCATTGCTTATATGAAGTTTTGAAGATGAACGAAAAGTAAACAGGAAGGAGGAAAAGGAACGCAAATGAACGATCTGTTTATATTTTGTTATTTCTACTTCATTTTTCGTTCTACTTGTTACTTATCATTTTTTCAACCGATACAGCACGCCACAAATGGTCATTTTGCTTTTATGCACTTCTCTTCTATGCTATTTTATTGTTTCTTTCTACAAGCATGTTCGTCATTTCAATTCAATTTGAAACATTCAGAAAACTTCGATACTGATGTGAAGAAGCAAATGGTCAGCTACTGCCTATTTCACTTTTTTTTTTCACTTGCATATCAAACAAGAATGTCGAAACGGATGCTGAAAATAATTTGTCCATTTTTTAGATGGTTATCTTAAAAAAGAAATGCAGTCAGTTTTAAATTTTAGCAAAAGATAGGTGATAAATCATTAAATTTTTTTTGCTGAATTTTATAAATCGTTTAGCTAAATTTACTCGAAAAGCATGATCAAAAGAATTAAATCTTCGTCGCTTAAAATAAATGAGGAAATCCACAACTCAGAAACTATTCGGTACATGTATCATCGATGCATTCTTTTTTCCTAAAGTAATAATTGATGTAATTACAATTTTTAATTTAAGAAAACTTGGCACTTAAAATTACAGATAATTAATAAATTACACACACCAAAATGTAATACTTTTGCAAGCAGTTTCCTGCAAATTTTTGTAAATCTGATGAGCCAACACGATTTTGATGAAATCTTTCGATCTTTTTTGCAAAATGAATAAAGGGGGGCTAGAACGCCTGAACGAATTTTGCAATCGTTAAAAAGGCAAATGTCATGGAACGAAGAGAACCATTTGAAATTATTTCGGCATAAAATGAAGCAGGACTAGAAAAGTTTTCAATACTGAAATAATGAAATTTTTTTTAGAAACATGAATACTTATTTAGCGAATCGCGTAGTCTATATTGGGATGTAAAATAATAAGAAAACACATACAAAGGAATCTGTGGGAGGAGAAGGGAGGGTGGACAAGCATTAAAGCAAATTACTTTTATCACTTTTGGAAAAAAGTGCCAAGAGTGGGCAGAAGCAATTTTGAAGCAATTTTTTTGTTCACTCGTCGTCGATCATAGTTTCGATAGATTAGAAGAGTATATGACTTGCTGGTATGACGAATTGAAGTATGATAATAGATAATGGCTTTTCCAGGAAATTTCATATAGATATTCGGGCATTCGATCATCTACTTTTTTTTATATTGCTTTATTTGTATGAGATTTCCGAGCTAACGTCTATCCTGGTACAGTTCGGATTTCCCGGTATAGGAAATGCAAAGATTGAGTTCAGGATTGGCCTGCTTTCCTTTTGTCCCAATTTCCACTGAACATCATTTTTAATTGCAGATTTGCTGAAAAAAACCCTTCGAAATTTGTTGTTTTCATTTAAAATGAATCAGCCAACGATAACAAGTTCAGAAATTTACAAGTAATTTAGGAAATTTTTTGAGAACAATTTGATTTTTCATCTCTTCTTTAAAACAAAACAAATTTACATATTATTCAGCTCTATGTTTGATGACATTTGAGAACTTTTTGCAATGTTTGTTTTAAAAAAATTAGGAGGAATTTTGCCATAAAAAAATTATAATTTTTGTTCTAAAATATTTTGTTTTCGATGGGTAAGTACACATGAACACGGCAAGAAAATGCCTCCTCCAGATCGTTAAGGCCGCAAAATTTTTAGCAGAAAAAAAATTTTTGTTTAGCGCAATTCGTTTCCTCTTTAATTCAATGAGAGTTTTTAAACTTTTTAAAAATTTTTTCAATGCAATGTAATTTGTCCCAGAGGCAAAAAAAAAAAAAAAAAAAGTTATTTTGTAGAAAATTCCTTTTTTTTTTCACAAAACTGAACTCCTATTTTGTTTACTTTTAACCAAAGTAACTAATTTCTTTTTTTTTTTTTTTTTTCAATTAATTTTATATTTCAACTATTCCAGCATATTGATTAGAATTTTTTTTTTTGAACTTTTTTTATTGTTTTCATATAGCAAATAATTTTTATATCTTGAAATAATATCTAAATACAATCCCGAAAAATTAATCAATTTTATTTGAAGGCAAAATTAACTCATTGCTAAAAGCCAATTTATTTATTGCTAAGCTAACCTATTCATTTGTTAATTGCTACAATAAAATATTCATATTTAATTACAAATTTTTAATTACTACAAATTTGATAATTATAAATTTATTAAACCTTAAATGAAAAAGCACAGGTATATATATATATATTATAGGTGTATATGTATATAAGCTAAATAAACTTTTTTTTAAGCTTTGACCTCGGCAATAACAAAAAAAAAAAAAAAAACATATTATATTTTTGTTAAAATGAGGTGCCATAGCAACAATCCTAAAGGCTTTTTCCAGTGAGGGATGATGATTTTTCTTCAAAGTAAAAGTGCAACTGTACTAAAATGCCAAAGATTTATGTAATTTTTCCGCATCCACACACATTCTCTTTCAATTTTGCTCCCTCTCTCTCTCTCTCTCTCTCCTACATCCCTAAACAAAACAAGAGAAAAGAGGAAAGGCTTTATTTATATATATATAAGTATACATATACTTCATATATATATATATATATATAAACACATGAAAGAGGTGGAAAAAGAATTGTGTTGCAAAAAAAGAGAGAAAAGAGGTGAGAAGGAAAAAAAGGATGGAAAAGGTGCATTGAAGAGGGAATATGATTATATATAAATCAAATCGATGCAGTAGTTGCCGTTCATTTCTGGTAAGGTTGTATTTTATTTATATATATGCTTGGCCTTAGCCAAGATCGAAAATTGGGGCCTAATTTTTCTACTCCTCAACATATATACTTCTCCTCTGTTCTATGTATATATTAGTTAGAGTGTTCATTTAATGAAAATTACGCATTAGATGAAAGAAGCAAAAAAAAAAAAAAAAAAAAAAAAAAAAATTGAGAAACTAAAATGAAATGAAATGTGACGCTGTTTTTGCTGCTACTACTGCTACTGCTACTGCTGATACTACTACATTTACCACTGCTGATACTACTACATTTACCACTGCTGATACTACTACATTTACCACTGCTGATACTACTACATTTACTACTGCTGTTGCTTTGCTATTATATTGCTTTTAAATATGAAATATAAAATTTGTACTAATTATTTCTCTTAGCTCTACTTTCAATATATCATCTATATATATATGTTATATATATATAGATGAATGAATTTACAGCTTCTTTCCTACTACTTTTTCAAAAAATTCTATAATGCATGAATGAATAAACTTTAATCAGTTTTTTTTTTTTTTTTTTTTTTCCCCCAAAATTCATCTTTTATAAGCCTCAGGAAATAGTAATAATCAATGCCTATTCCTATGTACATTACAATCTATAAATACATGGATGAGTGAATTTCAATCAAAATATCATGAAATTTACTGATAAAAAAAAGTTTGAACTTAAAAATAAAAATTGAATCTATTTTCTTTTTCAAAAAAAAATTTGTTGAAAATAAGATTTCAATGATTTTTTTGAAAGAAAAAAAAGTGAAAAGATCAAAACTTAACAGGAAATTCGGAGAAACGATAGTTTTTTTTTTTTTTTTTTTTGGATTTATTTGCAAAAAAACATTAGTATTAAATGTATTTAGAGAATCGCAACAGTTTGAATCATTTGTGGTGAATCAAAAAAGAATTGTTGGAATATAATTAATAATTGGAAGAAAAGTAAGTTTATTGACTACTAAAAGTTAGTTTCATAGTTGAAGTGAAGCAGATTTTGTTTAAAAAAAAGAAAAAAAAAATTATTGTAAAATGAATTTTTTGACAAAACAAACATTGCTTACGACATCTGCTTTGATTGCCCATATCCCTTTGATTTATACCACATTCCTACTTAAATTTAAATATTTATCAAATAGAAAAGCTAATTCATCCGACAAACAAAACTCACTACAGTAATACAGCAATCTTTATATGGACAGATTAAAATATCTACCTGCTGATAATAACACACCACAAGAATGATAATGTGCTACAGCAAGTTGTAAATTGCTTTTGCATGAGCATTTTTTAGTAGTGAGCTGCTTTTTAAAAAAGATCTCTACGGTATGTTTTGAATTAATTTTTGATTGCGCAAACTTTGCTCTTCAGCAACTTTTTCCGGTTTCCAAATTCACGACTTAGAATTTGCAAAAGAATAAATTCATGTAACAAGCTTTTCGATTATTTAATTTTAACAATTTTATCTCTGATTATGAAATGTTTTTTTTGAGATATACCATCCAATATTTGTCTTTTGAAACCAAACATGAATTTTAAAAGTACATGTTTTTAAGAATGATTATTTAATTGACGATATGTTTAAAGGATGATTCATATACACATATATATATACATATAGATAGTAGAAAAATGGGAAATAATTCTTCTCAGTTGTTTTTCTTAGCACAAATCAGATCGAAAAAAATTTTCCGTTAAATTTTATGTTAGAATATCAAAATATAATAATCAGTGTTAAGAGTTCGCTTCAGGTCAAAACAAAATATTTGATTCATATCTATCAATTGTGGGTTATGTACAACATCAACAATGATATTAAAACTATATTTTTATCCTCTTTCAACAACACTTTCTGATTTTTGGTTCTGCACCTTTTACTCTTCTATAATTACGTTTTTGTTTTAGCATTCTTTTTATAATTTTGTTTTCCTCATAGTTTCTTATCAAATTGTGATTCTCTTAACAAATAATTTTTTTGACGCGCACTTTCGTTTGAATGATTTTGCCAACTGTTACGCTCTGTTACGTTTTATTACTCTTAAAGAAAAGCGTTTATTTTAGAAACGAAGCTGCCATAATTTACAATTTAATTAGATTGAAAAGGAATTGTAAAATATAAAAACAAATTGTACCCAAGGTATTATTATTACTCAACGAAAACTCTCTGAACCTCAAAAAAAAGGTTTAAAACCCAATAAATTAACTTGACACTTTTGAAATAATAAGTTTACATGGATGATAGAAGTTGCAATAAATGAAAGCAAAAGTTCAGTTTCAGGATAATTATCTTGTCCATGTGATAGAATCATCATCTTCCATCGAAATGCTTAAATAGAGATAAATCAAATTTTTTTTTCACTTATCAATTAATATTATCCTTTCAACAAGTATAATTTTATGCATTAGCTACTTTTTAGAATAATTCTTATAAGATAAAACTTTTTGAAAATTTTTACAAATATAATTGGCATTTATAAATGCTTTTAAAGATGAAATTATTAAAGAAAGATCTACCATGCTACTTTAGAGTGTCAGTGAACAATTCTTCTGTCATTTAATTGCTAAAAATTTTTTTTTTTTTTTTTTTTTTTTTTTTTGTGGTAAAATGAAAAGAGAAAGAAAGGAACTAAAAACATCTTCCTATCTTTTCCGCCCCCAAAATTACCTGCCTGTCAACTATCTCTTTGTATTTTATCACCAAAAAAGGCTGAAACTGCCTAGTAACATTATGGTGTCACCACCATTTTTCGAGAAATCTATTTAATTTGATGTATGTGTTTGTGTATGTGTGTGTATGTGTGTCAGTAGCATAGCATGTTATGTAATGATAGCCCTCTCAATCGGTATGCAAGAAGTGTATGGCTGGTGTCGCCTTACTGTTATTACCAATAGCTCTATCTGGAAATCATTCAGATTGTTAATTCTATTAATTTTTTATGAAATTAATTCCTTGTATATGAAATTAAGTTAAAAAATCATTAGTAACTTTTTGAAAGAATCTATCGAATAGCGCTTTTTCTATTTATATTTGTTGTATATTTATATGTACATTGTATATATCTATGTTTATGTATGTATCAGTGATTTAACTATGATTTAAAATTGAGAGCTTTGCCTAATATTTAAAAGGACTTTTTCTCTTCCTATTTTTCGATTGCTTGTTGCCCTATTATTATTGCATAGAAAATATTAATTGTAAATTGATAGCTTTGTGATGGATTTATCAAATAATATGTCTGATTAAAGTACCAGTTTACATAGCGGCTATGAATACAAAACTCAAAAGATATGCCTTTCGTGGTAGAGAAAAAAGAAAAGAGAGAGAAGAAAGAGAGATTTGCCATTTTCTTGTTTAAAAATCCAATTTGAATTATTGAAAAAAATAAGGCTTTGCAAAAGTAACTGATGTCATTATACTGATATATTGAATGAATATTAATAGATGAATGTAATCCGCAGTATGAATTGTTTATGAGATCTAATCCATTTCATTTAAATTCATCTCTACTAGGATCTATTGTAAGAGCTACTACAATAATCAAATAAGTGTAAGAAAGTAGAAGTACTAAAAATACAAGTTACTCTGACTGTTACGAATGGTTTTTTTTTTCGTCCGAAGAATGATTATTGGACATATTTATAAAAGATATTCTGCGCATCGCGGCGGTTGAGGTACTGAGATTTTCCGTCTCTTATAACTAGTACAGTATAACTAATCACTGTTATAAAATGTATGTAATAATCCATTCAATATTTTTTCAATTCATTCAATATTTTTTCAATATTTTTTTTTTTTGTTCATTTTCTGCTTTACATCGAACAATTTGCATAATGGTTAGATTATTCATATGATATGTTCGTAGTAGCACTGTATTCTGTTTTACCTATCATATAAAATAACTTAAAATTTCCCCCATATGTGAGTTGACACGTTTCTTTTACAAAAAAATTTTTTACGAACGGGGAAAAAATTCTTTTTACTCTCTTTTGCTCCTTCCTCTTTTTACAATTTAGTTCACTTTTTGGCGAAGTACAAACGTCCTTTCATACTGTTCTCTCGCTCTTCGAAATTAACTACAAATGTATTAAAATATGCGTCTTTATCTGTTATATAATTCAAATATTCCATCGGGTATTCATCCGGTAGAGAAGGCCTAAAATTCCATAGGAATTATGTTGAAATACAATTTCAGAGAATAGCTTATAAATTGTGAAATTCAAAAATTTCACCTTCTTCTATATACATCTATTTACTTCTCCATTTCCAGATTGTCTTATCTTATGTTAGTTTAAGTCATTCAAAAATTCTTGAAAATTCTTTCCCAGCACTCTCAATCCATTATTTTATGCATCTTCATATAACATACAAAACTTCAGTTCGTTCAGTATTTTTTACTCAAATTCTATTCACAGGTATCACTAATGATTGTCAATTTTTTAATATCAGTTTTTAAAGATGTACTTCAAAGGTCATTTGCAGGAATCATCCTTTTTCTCATTCAAGATTTCAGTTTTCGACTTCAATTCGACACTTCTAAATATTGCATTTCACTTCTAACTTTTTATAATCTTGAAACAATCAGAAAAATGTTGTAGCAAGCACTATTTAAAGAATCACAGTCGCTTCATGTTTTATCATTTGATGCTCATTGCACTGTATTTAAACATAAATGTTGCCTTCTGATAAATCTATTCAAATGCAATTAAATGACTAGCAGAAATGATAGTTCTAATGATCTCTCCGTCCTTTCTTCATTCAGCAAAAAAACTAAAAATACTGTCGTGCTCTTTCATTGTTTTTCCAATGATTCAAATAATCGCGATTCAAATTTTGTTAAAAAATAAGATTGCTCATCGAACACATCAGTCATCATCTTATAGTCGTGATGATTTCATCTAAAATATGCGAATTTTCAGATATTACTTATAAATTGATGCATGTTTTATTATTTATAAGCAAATTTAGTGGATGCCGTTACATCCGTGTAAACCAATTGCGTCTTTTAATAGTTCTCACCAAAATAGTGCTTTTAAAACATCCTTTCTTTCTAGAACTGGTCGGGCAAGAAGATGAATCTGTTCACGGTGGAACAGCTCGAACTAATCAGGCGACTACGCTTGACGGGTATTACACCCGAAGCTGTTCTAGAGGTAAATTTTTTCTCCAGTTTCTTCTTAGACTTGCGCTATTTCTTGCAAAACAGAAATTTCTTTTTCAACCGCTTTGGGCAGCTATACACATTATACTGCCATTGAAAAATGCACCGTGCTGGACATTCACGGTAATCTGTTGATAGCGATCTTATTGCTTCTCGGAAATCTTCGTATCTCAATCCTCTATCAATATTAGTATTTTTGGGTATCCGATATCAAACAAAGTTCCTGAACATCGAATGATGCAAATTCAGCAAAATAGAAATCTTCAAATGCTTCGATAAAATCTTACTTCATAACATCTTCCTATTTTAGGCTAGCACCTTTATATTAATTTTTGATTTTAATAGCAATTCCCTTACTGAATTCGTATGTTTCAACTAATCTTTCAGTCCCAGTCTTTCGGCATATCGATGAAAAAAGCAGAAGTCAGTGAAATCCGCCGAACTTCTGTGTTTTTGTAATGTATGACGAGCCTGTTTTTTGATCTTCTACAAAATTATTTATCTATGTTGTCCAAAGTTGCCAATTTGCTTTGGAAATAGTAGAAAAAACCTGTCTCTTTGTCTGAAGAATTGGAAGAATCACAAACAGAAATAAACTCTGAAAATTGAAAAATAAGCTTTCTTGGTTGCGAAATTCTAAAATTTCAGTTCGGTGAGCTGAAAGTGTCAGTTAACTGTTAAACATAAGAGATTATATGTGTGAAAGAAGATAAAATATTCCTACTATCTGGGAAAAACTTAAAATTTTTCATGTTAACATAGTTGCTGTTCAAGTTCATTCAAAAATTTGCTATCCTTCTGAAAAGCATTATGCATGCTACTTAAAAACTAACAAATGAAAGTGAGGAAATTCGAGACTTCTCTCGAGAAGACTTTTTCAAGTTCAAAGTCGGTGCTAATTTCTTCAAAAATCACAAATCTTTAGTTATCTAGGTAGAGTAAGGCTGTAAATTTTGCTAGCCAGTCATTGACTTTACTATTGTTATGAACATAATTATATCTCAAAAAATCTATTCGTGTATTGATTGACATATTCTACTAAAGATAGACTATAAAAACAGCCTTAAAGGCCCAGAACTTCACCCAGAATTGAATTACCTCTAATATTTTTGTTTCTTTTATCCTAAATGCAGTAATTTTAGTGCTGGAACTCATTTAATTTCTAAAAAAGAAATGCAAAAGATACATATAGAAAGAATGTAGAATTAAATCTTTAAAAGGTCATTCCACATAATTTCCATACTGTACCGTATTGTTTTCGATTTGTTACACAAACTTTACAGTGCTGATTAGTCACTTAGGTCTATTACACAGTAATTTGATTAAACATTCTCCACTGTACTTTTCAAGGATTGTTAAATTGTACATCCTGCTGTGCATACTTGTTAACATCTCACACCTTCGCAGTTTTCAGAAAGAGAATAGAGAGCACAACTTACTTCTCAATTATAGAAATATTTGTGAACAAATGCTGCATATTTTATAAATAAATTAGAGGAAAAGCTTCAAAAATTAATGAACATTCGCAATTTATTTGTTGAACATTTCCTGTACATTGTATCATCCAACAAGGCATGAAAGGAAGAAGAAAGTAGTGGATCAAGACAAATCACATTTCATTGGATACAACCATATTTTCTTACTTACTACATGATAAAACATGAATTTTTTTATTGATGCATTTATTTTTATATCATTAAACGGCCAAAAAGTTTAATGAAAACATTTTGAAGTCTTCATTAAACAAATTTTGCAAAGAATGTACAGTGCATGCTAAGATGACTTGAACTGATATTAGCAAGTGAGAAAATGAAATTAAACCATTGCCATAAAACAAGATGAAGAAATCAATATGTGCCAAGGATTAATTACGGTTCAGAAGTACGACGCCGAGTTTGTTTGCTGCAGAAAAGCAGAAAGTAATGCAGAAAGTGAGACTAAAATTGAGAATCATATGCTTACAGTAAATTGATTTGATATGAATTAAGGAACAAAAACGCATCAGTTTTAACTATCCAATTGTTTGTTCTGACTTGGCAATTAATTAGCAATTCATTAATATTAATCTTTACTTAAATTTTTTTATTAGTGCAAAGTAATGCACAATATGAGCTGTAGTTAGTATATTATTCGCTTTTAAAAAGTATGAAGTCGGACCTAAAGTACAAACTGTAAGCAATATTTTGTAAGTGAGATGAAGACCGAAAATTTGTTGACGTGCTGGAGATTGAAGTTGTTAGGCTGGTTTAAAATCTTTTTTGAAATACATTTTTGTTTTAGAAAGTTTAATTTAGATTAATATTTATTTGCAGCTTTTTTGAATATTGTATGCTCATTTTTCATTTTTTCTCATTATTTGAAAAAATATCATCTGTTTCATTTCTATTTGTTATGGAGCAAAATTATTCCTTACTTTTCACAAACACAATCATTGATCTTTAATAATCAATTAAATTAACAAGTTTTTCGATAATCAATATTTTAGTCTAAACAACTCTCGAGTTATGATCTTCAATGATGATGCAGATAAATTGCAGGCCTTTAGAGCACTAGAACAAATAGAAGCGGATTTGGATGCAGCTCGAATCCAAACAGCAGCCCTGGCAGCGCTCATTGCACCCGCGACAAAAATGTTTCAATTTGATGATGGCGCTAATGCGTTCGAATTAAGCAGTCCTATCCTATTGCAACATCTCAGAAATCAGGTTTTGTCTCTTTTCCAATCTTTATAGAGATTACCGATATCAGTATATCAACGTCTCGATATAGCTCATTTCCAACAAGAGTTCAAATTACTTACAGTTCAAATTACGTGATTCTCTTACGAAGTACAATTTAGAGTTTCAAACGTGAAGTTAATTTGAATCTTTTAGAATAAGTCCTTTTTCTTTTTTTTAACATCAGCCTTTATGAAACTGATTAAATAGTTGTCGTGAAAGACAAGAGGTTGAAAACAATATTTGGAAAATTAAATTCAATTAGCAGCTGCTATTTAAGAGCAATTTGCCACCTGCACTTCATTCTGTATATCTTATTGAATTAAGAACTTGAGAATTCAATTTAGAGTTCCAAACATGAAGTTAATTTGAATCTTTTAGAATAAGTCCTTTTTTTTTGACATCAGCCTTTATAAAATTGATTAAATAGTTGTCGTGAAAGACAAAGGTTGAAAATAATATTTGGAAAATTACATTCAGTTAGCAGCTGCTATTTAAGAGCAATTTGCCACCCGCACTTCATTCTGTATATCTTATTGAATTAAGAACCTGAGAATTTTTTTATCTGCTCTTTTTCAGGTCCTTCTTATTGTTTTCTATTTCGTCTTCATCAATATTTAGATAATCACTCTCATTAAGGATGATAGAGCAAAATAATTCAATAACACTACTTTACACCAAACAACTTAAGCTTAATGAACTAAATGATTAGCTTTCGAACATTTGACAGAATTTTCCTCTTCATATTGAATTTTCATTTTCTGAATTTTTTTTTCCTTCTCCATTGATGTTTCTCTACTAATTCGTTGACTGGTGATAAGGAAGATGGCCAATTATTTACTAAAAGTTTTTATTCTGATAAATGATTTTATTACAAGCAAGAATTGCATTTCTATTTGATTGATTTTATTACAAGCAAGAATTGCATTCCTATTTGATCCTGTCTGATCGCACTGCAAGTGTGCAGATTCTGGTAAAATAGTAAAAAATTTATTTTCAATACAATAAATCTTTCGCTGTTTATTAGAGAAATTTGAGAAACACTCGGATATTCTCGTGAGGATTTTTTTTCAATATTTTGCCAAATTTTCGTAACAAGAAATCGATCCATCATTCATTTCTCTATTCTACAGTATCTTATCCGTCCGAAGATTTCTTTTCGCAGTTATCAAAATCCTCCAAAACAAAATATATTTCTCATTTTAGAAACGAGAATTTCCCTTTCTTTAATTTGCACTTTATTCATCAAGTGTTCAATAATTTAGTATTTTGTAAAAGCGTAATTTATCGAACGAACCTCTTTATTCACTTCAGTTGGATAATACTGATGAAATTTTTAAAAAATAATTTCGATTGAGTGAATTCTTTATATACCTGCATATCTCAGCCTATTAATACTGATTTTAATCAACAAATTTAATACTAAAATTAAATTAATCTGATGTTAGTTTCGGGCAAAAAATTAAATTAGATTGTGCATAAATCGATAAATCGTCATGCAAATGATGAAAGCAACTCTAAAAAGCACTGCATACAATAGAAAAAACAACGAAGTTGCGACTGAGACAGTATATTATTATCTTATTTTCTATAAACAATTAATAAAGGTAATAATTATCAGCATTATTTGTCACACATTCGCAATTTTATTTTAATAATTTCTTCCATTCACTGTTCAATTTCTCATACTTCTGTTTTAATCTGTTTTTATTTGTTATAAGAATAATTTTTTCTTGCTTTTGACAGAAATTGAAACTCTTTATTGACTAAGATAAGAAATCTAATTTTCGCAGATGAGTGATAAATGTATTAGAGTTGAAAATCCGGATATCCTAATATCAATCATGGATAAAGCATCAATATTTTTTCATTGAACTAAAAATAGAGCTAGAAACTCAATAATTTTTCAGCCGACAGCACTTGGAAGCTCAATAAATAATGCTTTGCTAATCTTTTAAGTATTCTGTACTGTTGATATGCTTCGGATTTGATTATTGCGTTTGTCAAAGTTCCTTACATACTAACCTACTCTATCAAGAAATTCGGCTATTGAAAATATGTTGAAAGGGAGAGATTACAACGAAAATTTCTTTAACTGTTCAAGTTCCTTTCTTTTTCATCATCCATTCACGTTTCTTGTCTTCGCGGTCGTGGTCGCTGACACCGGCAAATGATACGAATTAATTACTCTCTGGCGTCACAATCAATCTTGATATCAACTACGATAAACATTTCTTATCGAAATGTCGAAGGACAATTTTTGTTTCGACTATTTTTTCCCCTTAATTTTTTAAAATTAATGATGTTGGGAAAAAAGAAGAACAGCAAATAGAAATAATCCCTGAAGTTTCCCCTTCTAACATACGAATAATTACAACTGATTTCATTTGTAGTGAGTGGTGGGTTGGGTAAAAAGATAAATTGAATTCAAAGGCATTTGGTGCCAATTACCCTCATGATTACGATGCATGAATTTCCTATTTGTTTCAGTTTTTAGTTTTGTCTCATTTAGTTTTTCAGGCTCCAGTACCGGTTACTATCAATGCATCATCTTCACCGTCTTTGTCAGCCACATCACCTGACCGATGCGCTGTTCAGAATTCTCTGCCTCTTTCAACAACTGCTGGTGGCACGACACCTACTGGCGCAAACGATGCGGCAACATCAGCGGTAGCTACTGCTGCGGCTCCAGTACCGCCAACTTGTCTCCTCGGACAGTATAATTTCGAAGGCTCTTCATCATCGAACTGTAGGCCGATCCGTTCCCAGAGGACACCGATGCGTGAAATCACAACGTTAGATGATCCTAGCGAATTGGACGAGTTCATGCAGCAAGGCGAAGAAGCTTGCATATTGGATATGAAAAAGTTTATCACGCAATTTTCACTTAGGCAAACCACAGTTGCTATGATGACGGGTTAGCTTTTCAGATTTTCAACAATGCCGCTTTCGCTGAAATTAGGTTCAAGTGGATTTGAAATTGTATAGGATTTCTTTAAATCATGGCTAACTTTGGCTTTAGCTAATTAGTGTTTGATCCGAAGATTAATTTTATGTACGTTAGTAATTTTTTCCAGTATCACTGCCCAATAATTGCTTTTCAAAATTCAGGAGTTTCTCAGCCATATATTTCAAAACTGCTGAATGGTAATCATCGTGAATTGTCGTTACGTTGTCGAAAAAATATTTATTCCTGGTATCTGAATTGTAGGCGACATCCAGAGAAACTTTGTAAGTTAAGAGTTAAGAGTTCAATATATAAAATTTGTCATCTTTTCTAGTCTGAAAGTAAAATTTGAAAATTTGGGAAATTCCTATTTTCAGCTTCTTTTCTTGCCGATCCATCCACTCGTTTGGAGACAAATGGTGATGGTGAATTGATTCCACAGCGCCGTGAACGATATGTTTTTCGCCCGATATTAATCAGAATTTTAGAGGGTTTCTTTGCTCAAACACCATTTCCGGATTTAAATCGTCGAATTGAAATTGCCACTGTTTGTAATCAGGCATTACAGATAGATAAGAAAGGTATGTTGATTTTGGAAGACCCTCTGTTATTTCACATTTTATCATACTTGACCGATTGTTTTGTGAATAAGTTATTCAGAATAGAGCTTAAAACAGATATCTGCAGGAGTAGGGCTGATGCCAAAAGAAGTAGTATCACCACAGGTTGTTGCAAATTGGTTTGCCAACAAACGAAAAGAATTACGTCGGCGTTCTAATGATGAATGTAACGAGGCTAACACTGCAAATCTATCACAAGTTGTGAGTTAACCTTAAATTATATTTCTTGGATCCTAAAATACTGTTTTGATATTTTTATGAAGAAAAAAGTGAAAAAAATAAATGTATTTTAGAAAGCCGAAGAAAAGTTATAAAGGGATAGACTTCATTTTGGCTTAAGTTAGCTTAACTTAAGTTAATTTTGGCTTAATTTTGGCTTAAGACGTTCTGTTCGCGGTCAGTTTCTTGTATTCATCTATTCATCATTTATTTAAATACTTCACTTAAATAGAGATCCATTCTAGCAATAAGCTTTCTTAAAACCAGTTTAATTTACTCATTGATGGCGCAAAGAATAGAATTTAATCTTATGAAAGCATGCTTTTAGAGCTCACCCGATGCTACTATCTCATCACCATCACCAACAGCTAGCATATCAAATACACCAATGGAGACAGATCGGATGGGTCTGGATGATCGAATCGTTGCATCGGTTGCTACCTCCGTTCCCATTTCCGTTCCAGCTTTCCGACCGGGAAACAGCCCAATTGAAGTCGAAACAAGTCTTTTCTCCTCACTTTCGCATCAGCAACAAACAACGCCTGGGCAAACGTTGTCGAATCCAAATAATTTCTGCCTAAAACCAGATCCGGAATCACCTGTATCAGCGGCGTTGCCAATTGCGTCAACTAACTGTACTAACATAGATGATACGGATCGTGATTCGATAGATCCATCAGCGCAGCAGTCACAGCAACCGTCGAATGGATCATCATCTTCAGCAGGTCAATGCTTAGCAGAAATACAATGCCAGCTAGATCTGGTGAATAATTCGGTATTGGCATTAGTAAATCCATACAATAATCAAATCCATAATTCGGTCATAAAAGTTGAACAAACTGCAGAATAATGAATAGGTGTGAATGAATTAGGGTGCATGAAAAATACCCATCTTCTACAATTAAGTTAATCCCTTTCTGGATTCCTACTTTGGATTTCCTTCTTCTGTCAACTTCTTCACCATATTATTTGTATTTTATCTTTCTTTGCTATTGTTAAATAATCTCGATTGATCCTAATCTGAGCATCCTTTCCAAATTTCTGGGAGATCGTAATTAAAGATATTGATCTTGTTTCTATGTGAGAATTTTTTATAGCGCTGCTTCCAATTTACTAAGAAGAAACGCATTTTAAAATTTTTGTTAGAAATTCATTTATGTTCATAACTGCCATGATTTTCTTTTATTGGTTTGCTGTTTCCTTTGCCTTGTATAATATCACAAATCTGTTTTTTCTTAATACAAAGATTTTGTAGATTTTGCATAATCAGTGGCATTATTAGGAATAATGATGGGTTCGTTGATGATGCAGATGATTGTACGTAAATCCGCGTACGTTTTTTGGTTCAGATCGTTCCCGAATTTTTAGTTTGAATTCCCATTAATTTTGACATTGAATTGTTTCAACTCTCTTCGTTGTTAATTTATTTCTTCACTATATTACAATCCACAAGGACCACCTTTTTTAAGCATCTCATGATAGCAATTTAATTCTATTTTATTTCCCGATTCATACCTTATCTGATTAACTTTTAAAAGCGTTCTTTTCTAACAGTGATTTATGATTAGAAGTTCACTAAATTCTGATACCAAGATCAATTACTTTCTGCTCCATGCTTCCAAGTATAGTATACTGTTTGAATTTCTTACTCTTCTCATTTTTTAAGCAGAACGAAAATTGAAAATCCCCCCAATATGAGTTTACAATTTCTCAAGTAGGTTACGGAACATCTTCATAATTTATACATATTCCTCTTCAGTAATTGATTTTTTGTAAGTGCTATGTAAAATTCGATATATTTATTTTTTTATAATTTAACACTTCCAATACTCAAAATTTTGTTGCTGCTAGACAGGGTTACGTTATTTGATATTTGTCGTAAATATTTGATATTCAAATCGTTGTTCTCTTACTACTAATTGCTGTTACTCATTCAATTCGTATTCTTTTTCTAATTACCAGTAAAAATCGTGTTGTTCTGCACGATCAATGGAATCGATTGAAATCTAAATTCCACTTTTGAAATAACGAAATAAAATGCCGAATAATCACTCCTTCCAAAATATTTCCGATTTATTTTTAATTTCCTCTACACAAAAAATCCATGCTAAATCATGTTGTTTCAACTTAGTCGTATTCAAATTACAAAGTTCATTTAAATTTTATTCGCATATAGTTTGTTTGAGGTGTTATTGCACATCTATTTGTTTGATATATCCATACGCGTATTCTTCTTATCTTTTTATATATCATATGTTTTTGTGAATGAATTATGCTCGGGTTTTTGAATTTTTTATTCTTATGTAAATTGAATTGATTCCACACTTCTAATTTTTCTGATCCATTTTGCTATCTTATATAACATTATGCAAATAAACATGAAATATTTGAAGGAAAAAATTTTACCGATAACAAAAGACGATCATTTGGTTTACAAAACTTGTAAAAATTTGAATTACGAAACAGGGGACACAAATTTGTAGGTGTTGGGTCGATTCAAGTATAGGTAATTGTAGAGTTGTCAACTTACTGATGTGAACAAGTGAAAAAATTTGTTTCATATAGATAATGCGAAGACTGTTGGCATAACTTTATAGATGAATCTATAAAGACTGACTTAACCTAAGCAAATTAGAGAATCATGCGCGTCTTCTTCACTTTGAATAATCCTGGAACTATAGTATTTACATTTTCATTTGTTAAGATGAAAAATCTGTTTAACTGCTAAAAACCTTTCCGAAGCATGAAAATCAAGCATTAAATTTGAAATTAGAAAACTGTATATGTAATTAGATTACTTCGTAAAACGCTCCTCTGAGTCATATCTTCTTATTTTTTATACTTGATTGATCAACAAGTTTGTGAAATGACATTAAGCTTCTAGAGAAGCTGCTAACGCCATTAAATCACGGAATAGAGCTAACAAATCTTTATTTCAATCTTCACCTGCTTCATCGGTAAAAATCGCGAAATTTATATCCGTCTAAGCACTAAGCACTGAAATGCTTAATGTACGTAAAACGGTGGGCTTAGGTTGTTTATTGCCTACCATTGGACCTAAGCCTAGGAACATACGCTCATTACCTATTCACTGTTACTAACAAATGAAATAATACCAATGTCTCAATTCATTGAAATAAAAAGTAACTCTAACAATGAGGAAAAATAATTGCATTGCTTTCCCCCAAATGAAAAATTTCTGGAACTTCCTATTTCGCATATTCCCTTTCTTTACTCATATTCCCAAATGGCATAGAAACAAGAGTAAAAACACAAAAATATTATTAAAATATACAAATATACCATTTCTTAGGGATTCTCGAAAAAAGATGAGTCAACTATGCCTTACCGATTTTCCACTATCTATCATTGCACTGTTCTAGAATAAAAAGAAATGGGTATTTGGTCCTTTCAACAAAAAACGCTCCCTGAATTTAGTGAGAACTAAATAATAGCAACCCTTCCAGACCAAAAAACTCAAGCAATACACAATGCATAATGATCACGAAGCTATAAAAGCTCGTAAATTTTGCAAAACATCATGCAACGAGAAATCTAGAAAAGCAGTTATCGATTCCGCTAAAAAAGAACAACGTATTTCACTGAATACTGGATAATAGTCTATCATTCTGTTGAGATTAACTTATAGAATTTTTTGATAAAATCTGACATAAGAGAATATTTAGCAATATACACTGATGAACAACAAAAAATAATTGATTACATGCAACATCATAAAGCTGAAACAGTATCTACAACAACAAGTACTGACAATTTAAAGAGCAGCATTGTGGAAACGCTAACAACTTCTAGACTGTACAACGAATTTTAAAGCCCTACTGAAAAATTTTATACTGATACAGGGAGAAGAGAATACAAGACTTATTTATTCTGCTTACCTTTTGATTAATAAATGCTGTGAGCATGCAACGAGGCAAAATTTGACTTGACAATTTCGCCCAGAAGGAGTAAAAAAAGCGATATACTACTTTAAAGCTTTCGAAAAAGTGCTTATACTTAATGTGCTTTTAAGTAGAACAACCTCTGATCCACAGGAACTAACAACTGACAACGTTTTAATTAATCTGTTAGTTCTTTAATGCAATTATAAAAACTAAAAGCCCATGCTTACCTAATACCTTCAGTATGAAACTACGCAATAAAATTCTATAAAGAATCGTAATTCGTCAATTACTAACTTTCTAACATGGAAGTCAGGAAAAGAACTGTATACTGCTTAATAAAAGGAGAATTTGAAGAGAAAGGAATACATTTTGCAATGTTAACGAAACTGTACAACATTTGAAATTTATTTGTCAAGTTTAATGAATTAGAGCTCTAAAGTAACAAAATATTTTAACGCGCGAGCGTACCAATTAGTGAAGCGCACATTTCAAAGAACTGCATCGTTTGTGATTGCTTAATGGGTATCGGCGAAGGGAGAGGTGAATGATCAACCTGAAATTGACAGTTTTTAGATGACCGCTTTTGAAGAAAATATAGAGATGCTCGAGATTTGTACTCTTTTAAATGAAAATATCATGAATAACTTACTTCCATTGGAACTGGCAATGATTGAGCACGACCAGTTCTTAATGAAGGCTTCACAGGCATTGAAACTGATGCATGACGCGATGAACTTGCACTGCCTACAAATCACTTATAACTTTGCCTCCTATAAAAGATAAACATATATAAATCAATTATAATCTTGCCTCCTATACATACTGAGTACAAAGATAAATTTCAAAAAGTAACCATTAAAAAATACGTTTAAAAGAAGAAAAACTAATTTAATTTATGAGAAGTTCCAAAATGCCCTTACCTGCGTCTTCGTCAACAAGGCTTTTGAAATCAAGGAGGTAGCTTTTTTGGTCCACCTGATATAGCTGAAGGCTCATCTTGGGCTAAATTTGACTGCGTTATGTCCAATATTATTCAAAGAATTCACCCAAATAAAGTATTCGTCACAATAAAATGTAAACTGAATAAAATGTAGGAAATAATACACTCACAGGCTCATGAGCTGAACATTCAGGTTTTTTCCGGACAATAATGTGATAAGGATTAAATATTTTCCATTCGAAACCAAGCGACTTCATTGCTTTAAACACTTCATACATTATGTCTTCTGTAAAAATATAACTTCAAAATCGGTTTTTCATAATCTCCGAAAGTACTGCTTCCTCCGAAATACCTTCCTAAAATAGAAAAGTGTTTTAAGAGGAAAAATACCTGGCCGACTTTGGCTTCTTATTCCAAGATGCCATTTAGCTCGTCTTACATGAGGAGATTTCTGAGAAGATACTACATTAGAGGACGACTGTGACCTGTGATGACTGTTGGACACTGAATCACCGCTACTACCAATATTCTCCAAATACGGGGTAATTTTATTTGATCCTAAACCATTACTTCCCAGAGATATTGCCAAGCAAAAAAATTAGTACCGATTCAAGTTTTTAAAAAAACAGTAGGAAATGCAAAAATTCTGATGTTCCAAAGAAAAAATTTAAGATGCCTGATATTCGTTCTGGGTGTCTGTGAAACATATCGGCCGCTTGAAATTTCCCTGTTGGCGTGACTTGATAAAATTCCTCAATTGAAAGCTTTGCAGCTAAATAGCATCGTTTTAAACTGAATAATAAAAAGCAAGCAACAAAATATTGATATCTTAGTCCCTTCAAAAATCTTACTGAAATTTCCGATAAATAAAACCTTTCATTACAAAGGTAATGAAGACCGGGCAAATCATAAACTGTAGTAACTAACTGCGAGCACAGATTGGTAGAAGTGTTTTGATGAGTTCTAAATAAGTTAATGAAACTAAAATATTATAAGAAATTAATTTCAAGTATCGGTATAATAAGTAAAAAGGAGTAAAAATACGATAACAAGGATAAAACGTAATAAAAGTTAGAAAATTGCTGTAATCTAGGTAAGTAGTGTAATTTCTTGCTATGAAATTCGCTAATTCAAGAATATATAAATGCATAAAAGTTCTACAGTGAAGAGGAAAAAATGGCATTACTCACAATAAACGACCCTTCCAAGTAGAATGTGAGTTTGGGATAAAATTTCATGCAACTCATGAGGGATCAATAACGGCAGTAAAAGTGAGGAAGAGATTAATGCATTGAGTGCATTAATATTGTTGGAAAATTGTTAATACAAGGTAAAAGCTATACTTTAATTACATAAAAAAGTAGTGCTCTATGAAAATCTGCTAAGATCTTTCCTGAAAAACAAAAATTACAATATAGTAACTTACTTTCATCAGCAATGCGTTTATTATCAACGATTAGGTTGTAAGCAATACTCAAATGATGGTGTGGATCGTCGCCCAACAAGGCATTTGTTACATCTTCCTCCAGTACACCATATCGCTATAAAAAAAAAAAAAAAACAATTTCGTTATCTGATACTGTCTGCAACTTTCACTATCCTTTCATTTCGACAAAAAAAAGGATCAAGAACACAGAAAATCCAGTTATAGTTATTATGAATAAAATCATTTAAATAATGCATACTTGAGCAAAAACAAATGAAAATAAGCGCATACCCTGGTTACCTCCTTCACCGCTTCTATGTCGACAATAGAAGCCTCACTTTCGTTGATTGGTGGAAACAAATAAGCTGACAGATCTTTTTGAAACCAATCATGCTGTCTAAAAATTTAGAACCAAGAGAATAAAACATGCATGATAGCGGAGTTGTTGAACTGAAAGTGATTAAAGAAGCTTACATAACATCTTTAATTGTAGCTCTTTTCATTGGATCAACTTGCAGCATGTGTAATAACAAATTAACCACTTGCTTCTCCAAATGATCAGGAATTGGAAAAATGCCAGCTAAAAAACTCACAATATGAAAGTAAATTTTCTCCATTTCTTCCAATCTTTTTATCTATCTTTCTGTTATTCGATCAATACCAAATCATGATCTTACCAGAGTTTAATTCATCAAAATTAGTTGGCACCATTGGTAAAAAAAAAGAGTGAAATACCTTTGATTTTCCTAAATAAAGATGGCACATGTTCATCATCAAAAGGCAGAGTACCACACAGAAGAGCGTATAAGATAACACCACAAGACCATACGTCTACTTCGGGACCAGCATATAATCTAGAAAGTAGTACTATTAATAGAATTAGTAAAAATCAACAACGTAAATTTCCATAAAACTTCAGTAAAAAATTAAATATTTATGTAGCTTACTTTCCAGAAATGACTTCAGGTGCTGCGTAATTTGGACTGCCGCAACTTGTTCGTAAAAAATCTCCATCTGTCATTATGTTCGACAAACCTGGAAAATAGCACAGAAACTTAAATTACCGTCTACTAAAAAAACACATTTAAATAAAACCGAATTTTAGGAAAGACCATATAATTTGAAAATCATATAAAAGAATACAATATAATAGAGATTTGAAGCTAACCAAAATCTGCTATTTTCACATTATTTTTATCGTCCAGAAGTAAATTTTCCGGCTTTAAATCCCTATGTACAACCATGTGACGATGACAGTAGTCCACACCCGAAATTATCTGCTGGAAAAACCGTCGTGCTTCTGGAGTCTTTAGCTGAAATAGGCTGGTTTTCTTTTATTTATCAAAGCAAAAAAATATATGGTTCGAAAAAGTTGCTCCTTTAAGAAATATTTTGTTCCGGTAGAAGTTTTGTATTTCATATTTTTGGGCAGGGAAAGTAAGAGAATTATTCGAGGAATTGCTTTACGATGAGTAAAGCTGACAAGCAAATCAGGCAAAATATTCAATTAAAACAAACTCTTCCATGTTTAACGATATAATCGAAAAGTTCACCACCCGCTACATATTCCATTATCATAAAAATATCTGTTGGTGTGCTTATTACTTGATACCTGAATCATATGATATGCTATTGTAACAATGATGGAAGCAAAAATAATGGAAATCCGTGCATTGTGCTACTTAATAAAATCTTGGTTTTTTTTTTTCAAATCTGATTCTCCATATGAAAAATAAAAAAGAAGTGATAAAAGATTTACATTTGAACCGGTAAATAGCTACAAAATAAAAGAAACGAGATTGAAAATTTGCAAAGGAAAATTAAAATTTAACGATAAATGCCCGAAGGGAAAACTTACAAACGAATGATATGTGGATGTCGAAAAAGTGATAGATTTTGAATTTCACGACGTATTTTACCAACAACATCCAATGTTTTGATCTTTTGTCGATTCAAAATTTTTACAGCAACTTTATAACCCGTGCCTTCATGAGTGCCTACTTAAATTTAATAAAGTTTAAAAATATCTAATTATATCATATAGTTAACAGTAAAATTACTTTACTTAAAAAGATAATTGAACAAAGAATCTATTCGAGTTAATGAGTAGTAAATGAGTAAAGTAAGTAAGTAACCTTTGACTTTGCCAAAAGTTCCAACGCCAAGAGTTTGATTTAGAACATAATGACCAATCTTAATCTGTGGATGCTTTGATATGTCACACGATGACGACATCTTTCTGCAAGAAGGTCACAACCCTAAAACACGCAATATAACAAATTACATTCAACGCACAATCCCCCTCTACGCACTACCTGTTGTCCATCGTCCGAACACTTCACTTTCACTTTCCGCCCGCCCACACACCTTAAAATCCCTAATGCACTTCTTCGTTGGCTAAGTGCCAGTGGCAACACACCCATTCTAAGACACAAATAGCGTTCAGCAGCAGCAGCAACAGGGCTGGTTGTTTCACTTGATTCTGACGTAGAGGTGAGCAGCAGCAGCAACAGAGCTGGTTGTTTCACTTGATTCTGACGTAGACGTGAGCAGCAGCAGTAGCAACAGAGCTGGTTGTTTCATCTGATTCTGATGTAGACGTGTGTACGTGTGACTGTTACTTTTTTTAAAGTTTCATCTCTTCTAGGCTTATTTCTTTTGTCTTATAAGTACAATGAGAAGAAGCCATTCAAGTGATATGATTTGCTTGGAATGATGGGACAGTTACTGTAGTTCATTTAGATTGAGATGAACTTTCCATTTAGGCTTCCTGCATAAATGAATCAGGTAAGCATCTATTATCCTATAATGGAAGTTCAAATCAGGTAAGCATCTATTATCCTATATAATGGAAGTTTATTATTTTGTTTTTATCTCAAATTTTTCCTCAATGAAGGAATTTTTGGGAAAAAATACGCTGCATAAGCAACAAATATTATATATAGGATCGAGGAACAGTTAGTTTACTTTCCTGATAGAACTATTAGCTGTCAGTTCTGTTAACACAAACATATCACAATATTTGCAATATATGATGGAAAGATGAAGTTTTCAAATTGTTAAGTTGAAATTTCCTTTCACTAAATTATCAAAGCTTGCACTTTCGTTTTTTATCCATCATTTCACAATAACAACAGTACAAAGTTTTTAGTTTCCTGCTATCAACAAGAATTCGCTGGAGTCAAATATTGATTCTAAAACAGTACTCCGAAAAAGAGACTTATTGTTTTCCGTATTTAATAGTTGATCTTTACTTCAGAACTCACAAATATATAATTCGATAGCATTTTGGTAACGGTAAAATTTAAAGTGACATCGGAACTTGTCGAATTTCACTTCAAAAAAAAAAAAAAAAATGACAAAAAAGCCCAAATTTTCATCTCACCTATATCACTAAAATCATTAAAATCCAATCATTTAAGTATCATTAAAATCCAATCATTTAAGTATCATTAAAATCCAATCATTTAAGTATCATTAAAATTCAATCATTAAAAGTATCATTAAAATTCAATCATTAAAAGTATCATTAAAATTCAATCGTTTGTCCATTTTCCTTTGTACTACTCTTACATATTTTTCTTGTAATGGTGATCTCTGTACCAGAAATTTTCAAAAAGTCTTTCAAAATTTTCTTGGAAAATGTTTTACAGCAAAAAAAAAATACAGTTTCTATTAGTTGTTTAACAAATTGCCTTCAGATGAACAAATTCTAAGTCAAATGTTTCGTCAGAAAATATTACTATTGAAAATATGTTTCCTGGCGATATTTGCAAAGATTTTTAAAGTACAGTTGTAAGATTTTAGGTGGTCAATCCTCTAAAAGTGGTCAGTTATTAGCCAGCTATGAAAAAGCGGTCACCAATTTGAAAATCCATCCAGTATTTCCAAGCTAAAATATAGGAACTGATAATCATTTTACCTTAACTAGAAAATTTAAGGTTTTAAAATTAGTGATCTTAACCAATTCTCATTATTAAACTAGGAAGTCCAGATTATATATACCACCGATACAATTTTAGGAAAGTCAGCGCATGTTGAACATCATGCCAATTTCGCACAAAGACGAGAATCTCCAGTGGCTAGAAACAATAAATAGCAATTACAGGTAGTACATGTTTCTTGCATCCCAAGAAGCCATTGAATTTAACTCTGCAAAACATTAGCAAACTGACCTCAGAAATATTATTTCGAATTGTCAAATCAAGTTCGACTAACTTGCCGTAGAACTTGTATACTCTCTATCTTTGTGTTTAATCTTTACAAATACCGACGACATGTCACATGTTTTTTGTTGGGATTACCGTTTCTTCTGCTTATTGTGCGATAGTTGCAGCTGAAGCTATCTACGTCTCGATGCTTGAATATCAATGTAATGTGATATGAAAATTGTCATCTTACACTTTCTTAACGTCATTTTATTAAACATTTTGTAGGGAAGCGAAGTCAGAAGTACACATGGTGAAAAGTAGAATCATCAAACGAACAACTGACCGTAAAAACTACAATTTTTTCTCACAAAAATTTTTTGCGAAGAATACTTTCGTTTCAAATGAATAACAATGCCCAAGAAAAGAATTTGTTTTGCACATATAGGAAATTATATTAGTGGTTGGTTTAAACTTTGCTCCATTAGTGTGATTGATACTATTGCACTAATTCCAATACATTTAATGCAATAACAAACTTCGAGAAGCAAAAAGCAACAAAGTGCAGATCGGGATAATCCTAACTGCATTTACTCCTTCCTACTATTTAATTTTTTCAAGTTGTTCTGCATCGGTTTTCTAAACCCATGAAAGTAGTAAAATTCAGTGAAATCATACAAAACAAAAAACATTTTAACAACAAATATGAACATATTCCGTATCGCAGCAATGAATCTCCAGCAGGCAAAAAAAAAAAAAATGGAAAAGCGAGAAAATCAAGAAATAAGCCAAAGCTAAGAAAAAATTAAATGAAAATATGAAATGGAAAATTCCCGCATTCGAATTTCTATAAAATAACAGCTGGAAGTTGCAGCATAAAACAAAATACAAAAAATCCTGTTATACAAAGCTGTGTCCTTTTCATTTGACAAATACAATACATCAACCACAGAATGTTGAATCATATCAAGCCAGGAAATGAAATTTTATTGAGGTACTCTCATCTTAAAATTTTGACATCCTAATATTATTATTTTTTCACAGTTTTCATAAAGAATTCAGTTTTCGAGAAAGAAGTTGAATCTCTCGCTTATCGACGTAAAAATTTCCTGAATTGCAGCAATAGTAACAACTAAGAAAATTTCAGAACAAGCGAGGCGAAACCAGGTAGAGCATAAACAACATAAAAAAATAAGCAAAAGCAAATTAATACAAACCGAGAAAATGAAGTCATTTATTCTTTCTATTAAAACAAACAAATGTTTCTAAAACTAATATGACAGAAAAATGAAAACAAATCATGAGGTAGTGTATTTTTATAACACAATGCTTAAAGATTTTTTACAAAAACAGTTTAAAAAGATCTATGACAGTCTCAAGAAGGGGTTATAACAAAGGTGGTCTTAAATCTTCTTTTAGATTGTCACACAAGATTTTGCAATTTCGTATCTAAAAACTTTTAGAGAAATACTTCCTCAGCTAGTTGCTTCATTTTTTACACTCTCCTCAACCTAAATCATATTCTTGGAACTGCAGTCGGAAATGAAATAGCTTTATTACAACTTGTTTACTGGTAAAAGTCAAGTTAAAAAAAGTACTCTGACCTTTAGAATGAATACATATTAGCTAGTTCCACGATGTGATGGAAACTTTCAAAAAACGATAAAAACATAAAATGATTAACAGTACGTTTTATATATAAAGGATATAAATCTATGTATAACGGCAAATGCATCATTAAATTCTTAAATTCTTTTTTCTCATATGGAAACCACATTTTTTAAAATTCTGCAGATTATTTGAACAAAAGCATGTTATTCACCTGGCACCATATAAAATTTTCAGAAACACGTATAAAAAACCTAAGAGGTACATACAGGGAATTACGGATCAAACCTCCTCAGGACAAAAGAAAAAAAAACTCACCTTCGGATAAAAAAATCAAAAAAGTAACCATTTATGGTTTTGGAAAGAATCGGTTAATACTACTATGCAGACAATACCAAAATTCAGCTTCCATGTCGGGAAAGTTCATTTTTCAATTTACACAAACAAAAATCAAAATATCGCTTTACTAACTGTATGCTACAAAATAATCCCATGAGAAACAGGTCAAAATTGAGGTATTTGCATTGAATGAAATAAACTGAAAACACGAATCTCAAAAATACGATGACCACTGCAGTACATCACCTTTTCTACGAACACTGCTACAATGCTGATGCATCGACGTTTGATTATCACGTTTCAATCTCGATACCGTTTTCAAACTTACAACAGCATTGAATTTCCAAACAGTAGAAAGCATTCCTTCTAGCAATTAAAGTATGCATGCTCACTGTGCAGCTAAATCACCCGTTTCATGTCCGTAAATCAAGAGGAAAAGATGAGTAAATAAAAGATCTCTTATCCTTCTAAAAAGAGAAAAAAAAAACTCTAGATTACATTTTAATGTTCACTTTCTCACTAAAAAAGAAACAAGTTCGTCCGACTGATACAACAACGCATTTTTTAATGACATATATCATATTTGAATGTGGTCAGAAAAGTCATTAAAAAAGCATTAACCGCATTTGGAATTACTAGTTTAAAACTTAATTATATCGAGTTACATTTCTGAACAATCTGGAAGAGATACACGGGAAGATACACAAGAAGACAATATAAAAATAAACTTTGGATTTTGAGATATATTGGTCATAACTGATTGAGCTAAATGGAAATCGCCAAAAAGGACTTTTTCAAGTCAAATTTTAATGTTTCAGAATTATAATAGGGAAGTGAACATTATTCTAGAACGCAAGCAGTTATGGCGAAGTGGTAGGCAGAATCATATATGAACCTGATCGCCATCCAAAAGCCTAAATATTGTCGAAACTTAGCTGACTACCAGCAGATTGAGATAATTCATGACGAATGACAGCTTCCATATTTTCCACTTCCATCAATGGTTGATCAGGAAGTGCCAGATTTTCCAAATCCATAGGTAAAGCTGTGTTACCGCTAAATGATTGCTGTGCAGCACAACTTATCGAAGGATGGACACTGACAGGAATCACATTTGAGTGTATCCAGTTTGATGAGGCGATACTAGAGCTTCCAGCTGAGTAGTTACAATTATATGGCACCCTAAAAGAATAACTGAGTCAAAGAAATTGAATATTAATTAGTTTATTTCAGATAACAATAAGTATTGTCATCAAGTTGTAAAGGAGATAAATCAATGATCGAGATTTTGAAAAGATACCCGAATTTTAAAATTTTTTTTTAAATAACTGTTTTCGGCAGAATGTCTATTTACAAAACTATATTAGTAGTAATTAAAGTACACAGAATATATTAATTCCCAAAATAATCTTAAAATAAAACTGGCAAAAACTGCTTACCCGTGTTGACTCGGTAACCTATTCTGTATAAGATGTGTTCGCAATAACGGATTTTGGATATTTTGAACACCTCGTACAACATCCAGTTCATGATAAGAAGGTGGTGGTTGAACATTATTTTCGGTCTAAATTAGATGACTCAGAACCGGCAATTTAAAGAATCTACCAGATGCTGTACTGAAGAAATGGGAGAGGTGAAGGGGACAGGACGGGAATTATGGAAGCAAAAGAAAGTGAAGATATATAAAGTCATCTGACGCGACGAATTCATCTATAAAAAAAAGCACAATACCCTGCTGGATGGTGGTTCGGATTTAATATGTGCGATTAAGTTGGAAGAAGCTGGTGCGCTGGTACCATTCAGTATTGGATTAGCCATAGGTCTGTGAAATGCTGGACTGTCGCTCTGATTCAAATTCATCTGCAAAGTAATTAAAATCGAGTTTGGAATATGGGATGAGACTATCTCATTTCTTCAGTGCTGATTCAACCTGTATGTTTGTACTTGAAGTTTCATTAATCTTGCAATATTTTGTGGCTAATGTATGAAAGCGCAGTCCAACATACAAGAAGCAATGCATTAGCTTAAAATTACTTCATTTGTGCGATCCAGAATGTCGTGGGGCATAGCACTAGCAGCTTCAACAAAAGGTGGAAAATCGAAATTTTCAAATTCTCTGTCATCGACGTAATTCTCTATCATCGATGGCGATACTCGTGATGATGAACCGGATATTGAAAGATTTGATTGAGTACGAGAACTGAAGCGATGATTCAGTTTTAATACCAACATCTTTTTTGTGAAAGAGAGAAGAAACTTAAATTTCTTTTTTTTAAGAGTGTAAATAGCGATATGATTGATGAAGCTTTCACTACATTCTTCCCGCCAGAAAATAAAACAAAACACTTTTATTCAGTTACAGAAAATTTAAAAAATGCATTGTCGTAAATCATTGAGTGAAAATACTTTTTTAAAGAACTCTTATAAAACTAAATTCTCTTCAAATTTACTAGAAAAGTGAAAGTGATAATATTAACCGGAAGGATTCAAAATTTGATGAATCCTCTTCACCAGTATATAACTCACGACTCAGTACTGAAGCCTGAAAAAAACAAAAACTAAGAAATCACATTTCTGCACAAAACTTTTGATGTTTTCAATCATAAAGAATTTCTTTACTCTGTCAGAGTATGCTGGCAGATAAAATCGAAATGTTACTGTATGTCTTTTATCAAAATTTTTTTCCAAAAACTTTTCACACTTTCAATAACAATTAACGATACCTGCGAACCAATCGAGCTACTAGCGCTGTGCAGTGCACCACCACCAGCACTCGCGCGCATTTCCATCACTTTCTTACGAGCACCTCGCCGTTTCTTGTCCATTGCCATCTAAATTACGAATTTTTTAACTTGCAAAAAGTAAAATTTGTAAAATTAAGGTTTTCTTAATTGGACAAACCTTGGGAATAAAACCTAAAACCAAAACAAATTCATCGATAACTACTTTCTTTCATCTTCTTACTACAAAATCTAAATAAATAATTAAATAATAGAAATCATCTGAACGACCACTCAAAATTCCTTAGCACGGAATACTTCCTACTTTATTTATTTTGAGAATCACTGTCTCATTAATGCCTTAAGTCGTCATAAAATAGTACAGAACGCTGCTTTTTCTACTTTTTATCTTTTTTCCTATCGAAAATGAAAATTTATATGCTATTCTAAATAACTGCTACCCATATGCCAAGTAAAATTAGTGATAGTAAATTTCACTGAACTAAAAGAACAAAAATTCTCAAAAAAGGAAGATACAAATCAAATGCATCTATGGATATCTATGATGAAAAGTGAATGAATCAATTTTGTATTATACCAACAGCATTAATACATTATATTTTCCATAATACGACATAAAAAATGATTCAATTCAAAAAGAATTTTACGGAAGTAAAAACTGGTAAGAAGTCATACTTTCGTAGTTGTTTCCAATGTTGCAGACCGTTGTCTTCGCGGATTCCTACCTGGTTTCGCATCTGGATTGATCACCCACCACGAACTCTTCCCAGCACCTTCATTCTGTATCCGCATAAAGCGACTGTGCAAAGAAAGGTTATGCCGAATTGAATTCTGCAAAGATAAGACAAACAAACGTTAGTGATTTGAATATTCCACTCATATTTATTAATGAAAATTCGAACTGCTTGAAATTTGAAACATAGACTTACAAGGAGTAAAATTGTTGTACTTGTAAAGTTCTAAAGTCATGAATTTTTATCAGCAAAGCACAAAGACGTGGGATTAGAACCTAGAAAAGTGCAAGTTTTGTAAATTACTTATCACATATCACATTGTCCATCACGCTTAAGCAAAGCAAAAGATGGACCAGAAATTACTAACATCTGCATTACTACACAAACGAAATTTTTACGTGAAAATCCTAAGATGCATGAAAATTCCGATCTTCAAAAAATTTATAACAATGGAAACAAAAATGATAAAAATAGAGTCAAGAAAAGTTTTATGTTCACAATACAGTTTGAATTCTCACTGAATTCTTATCAGTTATCAGATAACAAGACATACTTAAACACCATCAAAGTAAATAGGTGTTGAAACTAAACAAAATTCTACCTTCCACCCTGCTGACTGTTCCTGACTTGTACGACTGCCAAAATATGGTACATTGGAAGCGAACCAATTGTAAATTTCATTCAATCTCATGCGACCATCAAGAGCACTCTTCAATGCTCTAGCGATCAAGTCTGAATAACTTTCCGCGCCCCAAGGATTCGGTTTTTTTATGCTAATAGGACCATTTAACCGCTTCCGAACTCGCTTTCTCTTAACCCCTTTCCGCTCTTCAGAATCTTCCGGATCTTTTTCAATTGACTCTTCTGCAGTATTTGTATATGCAGTGAAATACGGTACAGCTAATACCTGGGAACTGGTACAACCTCTTGGGATGTTAGATCCCGAACAAGCAGTAATGCTGGTATCTGAAGATGGCAAAGACCTAACAAGAGAAGTACTAATATCGTTCGCTGAGAGTAAACCTGAATCGGATGCTGTATGTGGATCAACGGATAACATAGATAATTTCTGAACTGAACCAGCAATATGATGCGCTGGTGAAGAGATCAAACTGTCACTTAAAGGGAGCATGCCTGATGTATTCCCTGTTGCTGAGACCAATTTTAAAAGTGACAACTGTGCGATATCGGCTGGAGCGATATTATGTCTCGTATTAAAAGTGGAGTGTGATAATTCTTTAGACCGAATCTGTACTGGTGGTGAATGTGATAGGGATAGTGATGGTAAAGCATCTATAATATGTTGACTTAGATTCTGTCCAGAAAAGCCTGATACACCTGGGGAAGATGTTGCAACATTCGATTTCATTTTCTTAACATTTGCGCCTGAAAGCTGCACATCACTCTGTGTCCGAAATGGGACCTTCTTCGAATACAACATAATATTTTGTTTTTCTTTGTTTACAACCATTTTTGAGGCTGGTTCTGACTCTTGCTTACGATCTGACTCAGGAATGAGACTAAGATTTGACTTCAATGCTTCAGTTAAACTTGTGCTAGAAGTAGCACTAACACTTGCACTAGATCCATGGGACAGTAAATCTGATGTACATTTTCTTGGTGGTAAATCTGGATTTACTGTTCCAATTGCACCGGTATCCAATTCAATATGAACTAATTGACGCTCAGGCCATGTGTATGAGCGACCTCGTTGTTCAAATTCAGTATAATCATCTAGATTCAATTCTGAATCTTTTGCTTCCATTATACCTTCTAGAAGAAGGTTAAGTAAGTTATATATGAAATAGATTTCAGCAAGTTTGAACAATAAAAGAAAATAGTATAGATAGGGAATTTTATCCTTAGAAGAATTTCGTATCACAGCAACATAAGCTGATACTAATAATGAAAGACGTTGTAGTTCGTATGGAAGCAATGTCCACCACAGCTTGAATGTAAAATGATATCTGTTGCTGTAAAGATTATTTCAGTAAAATTTCAACAATATGATGATCCAAAATGAAGAATAAAATATATGGCTGACCACATCAATGAAAAGCGAAAATTTTCAATGTATGATGGAGAAAATGTGCGATAGATAGAATGACCTTCGGTCGTTCGATAACGGTTAGAGTCCTGATCGTGATGCTACTACTGACAAACAAGGGGGTATATCCTATGGGACAATCCGTTGGCTGCTCGGCTGTATCGGTTTAATGTAGCACTTCGTCTGCCCATTGGTCAAAGTCCCTGGTCCGTTGACCTTTCTTCTTATGTCCGATGGACTTTCCCTTCATTTCTCACATCACAACAGCCTCTTCTCATATGTCCAACAAGCAAAATAGTGAAGATAGAGAAATGAAGCAAAAAGAAATTAGCAATTTTTCGTATTCATTAAGGAAGAGTTCAGAGAAGCAGACAAAAGCAAACACATAAAAAAGCGAAAGAAATGATGAAGTTAGAGTTGAAGGAAAGTTGAGAGCCTTGACAGGATTTGCTGATGACATTAAGGCACTAATGAGGAGTGAATAAAATTGATAGATAAAAGGGACAAAATAAGTTTTATCAGGTATACAATGAAATTAGTTATTTTCAATTCTTGCAGCTAGAAACACACACACACACAATCGTTGCATATTCCTAGGCTACGCTGGTCAATCAATCATTGGCTCTATTTAACATCTAGGCCACTTTTTTTACCCATCAAGACATCTGAAGGAACTGCAAACGAATCCAAATAAAGTACATGAGATTTGAAATTAAATTATTAAGTGTAAACTAGTTATATATACCCTTGCCATTCACTTATAATAAATCCATTAAAACTCTGCTCAATCAATGAAAAAATGAAAGCAAATTTTCAATATTTTATCAACTTTTATAATTATTAAAATTTTCAGCCTTTATTAGTTTTAATTTACCAAAAATTTTTTTTTGCATATCTCATTTAGTTCATAATTTTAAATTAAAAAAAAATAAGCAGGACAGCAATTAGAACAGAATTAATGAATGTATCTGAGATCATAGAAATAGATGTAAGTTGACTGAATTTGTTAAATGTTTCGAAATTGAAATGAAATGAGAAGAGAGAAGAAATATTTCTGAAAATTAGGGAATTAAATTTTGAAGTCAAATTTCTCGGTTTCTTATCAATCCCCAAATATTGACAAAAAACAATTTCCAGGGAAGATTACATTTATTTCCCATCATATATATGTTAAAATATCAATGGGTATGGATCAGGCTGTACCAATTCATCCTTTTTCTCAGCTGATGATTGCATAAAATTGCAGCAATATCTGCATCACTTAGATCAGTAATAATTTGATTCATAAGTAGTATCGAAAATCATATAATACAAAATCGAAACTTCAAACTATGCGTCATATTGGATCAATTGGTCAAAAAAAATGGAACTACTTAGTGCAATCTTTGTTAGCTTAGCTGAATAGCATCACTTCATTTCATTCATTTGAAACTTTTCTAACTTTAACAACTAACCTATCCTTATTTCAACTAATTTCATCTTTATACTTAGCAGTATGTAAATATGCACATTTTATAAACTAATAACAGGAGTGCATTAAAATGAATTCTTCAATTATCAATCGTTTCTTAGCATATCCATATCTTTTTAAAATGTTTTTAGTTTCCCTTAATAAAAAGTCTGAACTTCACAACATAAACTGACAATTCCTCCTTCTTTTTACCAATCTATTTTTCTCAAATAATTTTATGTCATATTTCTCTTACCCTTTTTCTTTCTCATCTCCTCAACTGGGAAGGACTAATTACGAAGCATTCACACTCAGTTATTATGATGATAATGAAAAGAAGGCGCTGAATATTATTATTTTGTGCTATAAAATAACAAAAATCATTGATTAAATGTCACAGACTAAAATTCTGAGTATGAAAATCAATTTTTTTTCCGATGAAGAAATTTGCAGGTAAATTAAAACATGAATGACCAAATCCAATCTTTTCATTTTTCGCAATCAGTTTTGAATTGAGGAACCATCAGTATGTGCAAATATAAATCAATGCTATTTACATAATTAGTTATAGAACGATTAATGTTACGTACTGATATTCTAATATTAAAGTTTAACATCCGACATCTTTAATAAGATATTCTAGAATGTTTTTGGCCATCTCGAAGCGATATTCTCATTCAATTCTATGAAATCTATTACTAGCGTAAAATAAAAATCCATAAAAAACTTAAATAACTATAGAAAAAGTGATCGAAAAAAGACAAACCTTCCAACCAGCAGAACTATTCGAATCACCCTTATCTCTGAAGTATGGAACATTCTGCACCATCCATTCATACACTGTAAAATGAATAACTCAAAAATAAAATAAAAATTAAAGACATTATCACAATTTACTAGCTTTTAATATCTGTTTCACAAAACGATAAAAGTGTAATTAATTTATAGTTCAGGAATAAGGGTAAGCCTTTTGTTCATTGATAATATTAAATAAATGAATTTAAAACCTTGCGAAAGAGTTAGTCGCTTCTCAGGTGAACTAACGATAGCTTGTGTGATGAGATCGGCATATGACATATTACCCCAGGCATTACGGCGTGTTGTCGATTTCTTATTAGATGCAGCAATACCCGAATCGGATGCATCAGATGGAGTGCTAGACGCTCCAATAGGACCTACTGAGCCTGCTCCGCATGGAATTGGTGAAGAAATCCTATAGTTTAACTTACTTTCATAATGAAGTAAAGTCTTGACAAAAACGCAATATTTTGCTCACTTAAAAAATACGCTGTAATCAAATAGCAATGAATTTTTGTTTTTAGAAGAAAAGCAGTAAAACTTAATTACCCTGGTGAGAATGAGCCGTTTTCCGGTGAACCCATTAGCGCAGCCGTTGAACTATTTCCCAAGCGACCATTGCTCAATTTCTCTATGCTATCACATAAACTGCAAAATTTCAAATTTATGGCTGAATGCTACAACAATAGCATAACATGATATTAGACTTGTACAAAAAGCAGAAATACTTGTTGCTGCTCAAGAAACACATTATATTTCTCAACAATATATTCTAGTTCATGTCGATTTTAAAGTTCGCATTCTGATATCAAAAACAAATTCATGATTATAGAATATCTAGAATCTAAGATAATCTAAAAGAGAATTTAATTGGAAGATTCAAATAACAATGTTCAATAAGTAAATCGCTTAAAAGAGCTAATATATCAGGAAATTAAATCATGCAATTCTGAAGAAAATCCCTAAGCTATAAGCATAATGTAAGAGTTTAAGCAATCAGTACAACAGTACAATTATTTATTGTTTGCAATTACTGAAACTAAGAATATATAAGAACTGGAAAAATTACGAAAAATTCGATCAATTTTTTGATTTCAAATTCTCCATACAAAATGGCAAAAAGAAATGATATGCTCTAATACCGGAACATTAATAGAACAGAAAAAGTCGAACAAAGGTGAAAATCTATTCACAATTACTTGGATGGCTCAATGATGAAAAGAAAAGATGGAAGACAAGAAAACGTCCATAATATCATTCAATGAGCTATAGAAATTTTACAAAAAATCACAAAATTCAAAAAAGCAAAACTATACAAATCTAAAAAGATGAAAGTGAACTAAATAAGACAAACAGAAATCATGAGATCGACAAAATACAAAAAACTAAAAATTCAAAGATTTTAAACAAATCACAATAACGGCTCATTAAAGTCTCCCTATAATCATTAATACCATTCAATTTTCTTTGAATTTCGATGTGTTGCACTTTATGTTTATTCAGAAGAGGACATAAATACGATCTCCCGATTCTTCATATCTTCATAGTATCTCTATGTAACTAGTCTCAATCTATTTTTATATAAAATAGTAAAATTTGTAAGTGCAAACATAGAATGCAGTTTCTTCAATGAAATCGTATGAAATTGATATACCTCGAAGTTCACATCGTCATACTTTAAAGTCTCTTTCCATTTCATCACATCGAAAAAATTAAAAAACGAAACTAGAATTTATAAGCATTTTTGCATTTGAAGATTTTTTAAGCACAATCGATGAAACGATAGATATTGATAGCTTATCGAAAAATTAATAACTGCTGAACAATATCAAAGAGAGAAGAGAGACAACAGAAAAAAAAATGAAAAATGCCTAAATAAGATATATTACAAAGAATTTTTTTTAATTTGTAAACTACCTTCACTCTTCTACTGAAACATAGAAGAGGCATTAATCTCGGATGACACTAGTTTATTGCTGCAAGTTGGATATTTCATGTTTTCTTCATTATTTGCTAATGAATAACAAGAAATTTGAGATGAATATAATTTTTACTGAGTGTCTTCTATTCACATCTTTAACTATTGATACCTAATGAATTTTGAATAGAAATTCATAAAGGAGAATAAAAAAAAAAAAAAAACCTCATCCTTGCTAAGATTGCATTTTACTTAACTATATCGTAGTTCATTTGTTATCATTCATCTAACATTTATGTGTAACTGAGTATTGTGGAAATGTTTGTTGATGGATGTTTTAACGATAATAAAGAATAAAAGATTACATCTTTTACTACATTGGTATGTATTTCTCAATGTAGCGGAAAATTTCCTGTGACTCATTAAACGACGTTAAAACATTCGATGTAACAGTGACCATTTGAAAAAGTTAAACAGATCATTTCAGATTGTTTTATGGTAAGAATGTCTCCAACGATCCCTTTTCCTGTTCCTTCACCTGAATGCTCTATTACTATTCATCATACTATTCTTGAGTTATATCTAATACGAAAAAAAACATCCATCAACACTGCCTATTTGTACTCTTAGGAATAAGAGGCATAAGTAAATAAGAGTGCAACCTGAGCAAAGACAATATATACCTTTTACAAATTACTTTCTTTGCCCTTTATAAATTACCGCAGAAAAATCAGTGTATACCAACAATTATAAACTTAATCAAAATTATATCCATCTAAACTATCTTATCATCCATGAACAAAAAATCAATAAAGATTAAGTACACAACTTCAATAATACTAACTTGTGGAAGTGAAAATGATGGAGCTTATCACAAAATTTGATTAACACTTGCGTTCCAGATTAACAATTGGATTAACGACACCAGGTCAACGTATATCTATCTATCTATATATATATATATTCTCAACATTTAATTTTATGAATCATTTTCGATATTATAGCTAACAGTAGATAATTTTGAAATCTGAAACAAGAAAGAATTAAGATTGGATGACATTTTAGTTATTTAGCATTTGTTGTTAAATAAAAGATTCATTGTACAAAAACAATATGACTTTTGAAACAAAAAATTAGGAAAAGCTTCAAACAGCAAAACTTTGTAAAGTAATAATAAAGGACAATAGAATTATATAATTATTGCTAGGATAATTTTTTAGCATAATAATCAAAATATATTCGAAAGAAAGAAAGAAAGAGGAGTAATACCTGAGATATCATATCATTGACATCGAAATCTCAACAACATTGTCTAATCTTTTTAGATTTCATCGTTTTTTTTCAATATGTATAATCCATCACCAATCAGCCCAAAGCAATGTTCCTTGATGGCATCAATGTTCGTAGTGAAAATCAGTTTCAGTGATTCATTGTTAGATTTAATCTCTTTGTTATCCCAAATTTCATCAAGCTTGAGAAATTTTTCACAGATAACATATTACTGGAATTAATGATGAGAAAGAAACTGATCTAGCATAATATTCAACAACAGAATGAAAAATAAAACAAATTTTGGAATAGAAGAACAATAAAAAAATGAAATTAACAAAAAGTTGTGTAATAATGAATACCTTCGTGTTATATAAAGATTCGTGACAAATCAATTCTGATAATTATTGCCGAGAAAGGCATTGAAAATATCACAATTATTTCTTGTTAATTTATTGTTTCTGATATTGAAAGAGTTTGAATAGATTGTCACAACAGCCATCGATTCAAACATCCATCATAACTATGGTAATGTATCTTTCTACTTTAATACTATTAATCAAAGAAGAATTTACTCTTAAAAATTTAGAAGCGAACTTCCTTGAAAAAAAACAAAAATTGATAGCAATAAGCATAAATACTAACAAATTTAATTAATTTACATGGTGCAACAATTATTAACCTGTAAATAGTTGTTAGTTGATTACTCTCACCAACAAAAATAAACTGTTACAAAGGTCTATTCGATGGTATGAAAAAAAAACGATAATAATAGTAAAGGATAGCACTAACGAAATAATAACAGCAATAATAATAATAGTAATAATAAAAATAATGATAATGGTAACAATAATAACAGCGATAGTAATAGTTACAGTAATATTGATAATAATAAAAGTAATAATGATAATAGCAATAATGATAATAAATAATAATAATAATAAATTATAACAATAACAATAAATAGTAATCAAATATTCAACAGTGATCAGTAAACTAAATGTTTTTCTTGAGCAGTGGTTGCGGAAAGAGTACAAAATATTAAAAGTGAACAGTGTGCGAAACTGGAAAGAGATAATGCTGATAATAATGAACTTACTCAGTTTCTTCTTCCGGAATTTGTTCGTGAATTAGCGGACTGGTTTGCGCATTTATATCAAGCTGTGGCCGTCGCATCGGCCAAGTATTACAACGATCTCTGGAAACCGGCCCTAGATCTTCTTTGCCTTCTTTACCAGTGGCATTAGCGCCTTCCGCAGACATGGACCCAGTTAGTCCTAGTCCAGACGATGATGATGTTGATGAGGATGATGACGAAACCGATTCCATAGGTACGATACCATTATTAGAATCGCAGGTAACACCACCACCACTTCCACCTTCATTGTCACCACCATCATCATCACCTTCAAATCGACCACAGCTCGTTGTTGGGATGCCATCCGACACTACATAGCAATCACCAAGAGTAACGGCGTTCTCAGCTTTAGCAACCGTTGTAGAAGTACCACAACTACCAGAAACCGTTACAGAAGTACCACAATTTCCAGAAGATGCTGATAACATTCTCTTTCGCACAAACCGATCAGCAATCACGCGTCAAGCGATGAAGTGCCAAGTCCAACCACCGAGGATAATGCAAGGAAATACAGTACACACAAAGTATCTGAATATTCCTTTCGATATTTCAAAAGAGGAAAAATAATCGACTACTTATAGCACGAAATTGCAGGTAGTAGCGCCTTTAATCTGTTAAGAAATTAATATATAAGGAAAATAACGCAATGAAATCAAATGAGCCAACGAAATTCATCAGTGAAAAAAATAAAAACGCTCGTCAAATCCAACTAAACTAAGCAACTCTATTTCGACCTTTTTTATTGCGACCTGCTTGAAATATTTCGGATCTGAAAAGTTGAGATCCAAAATATCAAGCACAAGATGTTTAAAACGACTTTCATATCACAAACTAATTGTTGAAAAATACTTCCTTGATCTGAAATGAGACCGATCCCTATCTAGCTTTTAAATTACTAAACTTCAATTAGAAATTACAATGGAAAACTATTTCAGCAGCATAAATTAGCAGTTTTAAAATCAAAATCTTACTTTTATTCACACCACAAAGTTGAAATCCGGAATATTGAGCATGAAAAGTTAAAACGATTTTAAAATTACAAAGTAATTGTTGAAAAGTAGTTTCTCGGTCAGTGGGATTGTTCTACGACAGCAATCTGAAAAAATATTTTGCAAAAATTTATGCTAATTCCTGATATAAATTTTCAACATCTGCGAATTAATAGGATTGTAATATGAGATAACAATTTAAAAACAAGCAAGAACTGATCCCAGAGAAACAATGCATGATGCTGTAAAATCCACAAAATCGCAGGAAAAAAAAACCAGTTTTCAACTCATATTTTTGTCGATAGTCAACTTATGCCAGTATTTCACTCGCTAAGTTCATTAGTTACGATAAGAATAAAACTGAAGAAAATAGAGTTATGACAAAAGAAATTTTTATTTCAACTCGATTATACTGTAAAAAAATCCACATAACAACGATACAGCAAACGTCTCAATTCCTATGATCTAAAGTATTTAAATTAGCGAAGCATGTAATTAATCTGAGGCATATTTATGTGATTAGCCTAATTTTCTAAAATAGAAACATAGAAATACTCAAAATCAACAATGAAAACTGGTTGCTTCTATCCACAGGATTATCATGACCAAATCTCACTATAACATAATGTAAAATAATTAGCCAGACAATGCACAATTGTTAAATTTTTAGTTTGGAAAAAATTGACTAATTTTAGTCAAAAGATGTAGGCTTCGTCATTCCTAATTATTATACAGTAATAAGTTCATTATTTTCTCACTAAATTAAATCTTTATTTGGTGTTCAATAAAAACGCATTTTATAGGAATTAAATGAAAATGGAAAGTTTCAAATTGTGAAAAAAAAAAAAAAAAAAAAAATTAGGAAAAGATTGGAGAAGTGAGAAAGGTCATAAATAGCATTTTCTATTTCTACAAACGAGAAAATATCACATATGGAAAGAAAAAATGAACATTACATAAAGTGATGCTGTTCCTTTATGCCAATAGTATAATTTACTTTACTTTTTTAAAGTACAGTTATATATGCCTTCGATCTTATATATATATATGCATATGTATATATCTTTGAACAGTTATATATATATATGTATATGCCTTTGTATATCCATCTATGCCTTTGATATGAATACAGGCTTGATCAATGTAAAAAAAAAAAAAGAAAAAAAAAAAAACCTGTTTTAAGCGGAAAATAGTAAAGAGAAATAGAGATTGAAATGAATGTTGATTGAAATGAACTACTTTTCTTTTTTTTTTTTTTTTTTTATGCTATTTTTTTGATAAAAAGAATAAAAAAATAATAGCATTGTATTAAAATTTTACTTTTTTTTTTTGCAAAAAAAATATTTTGTAGTATTTTTATATATTAAAAAGTAGCAATAAAATGTTTCTTAAATCATTTATACTACATAATACTTTTTCTATGAAAAATTACTGTGAAAAAAAGATGAAATATGAATAGTAATTTAGGAATAGAGTAAAAGAGAGCAAGCAATAAAATAGATTGTTATAACATAATATTAAATAACATAGAGAGTGTGTGTATCATTCATCTGGAAAAATTTTTGTGAAAAAGTTACCTGAATTGATATGAACAAATAAAACATATCATATAATGTGTGATACGCTATTATTTGGAGACACAGGTAGATGAGGATGGAAAGGAAAGGAAAGGAAAGAAAAAGAAGTAGAAGAACCGGTCTAAAAGCTGATCAGATTCGACAGTTGACGACAAACGTCTTTATGATAGGGTGGTTGACGATTGTGTCGATGATGATGACAGCAGGTAACAAACGAATGAGCCAGCCATTTCGTAGCAGAGAATGTCGAAGGCAGCTAACAAGCAATATACCAATAACCCTCCCCAGCCTGCTTTCTATATCAGCTGACTTAACTGACTAATTCACTAACTGACTGACTCAATGACTTACTCACTCATTTTCAATTTTTGCTCACATAGGCATGCAATACTACCTTCTCTCTTTGCAATTGTTCATTTTAAATGGAAAGCGACTCAGAGTGATATCCCATGTAAAATATATATATGTATCTGTAGATATATATATATGCCTATGTGTGTGTATGTGTGTGTGTGTGTGTGTGTGTGTATATGTGTCTGTATGGGTGTGTGTGTGTGTCTGTGTGAAGAATGTAAGCCAGACCGGCCATTCCTTGACATCATGCCTTTGCATCCATTGGCCTCTTCTTTGAAGCAAAGCATCAACTCTTCATTTCATTCACAAAATAAATCCCTCAAAGATTTTTACTTCTTCTTCCTCTTCTTCTTCAATCTTTTTTACTTCATGACAAAGATGCACACATCCTGAATATGGCAATGCCATTTTCATTTACTTAATGACTAAATTATTACGACATAGCCTACAAATTAATTTCTTTATTTTTAAAATCTTATCCATTACTAAATTTCATTCATTTCCTTTCAACAAAAATGAATAGTTAAGCTAAAAGTTGAAATATTAAAAAATGAAGAGCATATCCTAAATTAAACAAGCATTTAATTTCAATAAAATAATAAATACACATAAATTTTAAAAAATGAAGATTAATTTAAATTAACATCAATGTTGGCTTTAATTATTGGATGAAATTTATAACATAACAAATAATTTACTTATATAATAATGATACAGGTGATTCTATTATGTAACATTAAAGTGTTCATTGTAAAGAAAGTAAAATGAGAAAATCTCTAGTCTACGAGTAAATTACATAGTATTATATTTCATACAGCAAGTTTTAAAATCTCTTTAAGTATGACGTTTGTATTTTTTTTATTTAACTTTGAAACATGCATTGTCACTCTAAAACATTTTCGATTCATCAAAATTATTATCGATTATTTGACATAATTGTCCAAAATATGATATACATCATTGACAACCTGCCTGATTAACCAATAAATAAAAGTGCCTAAGCACATCTTTTCTTAATTTAGTTGACCTTGCCTACTATTATTATATACGATATTGTTCCATAATATATACTAGTTAAAGGGGGGGAAAAAAAAATGAATTAGGAATAGTAATAATCTCACAATGCTAACCGGTTTTTGATCATAATCATGCTGAAACAAAAATAGTTGGAGAATAATCGTTAGCGATCAAACTGGCAACAACCTTCCTTTCGGCGGACTTTTCTACTTTCGAAAATGCCATTTCATGACAGGCCCTTCTCTATAGAAAATGCAAATTCTTTTCATATTTTCGTTTGCAATTGCCCTTCAAAAGGGAGCTACCAAATACAACAAAAAAGCATAAAATACTGCATTTGTGGAAAAGGCATAATACAATGAAGTAGCCTACAATAGATATATATTATTACAAAACTATGATATTAATAAACAGAAACTATACTCAATAATAATCCAATAAAATTTAATAGCGGATGGAAACTTACAAAAAAGTAGTTCAGAAAACTGGAAAGTGAAGTTGAAGGTTAGTTACTTAACTGAAGTTTACTTAATTGAAGATGTTTAGATATGGTATAAATCTTGACTGCTGCTTCGAATGATCGCGGATAATACAACGAATTAGCGAAATTAAAAGGAGTAGCGGTATTTTTCATTCATTGCTCTCGCAAAAATCATGTTTTCATAGTTTTTATAACCTACATTTTTTGAAATAATTCATCTATACATCCTATATTTCACTTTAGAAGCTGTGCGGATCATTTAGAGCGTAGTGAAGGAAATAATGAGCAATTTAGGCAGAAATTACAAATGTTTCAGTTGCACATCCACCTCGTCTTCTGGCACTTCCAATTAATAATAGCTTGAAAGCCACAAAACAAATTTGAAATATTACCAAAGATGACCTAAACAGTCATAACACTCTAGTATTAAACAATTAAAAAACTATCAGTGGACAAAAAATTATACATTAAATAAACTAAATATAAGTAATATTGTGTTGATGCAACAAAAACTAAATTGCTATCCATATCTTTTGGAAAAATTGGACAGCTTAATTTAGTTTATTTTATTTCAGTAGTGCACTTAAACTTCCGTTTGGAACAATGATGAAAGTGATATAAAGCAAGGCTTGATATGTCTACTAAAGAATCATAATATTTTCATCGTTGTAGTTAATCCATCAGTTTACACACACATCACCAAGGGAACGAAAAGTACAGCTCAATACGAATGTTGATTCTGTCCCATAAATGTAAATCTAAATGATGAGAATATTTTTAAAAAGACTGTTCGAAAGAGAATGATATCTCTCAGGAATTAACTACATCTAATTTTAAGCTAATTTAATATGAAAAAACTATCAAATCAAATGACCCGTCTTTGCTGAAGTATATCTAGAATCTATTTCAAAAGCAATATAAATGAGTCCCGAAAGTGATTAATTCGAGAAAGTATTGACGTCAGCAATCACAGCAGATATTTACGCATCAAATGATTTTTAAACCGAAAGCTTCAGTAATCTAAGAAAAAAATGCATCTCAATGATGCATTTGTAAAACAGCAAATCACAGAGTAGTAATCACAAACTTTTAACTGTCATTTAGATGGACATTTAAATAAAGAGTAATTTTAATTCAAAATTGATTGATTTTTATCAATATGAAAAATTTAAGTTTTATAAGCAATTTATCCGCTTCATATTTCAACATCAAAAAAAAAAAAAAAAAGATACGTTCCTTACTGTTTAACGACGATAACTATTCGAAGTAATAAGAAAAGGTTGTTCAGAAAAAGATCAAAATATCGTAGAATTACTATATAAAGTTTCCCAATTTTATTTCTCACATTCACATTGATACACGATCATTGTAAATTATCCCCATTACGGCTACTGCTTTATTAAAACAGGTGAGAATTTGTGAAAAGCTTATCAACTATGCAATTTCGAACATCAGTTATCATTTGAATTTTCTATTCTCTCACTATCAGTAACATTACAATGATCAATTTCAAAGTGCTATTATAACTAGCATTTTCTGCACAACTCATCCCATCGATTTTTATTATAATTCTGCAATAGCCACTAACATTTAAGGGCAGAAAAATTGATTCTCGCAGAAATAGAGTAACAAATCCTCATGCTTTCAATACTGATACATATGACATCGACTAGTGTGCAACAATCAACCACTTTTCTTTGTCAAGCATATATGTAGTATATGTATGTTGAGCACTACCCATATCATTTTCTAAATAGCGTATTCAGAAAAATGATCAAAAACAGTTTTATTCTAAAAATTAGTTATGATATCAACTGATAGGTAACAATCAGCTATTTCCTTTTGCCAAATATATAAGTGTATGTTGAATACTACCCTATATCATTTTCTAAGTAGCAAATTTTGAAAAGTAACCAAGAACAGTTTGAAAGATTAGGTAGCAGTTTGTCCCAACCTTTCAATTTTAACTGGTGCTGCAATGCTTATAATTTAGAAAAATAACAGCTAACAAGTTAATCTTTCCTGTTCTATTGATTTGAAATACTCATTAACTAAACTTCAACTAAACTTCACAGTACAAACTGAGCGATTCTTTAACAGTTATTTTAGCCTCTCCATTTCTTCATATCTCTCATAAATTCACTATTCTCGAAAATTTTCGACAATTTACATGGATTAAGAAACATTAATGATTATCAAAATTCAATTGCAAAAGAATTATGTATTCTGAATAGCTTGGAATCTTTTTAAAATACAACTATACCTAAAATAATAAGCCAATAAGAAAGCATTAATACGGCGGTATGTCTCCATCTTAGATTACTGCTAACAAATTAAATTAGTGTTAATGGCCAAATGTCAACAGTATTGGCTCATGTAATATATTATCGCATCCGGTTATATTCAATAAAATGCAGAATGAAAAGCAACTAGGCTAGACAACATAGGGTCAAGGGATTCGCCGGAATCACATCCAATTCTATTTAGTCACGTGATTGCATGCATGAGTGATCTTAGGACAAACTGCTTGTGCGCATAGCTACGCATTTCCTATTCTAAAATTTTCTATTAATCCTGTATTATAATTTAGATAAAGAAAGTATACAAAATCATACTATTAATTCATTTTTTTAACCTAGAAAAAAAAAAAAGAATTCGAATGAATTCAAATTCAGAGATTATCTATTTCTTCAAAGCAATTAAATTTCAACAATACATACATAACTGAAACATATTTTTTAATTTGCTCACTTACAGATATATATGCAAATCAAAAATGGCAATTTCGGATAAGTAAAAAAAAAAACTAACGCCATCTCATTTTTGCGACATTTAGCCGAAGAGAGCTACGTTAAAAAGTTTCCAAAAGTTCAGTGATAATTTTAATGAAAACTTAAATAGGAAAATTTTGCAATTAATGATGATAAAAAATAAGTTTATCCAAAGTCATTTAAGCTCAACTATCAGGACTATATAAAATGCGAAGAAGACTGTTTTATTATTTAATCTATATGACCACCTAATACAAATACAAAATGCAAAGGCTTTTTTCAATTGGAAAAATCATCTGTCTTTTTTTTCAACAGAAGTATCTATAAGGATATCAATCAACTTGCAAAAAATACGGTGAGATGAATAGCTGTGTATTTGAATAAATTTTCTATAAAAGAAATTGAATAAGAACAAAGCTAAGAGCAAAAAATATCAATTATTTACGTATAATGATATCATTAAAGACAGGTAATTTTGGAAAGACCAAAAAAAAACGAGATATGACATACTTGACAATGAAGCCACCAGAATACCTGGAAAAATCGAAACCATTCGCAATAACTCATGTAATAACACTAATTCTTTCCTTTCTTATAAAAATATTCAAAGATACAAGCAATTCTGACATCTGACAGTCCTAACATGTACGGAAAACTTCAGCTCTCGACGCTAAAACGCTGATGAGCTTCGTTACTAATAAAGAAATTATTTGAAGAATCATCGATATGACAATTCCATATTTGAATGAAAACTTGCTGCAGTATGGTTAACCTAAATAAGTAGTAGAATTCAGTATATGAATCAGGTCAATATAGCACTAACATAATACAACGATCTTAGATTAAGGCTGATATTGAAACATAACAGGTATAAAGATAAGAGCGAAATCAGAAAGCAGATGTAAAATACCCTCCTCTGTTCATCTTTTCAGATGTGAGTAAAACAGAAGTGCAAATATCTGTATCGCCTGAAAATAAAAACATTGGTGAGACTAAGCGGCTGTTGCAACCTATCATTGCTACTGTTACCCGTTTTTCTGCTTTACAAAGTAGCAGTTACCGATCTAAAAGCCGGTTGTTCATTGAAATTTTGCCATGAAAATCGAGCAGAGGAGGAGTATGTTGTCGCCACGAGGGATAAGGCGTGGCATCAGTTCCATTCGGTCGGTTACACTATTTTTCGGTGGGTTATATCCTTTCAATGCAACTGCAATAAACGATGCCTTACCGGTATAATTAAAATAAATTTTTAAAAACGATATATTCTGAAGGCAAATCTTCCTGTTTCTTTGATACAATTTACTGACAGTAACCAACTTAGATTATAGTGTGCATGTACGTTAAGACATTTACTTTTCTTCATTTCCAAATGATATTATAAAAAAAATAGCGCAATTAAGTAATAAGTAATACAATCTACCATCACTATCATATTTAGATAATACAGTCAACGTTATATGTTTCATACAGACTTAAATACCCTAATAATCAAATAAAATTACGGTGTCGTATCAAGGATTTAATGAATTGAATTTATCCATTCAAACAGCAGCAGGAAGAACTTTTTAATGATGAATTGATTTGGTACTTCACACGATTAAACTAAGAATAAATGGTTGAACTAGAAATGTGTTATTAGTTTGTCTTTTACTTCACGCTTTATTATTCGAGTATCTAATCAGCTTGATGGATCGACTACTTTAAGAGCATAGAAATCATTGATAACCGTCAAAAGTAATTAGCACATTTGATGAGATTAGTAAAAAAGAAACAATTTACAAAGGTCGAGTTTGGCTCAAAAGTCGTACAATGACAAGCCACAATGCCATTTACTGTCCTAAAAGGGATGTATAAATGAAATGTTGATTAGAATGACTGAAAATCATCCGTTCATCATGAAATAATACAGCTGATTTGTTTAAAATGGTACAGTATCTGCTTGGATAGATGGATGTCCATTCTACGACACATAGATTGAGAACGGTTCAGTTGGAATGCGTGCAACGCATTTGTAACCGAAGATGCTAGATTCACTTCATCCATCAATTCCCGAGAAATATATCACCAAAACTTCTAAATAATCACTCTCTGTCGCATTAATCAGCCGAAACATGGAATAAGAAATGCAGATATTTCAGAACAATTTAAATCCATTCTTCTCAGAATATGTAATAATCATTATTGAAAACCAGAACTTATTGTACAAGAGTTCTAGCAAAATGTGTTCTATTTTTGACCCTTATCCAGTAAGCCTTATGACCTATAACAAAGAGTGGAACTTTACCCTGCTTCCTGCCCTTTTCCACTTCTAAAAACAAGACATCAGTCAACTCTTCGGTTACGCTCTTCTGTTTATTGAAGCCGAAGTTTGTTAAACCATTTAGTGATAATTATAAAACAAATACACACATCTCTGAAGAAGTTCACTGTACTAATATCTTAATGAATAGCAAGAAGGGTGAAGTGCAGTATGTACACTTCTTCTAAATAATTCGCATCTTTTAGCAGTTGCTACATAAAACTCAACACAAATTTAAAAATCTCCCTAATTACTAGTACTAGTATTCATATAATTCAAGAAAAGTGAAAACTGAATGATTCTAAAATTCTGAAACTTGTACGAGAAGTAATTTTCGCTTAATAATTTGCGCTTTTACAACACTCTGTAACTGAAAACTTATTAACTGAAATTGAAACATTAAACAAAAACTTCTGGAATTTTTTTATATCTACGTAAAAGTTGTACCTACACATGAGTTCTCCTTCATTCTTACCTTATATTCATATTTTCTCAAATTGCTTTCAAAAATTTTATATAATGAGACAGAAATTATAAAAAAATTTTTCGATAATATGTGATTAATTCCATAAAGTCCCTTTTTTTTTTTCGTCAAACAATGGATAATTGATAAAGTTAACTTTTGAAATGCCATGTTAAATAATTTTAAACATATTTAACTAGTAATGATGCACGTGTAATATTTGAAATGTTCAATTAAAAATTTAAATTTAGTACGAATATCTCCCAGAATAATTTATAATTTTGATATATGTGCAAATGGAAAAATATTGTGTGATCAGTTGTTCTACTATATGTAACTGTCACTTTCATTTCATAAAAACTCTTGTTATCAAAATAGCGATAAGACATATAGTTTTGTATTCTATTCCATTCTACTCCTGCGATGTATACTCTACACGCTCTGTGTTTTCTCAATTCAAAAATCACATCGGCAAAGTAGAAGGAAAATTCTGGAAGTTAAAAAGTATATTGAAATCAAAGACTACGGCAAGAGAAATGTGTCAAAGATTCAAATCTTTTAACATACCCTTAATAGTGAACATGTTTTTTTGTAAAGCTTGTTTTTGTAGAAATATTTTGTTGAAATTATAAATTGTAAAATAAAATTAAATAAAAAGATAATTTGTTATAGTAAATTATTTAAAATATACATTTCATTAATTTACAATTGAATGAAGATAAAAATAATGCTGCTTCTTCTAGAAAGATTGTTATCAATATAACCAAGCAAACAATCATTTAAGAGCTCAGTTTTCTTATCAATTCACTTTTCGCCATAATAACCACAAAACATCGTTACTATAAAGTAAATACACAAAAATATATGCACTTACATATTATATAAATATAAAACGAAAAGCAAAACGAATTTTCTAAAGAATACTCCTAAAGCCTATTTGCATTACGATTGTAAATCAGAAAACGTGACCTCGAAAGGGAATTTGCAAGTTGATGAATTTCAACAATCATATCAGATAAGAGCTAGATGATTTCTTATCAGTTCATATTCAGTATATGATAAGTTAAGAATGTGCAAATGAAATAACAAATCCTTCGTTCTTTGTTTTGCACCGATTTTTTTTTTTGCTAAATAGAAGCTAACATAGTTTTGCACATATATCTTTCTGAAAAAGGCTCATTATGCTAGTCCTAGTTGTGTTCTAATTGCTGTTGTTTCGATCGATTAGAATTATTCAAGCAAATAGGCAACAACAACTTGTTAATAAAACATGAAATTTTTAAAAATTTCTCACATAGTACTTTTTAAAATTCTCTGTCATTTACAACTATCACAAAGACTGAATAATTTATGAAAAGAAAAAAGTAAATGCTAATTACAATATTGACATTTAATTTATGAATGATCAAATAAGTTTGTAGTATTTTGAAAAGATGAATGAAAAAACAAAGATAAAAAAAGAGTAAGGATGATATATAATCATAAATAGTAGCATAATATTTCTTGCTTCATAGATGTGCAGTAAAATAAATTGTTGAAAATTTTCATCAAAATAATTAGCAAATAAAAGTGAACACATTTTGAATAATCATAGTGATAACATTGATTATTGAGATTAAACAAACGACTTTGTTGTTAATGAATGAATGAATGAAAAAGTTACAGCAAAATTTCGATCATTTGTAAAGCAATCTTTCTTTCTTTTAGATATGAAATGAAAAAAAAAAAAAAAAAATTTGTCCTTTTTTCTTTTTTTTTTTTTGCAATAATTTATTAACGAAAAGAAAAGTATAACTAAAAATTGCGGAATGCAATGATATTTTTCTACTTTAAAAATCATAAAAGGAGACATTCTAGTTAGCACATCTTTACATCCCACCTGACCATAATAAATTTCACCTTAATCATTTCATTCATCAGTCCCTCCTCATTCATTCATTCATTCATTCCATCTCATCTCTCTCTCTTTCAATTTCACCTTTCCTCATCTCATTTTACTACATAATAATGCCATACCCCTCGTACCCAACTGATCATTTGTCTGCCTCTGAATAGAATCTATTATTAGAAAGCAGCGGGGTGGAAATGTCGATGCAACTATATATCGTTGCTGTTTTAGAAAATTGCTGTCGCATGTTTGAGCAGTTGTCTATCTGTCAGCAAAAACGAAGGGACCACCACTACCAACGGCTTCCCTATTATCCTACCCTACCCTACCCTACCCTACCTTACCCTACCCTATCCTACCCTACTCTATTCTATTGACTCTATTCTAGTCTGTCACATTTCCCGCCTCTTCATTACCCCAACCGATACATACAACCGATACATACAGATATCATTAGGACGAGAAAATGAAAATTTAGCATTGAATATTTGTGAATATGTGTGTGTGTGTGTGTATGTGTAGTGTGTGTGTATGTGTGTATGCATATATATATGTGCATGTGTACGCTATTTTCTCCATCGGCCATTTGAACAGGAAATAGAATATGAAAGAAACAGCCTGAATGACGAAAAATGAAAAATAATTTGCAGAGCTCTTTAACGGACAGCTGGCAGTAATATCATGGAGAGGCAAAATGAGAGTATCAGCTGACTGATGCTGTAGTGGACTAGCTAGGAAAGAGAGAAATGAAAGGAGACTGACTGATTAGAATCTGAGAACTTTTTTTACTGATGCTGTAGTGGACTGATGGACAGGGAGACTGATTGGAACCCGAGAATTCTTTACTGATGCCATAGTGGATTGATGGACAGGGAAACGGAAGGAGACTAGTTGGAACCGGAGAACTTCTTTACTAATGCTGTAGTGGACTGACGGACAGGGAAATGGAAGGAGACTGGTTGGAACCCGAGAACTTCTTTACCAGGGCTGTAGTGGACTGACGGACAGGGAAATGGAAGGAGACTGATTGGAACCCGAGAACTTCCTTACAGGGCTGTAGTGGACTGACGGACAGGGAAACGGAAGGAGACTAGTTGGAACCCGAGAACCCTTTTTCCTGTGTAATGTTAAAAAGAAGCCGAACCGAGCTTGTTTTCTTACTAACATCCTACCACCACAATATACACTAATTAGTTGAAGTATCCCGGTGAACTTGTTCAACCGTTGCAGAGAATGTTTCACGCAAACTATGACCAAGTACAGTTCTACAGCTTACTCATTCATTCCGGTCACTAAATAGTGATGTCCCCGGTGTACTTTCCACGTGCCATTTCTGCCGGATGTTCCCTATACGCATGCTTTCGGTTCCAGTTCTCTATTAGTCTCGACCCATATTAATAATTAATTTTTGTTTGAATATGGGAGTTGATAGGTGAAGTTTGAAATGTGAAAATCGACCATATGTAACTCATTATGATGTTTTTACCAAAATCTTTATAGATCAATTTTCGTGTTAAGTTTACTTGTTCATAATTATTAACAAAATTGCTACAAAGACTTGGCCAATGATTCTGTTCATCACATTTTGCATCTTTTTTGCTAGGAAGACAATAATTATCAACGAAAATCACTCTGATTGCAATAAATTTACGATTTATAACTCTTCGTAAATATCATATTCTGTTTTAACATATATTTTGGTCTGAATGATATATATTTTTGTTTCACGATAAAAAGCGCAAAATCTTCAATTGTATTAAATTTGAGAGTTTTTGAATCTCCGCGTAAATACTTAGCACTTGAAATGTCCCCTTCACTAGAATTTTTACTGGCAAAACAAAAGAAAGACATATTAATGTTCGGCATTTCTCTATTTTCATGTTTCAAATAGAGTGGAACGTAAATTTAATACATTGAAGCGTACTAACTAGTTCATGTAAAGAAGGATAATGAATAGAATTCATACTTATTCATAAAAATTTAATCAAGCTAATTAATGCATCTCTTTGCTTCCTTCAATTTCAAACGAATTCGTGGTAAGCAATAATGAACAGATGGCTAAATGAAATGTTATTTAAATAGATAGGGAAACTGTCATTGACGTAGAAACTCTTTGCAACTGATCAGTGATCAGATGTGCAAACTACGTTTGTTATTTTTTTCGTTTCTCACTTTGTTTCTCACTGTTTGTAACTTGTAAGTAGTAATTCCTCTCTTTTCTTTATAAGATTAGCTTAACTTTCAGTTAGTCCAATAGCATATGTCAACTACATAGGACAGCAATGTTAAGATCGATAGATTCTACCATACTATATCAACGGAATGCGAACAAGATGTCAAACTCAGTGAATCAGTTATCAATCGTATTGGCTGATCTGGGAAAAGCGTTTTAATATATGAAAATCACACATTTCACTTTCTCGATGCGCTCCCTGAAATTTTATTTTAAAGAGTTTCATATCTGCTCTAGCAAATATGCAATGCTAGAGCAATCTTGCAAGTAGAAGTTTTACTCGAGGGAGGACAAACTTTTCATTATTCTACCTTCCAACAACTCAACGATTCATTTCAGGAAAAATAAATACTGGAAAAACCAAAGAAGTTGAAATTCAATATTAAATAATATTGTAAAAACATTACTAATCAGTGTATGAAAGAAGCACAGTGAAAGGACACGAAGCCACAAATAAAATTAAAGTAATTTCTTCATGCGGCATTAATAAAATGATAAGCTTGCCAAAAATCATGTGCAGCCTAATTTACCTTATTTTGTTTGCCAGAATTGACTAAAAAGTTCACTTTGGTTCATTTTGCAAACTTGTGGATTAGAGACGCTTTCTTCACCGAAGCCCTACATTCACCTTGAAACTTGGGTAGCATAAGAAAATCACGTGTTTAATAGCAGTAGTTAAGAATTACGAAACGCTTTATGAAGAAAAATGAACGTTTATGAAACAACATATACTTCCGAAAGTTCGATTTAATATCTTGAGAGATTTACCAAATCATCAAATCAATAAACATTCATAATGTTGCACAATTAATGCAACAATTTTAGAAAGTGGCAGAGGCTGCTAAACAAATAACAAAACAGAACACTCAAATCGAAATTGTAATTTCCAGCGTGAGAATACTTTAGCCCTTTAATTACTCATTCAAAAATATCAATGATCGTCAAAAGGTTCTTTTTTCAATTCCGAGCTTTGATTCTTTCCAGAAAATTTATTATTAAAAACTGAAATTTAATGACATTGTGAATAATAAAAGTTGTGCGGTAAAGTACATTCAAAAAGTAAAAAGAGAAATCTGGTTTTTTTTTTGGTTTTTTGAACAGCTATTGTTCACAAACAAAGGTTAGTTGGTAAAAAACAAAATTTTCGAGAGCTGGTAATTGATTTTCATACGCATGAGAGAAACTTTCCTAACAGCTTCTTTTGCAACTTTTTTTCCAGCCATTAATTTTTCAAATATCTTCCTTGCTTTCTAATTTTTTGAACAGGTACGAGAATTAGTATACTATGAAGGTCTGGAAATATAGTGGATTTCAACTAATAGTAGCAGTCATGTTAGCATTTCGGAAATAATATTTGTAATTTCTTCTATCCCAGAATTTCTTCCTTTTTTCATCCCATAATTTCAAATTCTTTATGAAATAAAGCGCGCAAAAGATTTGCTGAGCAATGAACAAAAAAAAGATGCGAAATTTGATATATAGGAAAAACTTATTAAGCGCTGTAGAATGCAGTAACGAAACTTTATTTTATCTTCTATTCGCATTGGCCTTTTTTAAATCTCAAGTTTGTCTCAAATGAAGTCCCATCTTATGCTAAGAAGCGATCAGTTGAAAAACTTTTAAATTTCATTACCAAGACGACCATAGATGAAAATATATACATTTCAATGTTTCATGAAGGAAAGAAATTACATGACGGTCAGAAGCTACGAGAAACTAGAAACTTGTCCAGTTTGTATTTCTAAAGCTTCCAGTTTCGTGCATCCGTATCGATGAAAGTCATCAGTGACTAGAATGTTACAATTACTTCTCCTTTTAATATTATAATCGATAAAACGTGAACTGCTCCATCACATATGAATAAACTTTGTACGATGGGAAACACGCAAAAACGCAAGAAGATGGGAAACAAAAATTCGCTCATTCTTATAACTGAAGTCCTGTTGCAATGATACTTCATTTTCTCAGAAATTAATTTTTTTATTTTAATTTTCCTTACTTTTCATTTATGCAAATGTGATTTCTCTTTTACCGCAGCATGGTCCATCACTTAGGTCCATTCACTGTGAATGGTCTTACATTTCTTTTCCCTCACTGTTACTGGGAAATTATTTCCAAATCGCTTCTGGTCCATTTCAAAAATGTAAAACTATTGGTTTTTATTTTCGAAAATTAGTGAATTCAAAGTATGACGTTCAAATTGCAACTAAAATGAATAAAATGGAAAAAGAGTCATGTAACGAATAAGACAAGAAATGCATAAGTTGAAGTTTGCCTAATAAGACAAAAATTAAATAAATTTCTAGATTTATATAATAGCTCCAGGACTACCAGCTCAACTCCCACATATCGAAACTGCATCGTAATTTGCAGCAAACACAACATTATTGTTTAACAAAAATGGCAGTAGCTGACATGTGTAAAGAAATATGGCCGAAGAAAAAAAGAAACCGAATTTAAGAACTTTATATTCTTTATTTTTCAATACAGAATAAAAGGAATTCAAAAGGTCATTACATGAAGGCACTGCATTGGATTTCTTTATTTATTAATCGCAGAATCGCTGCACTATTAGTAAGCACCTATCTCGAAACAGACGGAAGAAAGTTTGCTACTTCGTTTTGCAACATTATTATAAATCTGATCAACAGGATCTCAGACCTGATTACGACGAATACCGAATTTGCTTTCTTTTTTTGTTTCCGTGTGCCAACACCTTGAGAATTTCTTTCATTTACTAATTAAACTCTGAGATTAAAGTAATTCTGTGTAAAAAATGCGAGCAATTCTCGCATTGTGTGTATTTTGAATATAACTTCAGTTAACATTTAAATAACATACGCCAAAATGTAATTTTTTTGTTCAGAAGCATAATGGTTATTAGATGTATATGTATACTTTGACCAATCTCATAAAGAACTAATAGGCCTTCATGTATTTGTGACATATATAATAACCATTATGCCTTTGAACAAAAAACAAAATGTGGCTATGTTGTTTAAATGTTAACTGAAGTTATTTCTATATGTATATATATGTATGAGTTTTTTGCAGCTCTCGAGGGAAATAAAAGTGGTATGAAATTTGAAACAGAGAAACAGAAGGATATCTGAATAGTGAAGTTGAGCAAACGCCTTCGAAAGAGAACAAAAGTATGCCTGCAGAAACTTTTAACTAAGCTTTAAAATCTACGGGAATATATCATCAGTAGGGAGGAATCGCTAATGAACAACTTCTTCTTTACCTTTATTTTAGTAAGATCTTCGTTTATTTAAAAAAGTCCCTAAGCAAAGATGATAAAGGGAATAGATTGGTGACAGTTGAAACGTGGGAAAACATAAAGTTATTTAAACGGTGAATGTTATTGGATAAAAATTGTGAATGGTAGAAAATACTTGCATATAAGCAGCAAAGGATTCTCTTCTAAAATTATTTAATAATTCATGATTATTTGATGTGAAAAAGTGCGAAAAGGGAGAAAAATCGATGGATGATGCTAAAGACAATGGCACTATAGCCACTAGTTTTCAATCAGTCTAAGTTGTTTTCATGTTCACAAGTATTCATTGGTTTAAAAACTCAACAGCTTGCGAAACTGAAAAAATTTCATGTGGTCGAATATTAGTAAGCATCTATAAGCTAGTGACACTGATTGAAGTTGACAATTGCATATTAACTTTTGTGGTTTAAATGGAAAAGGAAACCAGCAAAAATCTCAAAACACAAGTGAAGCAGCGGTGATTTTTTCCTAATTCCAGTTGTTTATTTTCTGTATAATTTAGATTAACCAACAAATTTGAAAGTGACTTTTGGGGTAGTCATTGTGTATTGGAAATTCATTTTTTTCAATGAAAATTGTCAATTGCTAATTTAATAAGCATTGGAGCAAAGTTCTACAAAAATTATGTGTAAATTTTCAATCTTCCAAGGCCTTTGATCGATCTGCAAATGTACATGGTTTAAATTTTATCCCTGGAAAACCATTGAGAACTAGATCCAGAATTTTCAAAATTTTAAAATACAACCATACAGTGTCACTCATTATCATTGAAATCAGGGAGTAATTTAAAAAATCCAGACATTTTCAGTTCTTTGAAAATAACAGATAAAGCATTGTTCATAATTAATCTTTTATATTTCTTGTCATTCCCTTACTGATTATAATACAAATATAGTCTAGTATAATATAAAAGAGATGACTGGAATCAACAGTAAGGAAAATTCAATCAGTGATAACCAGGTACTGATTAGCAGATGATATGTATGAAAAAGAATTAGTAGCTCAGAAATGTTGGAGAATGATCAGAATTAGCATCTCTAACTGCCGTCCTTTATGCTACTAAAAAAAATTGTAAAAATGAATAGGTGTTGGGAACGACTTTACTGCCATCTCTAGTAGTCAAAAGTTTAAAAAAAGGAGTTGACAGTTTTGCATTAAAAAATCCAATTCATTTCGTTTTTGAATGAGTAACTGCAAAGAGAAGAAAAAATAGAGAGTCAAAATGATTGATACCTGACAGATATCCAAATGCTCTATGCATCTGGAAGTAATACTCCTGGGACAGTTGTAGTTGGGAATATGTTAAAAATGTGAAGAAAGTTGGAAGCATCTTCACATTTCCCGGATAATGACTGCTTACAAATATTGTTGTCTGCTTCATCTTCTCAAAAATCAGTGAGATTTTGAAACCCTCTTTGTAGTGCAGATGTAATGAATTTTTCATTCACAAATATCGCATTCAAATCTATTATTTATCGATGCGAGAGAAGAAGAAAAGCGGCTTCTTCTTAACAAAGATGGATGTTCTTAAGGAAAATTGTGCCCAGCCTACTGCGCATCTGTCTGAAAGTTACATAATAAGCACTACAATTAGAAATAAAGATCTTTTCTGGAAGTAGCGGTAAAGTAATTATCACTAATTTAGAATTAACGTACATATATTATTCTAACAAATCAGACTTCGAAAATCTGAGAAACAAGGATTTTCAAGTTTACCGATATTATAATTATCCGATATTATAATTATTCCAAAGTGCTTGCATTTCATTTTTGGGATCAAGGAATTAGCTTATCTTCAAAAACAACAACCTATCACTTTTTTTCCATCTTTAGGAAAACGGAGTCTGTAAATAACAATTCTGATTTTTAGAAAGTTCAGAGCAATTATTTGATGTCACATAAATTCATTACCTTTTTGTTTTCTAGATGATTGGTCTGGAACACATAATCTCTTTTAGTTCATTAATCAATGTAAGATTAGCTTATGTGCTGCATACTTTTTGGCTGATTCTTTACCGATGATTTATACATTAAAGTTATATGAAAATTTGAACTAGGAATTTGTGATTCATTTTCAATTCTCAGACAGCAAGTGTAATCAATTTTTATTTACATAAGCTTGAGGAGATAACAAATTTTGCATCATTATCGAAGCATATGTTAACCACATGTTGATTTATGCTTGAGTTCAAACTGCATTTGGCATAATAAAAATTACAAGTAATAGCCTAATCGAAAATTAAAAGGGAGAATGACATATTTTTGACTGATGCAAATAGGATTCCTGTACATTTTGCACAAGTATTGGAAATATCACCGTAATTTCATTCCAGCAATTAGAGTGATAATCATAGCTAGAGTGAGTGGCATAGAAAATAAAAAAAATCTGAACAATCTGCCAACTATACTATGTATCTACAGGAATAATAGCGACAAAAATCTCCTTAAGCATCACATTGCTCTTCTATCACTCTTAAAAATTAATCTGAAGTGCTTTGCAAACTAATGTTATATATATTTTTCATGAGTTACTTAGACAAATTCAATCTTTCCAAAAATTTCAATTTATTCTAAAAATTAATCGTTTTGAATGCAGGCTATTAATACATAAATCACGCATGTTGAAAAATTGCTTACTTTTAAAATAGTATTATTATCAAATAAATAATTTTCTATGAATCTAAGTATAAAAACACAGCACATAGTGCAAGCCTTATTTTCTTTTCTAGAGTTCTTGTACTCTTTATGTAAAAAATCGCAGAAGGCTTCTAAATTTTTTTGCTCAATTTCACTGATAGTATGTTTAACGTTAAAAAATTTTGTGATTTCCTTTTGTTCATATAGAATACTAACATTTGCATCAATATTACAATTTTTTCGGAAAATACACTAAACTAAAATAATGGAAGAAAAGGTTATCAGTAAGCTTTTCCATTGGCTCACAAGCCAAATTTAGCGGAATTTCTCGAAAATGTTGAGAAAGCGATTCACGTAAAGCGCTCAAATGATTTTGTTAAAGAGGCTATAAACTCACAAAGAGATAGCTCTTTAATTAGCAGATAACTCTTTAATTCAATCTATTCCTTACTCTTCCTCTAATTAGCTCACATCTCGCAATTAAGTATTCTAGCATCTTAGAGCATTTTTTGTGATGTATGACCTCATAAAATCTCTTTTCTAAAACAGAAAATCATAATATTTTCTGAAAATATAGGAATGATCAATCTAAATGAAGTATAAGACTGCACTATTTTAACATGCTTAAAATGAACATACAATAAGACAATCAAATAATTTAGCACAACATGAACATAATTACGTAAAACTTTCAACCCAATACTAATTACTGATAAAAAGAGTAAGTCACAGTATCAGTCATCTATTAACTTTCAAATTTATGATTTTGTTACATGCTACATCTGACCCCTTATTTCTGATTATAAAAGTCTGTTCAAGAGCTTGTATGCCTGCTTGATATCCTAATCCACATTTTGTTGCTAAGTGTCACTAATCTGGATATTTAAAAAATCATATAAATCAATTTTCATTACAAAACGAACTTTGTATGTTAAAAAAAGGAGCCGCTTTGAGATTTACGTATAGATTAAAATTTAAGAGAACCCAAAATTAATTTCAGAGATAGAAATGAACAAATATTTTTACTACATAGTGTAAAATGTCGCTGTTCATGCAAAGTGATGAAAATGATTACTGTGATTGTGACTACATAAAAATGATAGTAAGATAGTCCTTTTTCTCTAAATGAAGCAGCAGTAAGCGGAATGAAAAGTAAGAATTATTTTTTAATATTTTCCTGATTCAAGTAAGCAAAAGTGGTTTAAAACAGAAAATTACAATTAAAAGGACTGACTTACATCATTACTCGATTGACATATTATAATAAGTTCCGAAAATAATACTATAAGTAATAAGCTCCAAATAACGGAGACAAATTAAAAATTCTCAAGTCAAGAATGACCTATATGCGATGATTTTTTAATTCATTGATGTAGAAACTTCGAAGTTTTGTGTCGTTATTAACTGAATCAAATAATTCCTTATTGATGAAATCATAGTGGGAACCAATAATGCATTATTCATTAAGATTTAAGGGATTTACATTTATATTAAATCAATCCTCGAAAAACTGCATATCGGACATGGGAATATCACTTGAAGAAGCAAAGAAATCGCTATCGTCTTGTATGCTCCTGCAAACTAAATAAGCATCAATTTGTCACTGAGCATTTCGAGATTTCTTTTGTCTTTCATAGCATATTCTCAACAAAAGGATAACTTTTTAACTTAAAATAAATTGATCCAGCTGGAGCTTAAAAAAAACTAAGTTAGACTGGGGAGAATAAACTAAATGAAAAATAATGCAAAAAACTAAATATAAAATTATCAGAAGATTAATGTTAATCAATAGGTATGGTATGAATGATGTGAGTGAGATTGTCCGTTATAATCATAAGGAATAGCAAATAATGAAAAATAAAGGTGAAGTAGAATCGGTAAAGGTAGAACATAATTTTGAAGCAATTTACATCTCAAAGCATTTGCATGCTTGCATTGTTTCCATTTTATGTAAATTTATTGCGAGAGTCGAAATTGTGATAGCAAAACATTTTGCAATAATCAGCTTTTCTGTATAATTCTCTGACGCTGTAAGTTTGTCCCTCATCTTGATTATCAGAAATTCGACGATTAACAAACACAAATTGCAAATAAATGATAATCGGATGTGGATGGGATCAAGGCAAATTATTTTTAGTTTTTAAATGATTAACAAACATTTGATCGATGTTTAATTGATATCACTCCTACACTATATGATCTAAAATTGAATGCCAAAAAAAAGTTAGCAAAAGTTGTAAGAACCTAGGAAGAAAAATCGAATTAAATTAAAGCAGTGTAATTAATTAGCCTATCAAATTCTCAATCGAAGAAAAGAAAACCGCGTTCGGAAAGTCCTTTTAAAGTCAGATTTGCCTCTATAAAATTATGACTCTTCCTTTTCTTCTACTGTTCTCATTCAAGAGAAAACTATTAAAAGCCTCAGGTATTTAACAAGATGTAGTAGCTATGTCTGTTGAATGCTAGTTTAAAAAAAAAAATTTTCAAAAGCATAAAATTGAAGCTGAATAAATTATATGATGACAGTTAACAATCAACAAATGCTGATGTGTTTAATTCATCAAGTTAATATCGGAAAGGAGAACATAAAGTGAAATTGCTCATTAATTATAGGTTTTTTTACTGCTGGAAACAAATGTCCGACCTCTCCTTTATAAATTACTCAGATAAATTCGCTTATATTGTGAAGCAACGTTAGCTAAGAATGTAACTGTTGTTGAAGTTGATTTGTTCCTGAATAAGTTTTATGACCTGTTAAAAAATGCATTAAGTTGAATAATTTGATTGCTGAAATGATTAAATGTGTAAGATTTATCTTGTTTTTACCACATTCATCAAATTTTTTTTATGAAAAGATTTATTTATAAAATCGGAATTACATTATGCGTTCATTAAGTTCACACTTCAACATAACCGATCTTTTCGACCTATTGAAGAATAGAACAACTAAGATTTTAATAAATCAAACATTCCCTAATTGAATGTTTTTATTTTTGAAAATATGAAATATCTAATCACTAATTTCATTACTGCTATTCTTTACTCTTTGGTCTAATTTCATGCAAAAATTTGACTCAAAATAATTCCAGCATTAAAGAAAGAGGAAAAAGGATGTAAAGAGCATTATGAGAGATTTAAAATAAAATGTTTTTAAGAGTAACAACGAGAGGGAGAGAGAGAGAGAGGAAAATCAAGTATCAGTTCTTGAAGGTCAAAAAAAAGCATTTTTTAAATATGCTAATACAATAATAAACTGTATACTGCTATACATTTCATCCAACTCATTCTTTCAAACATCAGTAATCTTTATGAATTTTGGTATTCCATTTGCAATGAAATATGCATATTTTGTCATTTATTGTTTTGAATTGATAGAAACACGGAGAATACTTCTACTGCAAAAATTTCTAATTAATTTAAACAAACAGTATTTAATTTTTTGAGATTTCTAACCAGTTCAGAACAAATTAAACCAATTAAACACTTTTTTTTTTTTTTTTTTAATTCTGATAATATATCAGTAAATCTAAATCTGCATCAATTTCGTTACATATAATAAAAATTTAATTTCTCATAAAGTTTAGCATCATATATCAGGTAATGATAAACAATTGTATCAGTATTTATAGTTTGATATTGAAAAATGAGATAATCAACCGATTTAAGTTATTTCCTAAATTAATTTATTTTATCAGAAGGATTGCATCGAATATGATTATCAATTATTCCTTACTTTAAAAGAAATGAAAAACATTGTTATGCGCTTTATTTTTAATATTTGCAACAGTGATTATATCATAAAATTTGAAAAATCCTCCAATATTTTGTTTCTATTTTCAGCTGAACAAATAAGCAAATCACGCAATATTCATCAGAAACTATCATCTTATCGGTAAGATCTAATATAACATGATATAGCTGAAAGTAGAAAATCAAACCTATTGACTCAATCATTGTTTCAATTTCTGATTTTTCCCTTTGTTTACAATTATGTGTCTTTTACATGTTTTTTTTTAAATAATAATAGTTTACGAATTCGTTAATTTCATTTTATTATCGTTTGAAAAAAACATAACATGCAGCGGTGTAAACTGAAACAGTAATATGTACAATGATAAAACAATCCAAGACATAATCACTCTGGGATTTCTCGATGAAAATGAAAAGTGCGCTCCACCATACAATCCAAGACATAACCATTCCGGGATTTCCCGATGAAAATGAAAAGTGCGCTCCACCATGCAATCCATTATCATACGAATCAACTTTTCCCAACATAACCTGCTTCTTGTTACGTGAATCAACTTTTTTCATAGCGCTTCGTACTTCATTTTATTTTCCTCAATAATTCACATAAATTCGCAAAGTGAAATTTGGACTAAGCAGGTGTGATTCATTATGTAATTGAGGTAAGTTAGACTATATTGTTCGGCATAGATATCTCCTCATTGTTATGGTATATCTCGGGTTTTAAGATTGATAGTGTTGACAATGAGTGCTAATAAAGAATGATATTCCATTGCGACTTGTGCGGAATTTTCTGCGCTTTGTTCACTTATTTGGCAATGATTTATGCTGATTATGTAGTTATCGTTTGGCTTATTACACCAACTTTTATTCAAAGGTATGCTTTAATTCATTTCAATTTTTCTTAACAATATAATGCCATTTTAATTACAAAAATATTTTATCTCTGTTGAATAGTCACGTGCATTTCACTATTATGCCCATAAGCACTATAATTCTAGAAAGAATGATACAACAAAAGGTTATTAAACATTCTCACTTTATATTATGATTTATATTTTTGAAGCAACTGTATTAGTGTTCCAAAAAGTACTACACATATCCAATGTGATACTGTAACCTTTAGTATCGCATTGAAAAAATTCATCAAATACGCTATTAAAAAAGAAAAACAGTTTATAAATATAAAAATAGTATTTATGAGACATTAACTGGTGGTATTCTCCATCAGCAATTGCAGTTTATGGGGTGTATTGCATGCAGTGATGTTTAATACAATATTGTTTTTCGCTTTTGCATCACATTTGCGAGCAATGATTACGGATCCAGGCATTGTACCCATCAATCGAAAAGGGTACGTTAATATCGTAATTGCTTTTCAATAATTTAATTATTTAACTTTAGTTTTAGTGTACTATAACAAATGCAAGATAAGTTGGAAAATTCATCCAAAGTTGAGAGTAAAGCGTGCTCAGACTAAACGTAATACCCTTCTCCAATTCAAAATAAACAGTCGATGTGTGTCATTCATGAGAATAACAAGGAAAAGCCAGATAAGTATGTTTTTTTATTCTCATTAAATGAGATTATGGTGTTTGTTTGTTTATATGCGATTGTTAAGAATTTGTATTTCGGGTACGTAAACTATATATTGATTGAAAAATACTTATTATTTGTGTTTGTGTTTTTATAGTCATTTTGTGGCATTTTTGCAGATTCTTGCGTTGTAATAGCGATCATTTTCCAAAACTTCTTTGTGACAGTGAATCTACTAGTACGGACACCGATGTGGAACTGATGAGAGAAAAAAATAAATTTGTGGTATGTTCATCCTATATTTTGACCAGTTCATGATTTTCGTAGTGTATTAAAGCTTTATCCACAATTAATCAGTTGTAGGTTAAACACAAAATGACATTGTGCAGCCTTGATTGAGGTGAAATATGAGTCGTATATCGTAAAAAATTTTGAAAGTGACTCAGAATTCGAATAATTTTTGAGGAGAAGGGCTGGACAATTTGTACTCGATGCAAATCATACAGACCACCGCGAGCACATCATTGCCGTATTTGTCGTCGCTGTGTTCGAAAAATGGATCATCATTGTTAGTTTATATTTGTAGTGATAGAAAATTTGTGAGCAAGCTTTGTCTTGAATCTGCCCGAGAATTAAGTACTATTTCAAATATAATACTTTCAGATTGATTTACAGGATGCTTTTTTCGTTTATCAAATAGTATTATTTCATTCTGAATGATCTCATTCTGAATTTATCTCTCTTAGAGTTTGTATTTGGCAATATATTTTTAAAAAATCGATGAAGGAAAGGCATATCAAGTGGTGGTTCAGATCCTGCTCTTAAATTTCGGGTTATTATAGAGTCTGGTATAGAGGAAACTTCAGGATAAGGAAAGATCATCGCTTGCATCGAACAGATCTCGTTTTAGAAAATTTTTTGACCAGACTGTGAAATCACTATGCAAAACTTTTTGGATTCAGATTAAGGGAATAAATGAAATAAAAGCAGGTGCGAAATGAGTAGCGCCATTCATTCATTGAAAATCTTTATTACATTATTTCTGAATATTTATTCAACTTTTAATGTTGTCAGGTCCCTGGGTCAATAATTGCGTCGGTGAATATAATCAAAAATATTTCCTTCAGTTTCTGTTGTATGTCGGCTTATCTTCAGGATATGCGCTAAGATATGTTTTTTGAGCATTTTTTGCATTTTATTCATGCATTTTATTAAAATTCTCAATAGCCCTGTTAGCTAAAGAGAATTTCTGCTTAATTTTGACAGTTGATACCATAAAACTTGAAAACGTGCATATTCGTTAAAAAATGGAATCAAGATTTCCTTTATTCGTTCGCGTGATTAAACCTTCATCTTATTTTTGTTTTCTCTATTTCATCATTTTTAGCTTAATTTCAACAAACAAACGTTTTTCTGAATTAACTTATTTTTTTCTTGAGACAATATATTTTTTTTTTTTTTAGTTTAATAGTGACAGCTTGGGTATATCAGGATGATTACAGCATTACCGGCATGAAGGGACTTTACGGACAAAATTTACATCGAGCGAAAATGTTAGTACTTGCATTTAAACAGGTTCAATATTCTATAAAAAAAATCTACTGTTGGTTACTTTTAGATTGCATACCGTTTTCCTCACTATCGAAAGCATACTGTTTGGTCTATTCGTTTTAGCCGTTTCTTGCGATCAGGTAACTTAATAAGAAATCAATCTTCATTCATTTTAAGCAAGAGATATTCTTCAAGATTCTCAAATTTTTATTTTGATTTCGTTATGTGATGTATAGAGATTAACAATGTCTCATTTAGATGCAGTCAGTTCTGAATGATGAGACCACAGTGGAAGCAATTCAGCGCAGGGGTTTTCACAATCGAATAGCTCCATCACGCTCAAAAATAGCTCTATTACGAGAAATATGTGGCTATGGTTAGTTTTGGATTGAGAATAAGGAAATTACATTTGTCATCTTTTTTCCGTTATTCCTTCCGCATCTTGGATTATTTTTTTACCTAGATAGTTGTTGAACGAATGCTATTTGATGTATAGAGCAGCTGAAGTTTATTTTGATTTCTAGGACCGATGATGTTGTGGCTGCTACCGTGCTCAACTTTATCATCCGAACCAGACGTGGTTCAATTCTCGAATCAGTTACCTGTTTAAAATTTTATAGCTGCACGCTTCAGAATAGTTGGCGAATGTTTGTTGAGTGTTCAGAACAGACTTTATTTTCTTTTTCTGTTGCAAAGAGTTTGTTTTAACAGATTCACGGTAAGGATGTGTATAGTTGTATTTTTAACGGCAATCTATATATATATACCAGTGAGTAATCTTTCCCATGCTTTACTTCCTTTTTTTTTGATATGTTTTTCATTTATTTGTGTTTCTATGTGTAATACCGACTACATGGCGACATGTATCAACTGTTTTTTGTTATTAATAGTAGTACCATTGTGCTGCTGCTGCTTGCAGAATAGCAACTTTTTTGTTTGAAGCTTTAAAGTTACACTTTGCGAAAAACTATGGGCCTGCTTGTTTGCTTTAAATTATCTATTTTCTCCTCTATTATGTTTTTAGTTTGTACTTAAGACTATCGCTCTCGTGAATGATATTATTTTAGCACCAGTTCTAACATTCAAACAGATTGTAATATTTAAGTGCCACACTATCGAAATCATTCCAATTTATACTGCCTGTTCTTATTCCATAAGGTCTCTTCAATCCACAATTTCCTTTAAAACCTAGGTGTAATCATCGCCCAAAATTTATATAGTGTATAAATATACCAAGAAAATCCTCAGGAAAAAAAGATGAAGTTGCAATGGTTTTAAGTCTATTGATTTCCCAGCACTGTCATATTTATAAAAGATTTAATATGATAATAAATCTACATTTCAGATAACACAAAATACTGTTCGCAATATCTGAAATTATGCTTTTCATTATAAAAATATAGATGTTTTCAAAACATAGAGAAAATTGACTTTATTGATGATAATTTTTGCACATATTTTAACTTTAGTGAATAAACACCAGCAATAGTAACAGTATTATAATCAAAGAAAGTAGTAATAATAATAGCAGAATAGTACTTGGTCCACGAACATGTATCAAATAATGATTAATGTATCACAATGGAAAAAAGATATCACAGATTTAACCTGTTCAAAGAAAAATAGAAAATGTGCATTTTTTTTGGCTTATATTATATTCCGTGAGAAGTGCTTTCTCTAGTAAATGATATTCGTAACTTCGAAAACAAAGACTAACAGCTACGTAGAAACTGGCAAATGTATTAACAGTTTAAGAATACTGCATATGGTCGAAAATCACAAGTGGTCGAATATACTACGTCCAGTTTCAAACGAAAATATGATAATAATCCAGCCAGATTTATGAATGAAAATTTAAGAAATTAGAAACCGCATTTATTTTAGATAAGGCGACGGTCCTACTTTAAAATGTCCATTTCCGGAAAATCAAGTATCGGAATTTCACATTAAACAACTGAAAGACTTAGAAGTTAGGACCCAACGAAATCACTGAAGTGATAAAGACAATGCCATAGGCAGAGATGAACAATTCCACTGAAATCATTGTGTAATGCACCGGGAAAAATGTGCTTATAGAAGTGGAAAGACTAGAAAGTGCTGGGTAAAATTTTAATAATTATATCTAAAATAGTAAAATCTTGTATAATTGTGTTGAAATCGAATTTACTTACAAGAAGGTAATGTCTGCAAAAAATGAAACCCAAAAAAGAAGCCACAATTTTATAGGAAATGGTATATTTACAGCATACCACATATTCAAATCATTCATTTCCGAAACCTTCTGTTTCATCAATAGCTCTATTTAGTTTTTCAGCAAGCTGTTCATAAGACCTGTAAGGTGGTAAATCAAGTCTATTGAAGCAAGTGTGCGATCGTGGCAACCAGTTCTCCTTGCCAACTCGTTCAATGCAAAATAGCTGCGGACCTGTAGAACCAATCAATTCGGAAAAACCACCAACGGGTACCCGACAAGTTCCCGTAACAAACTGCAGAAGGCGCGAGCGCTTCTCCTGATCTAATGAACGAACAAATTGCCAAAACCATAAAATCTAAATTACACCCACATTAAATAGTAAATTTATGAGAACAAAAAGAAATCCAATAAAAAAGACCGTCCATTCGTGCATTCGTCTTTGCTATCCGCATATTCTGTAAATAATAAATGAGAAATAATATACCACTAATTTCGTAGATTTATCTCTCCAATATCAACACAAATCGTTATATTATCCGCTACAGAAACAAACACATTTGAAAAAAGAACTTCGGCAATCGTATGGATAATTTCCAACTTATAAGATTTAAGAAATTCATCACTAACAATAAAGTAAAGATGATATGACAACGCCATAATCCTTTCTCTCCGCACTTTACGAAATAGTATTTTATCAGAAAACATGTTAACGTATATTCTACCCAATAAGTTTCATAAACAAAATTTACCTGTTTACTTTGTGCTACATAATGTCTGTAAACAGTATTCCTTTGCCAATCGTCAACATCGACATCTTGCATTCCGCAAAGCAGTAGTTCCAGCTCACGCTCATCAAAGTACTGCAACCATTCGAGTGGAAAAACAGAATTAAAACCGGTGAAAAATGCCCGTGTCTGTTGTTCAATACCACGATTGAACCGCCATTCCATCAATAATTCAATATATTCTTCCTTGTTTTCCTCGCATACTTTCTATAATACAGATTTAATGATGGAAATGCCTTAGTAGGAATTAATCACATCAAGAAAAAAATTAAACAAAACTCTGAGAGGTATCCACCAAAATGCAACAGAACTTTCCTAACAAAAGAACTTTCGTACTAGTGTTTGTGAAAGCTTTTAACGCAACTAAAAAAAAGAAACCTTACCTCCTTCGTTGTCGGAAAAAAAGTTACTAATACACAAAAACAGAGTTCATAACTTATGCAGTGATGTGACAGACGAGCATCTCAAAACTGAAGTTACAGTGCAGTAATGATCATTGCCATAAAAAAAGGAGACCATAAAGCAAAGCTTTTTCGGGAAGAAAAAATCCTATAGCACTGCATGTACAACTTGACACTTTGTTAAAGCGCAAGAATGAGCATCAAACTTCTTTTGAATTCCGTAACAACGGGCAGCCATCAACCGCTGTTCATCATAAAGTAATAAAAAATTAAATGTAAGCAAATGTGTACCAATTCAGCGCCACCTTCCTTCAATTCATGAGTTCGAATTTCACCTAATAATTCGTAATCAGCAACAAAATAAAGCTCCATATCACATTCATCAACATTGTTTCCTTTGATCCACATTAAACTATTGTAAAATTCAGCATCAACGCTTTCCAAATCCTTCAGCATAAACTTTTTTCTGAGCATTCTTTTATAAAAAGGCATCGTAAATCCACTATAAATGAATTTTCCGTGAAAGAGCGCCTGAAAATTTAAGGATAGGACTCTTATTATATTTTTCGTTTTGAGAGATCGTTGTATGAAAATATAGCAAAATATCAGCTGAACAATAACGGAATCAGCTGGACAAGCAAATAAATTAATCTACTGCAACTACAACACAGAAAAAAAATTGATAAAAAATATTAGAAAATATTATACAGAAACATAAACTTAAAAGTATACCATGGCAATAAATCGGCCAATGCACTCAAAATATTTCAAATGATCAGGATTAATAAATGAGGCGGGGTTGATTTGCAAGCTATAATTATTTGCACCAGCGTACATAAATAAGCAATACATAGGATTGAGTACTTCATGCGATAATAAAAAGAACCATTCCCTGAAACAGATAAGTTTATTTTCACAAAGATCATCAATGATATAAGTTGTGAGAGGTCGGCAAATGCAAGTCTTTTAAAATACTGAGATAAAAACCTAACTGAAATGTCGAAATGGAGATTTGCCTCAAAATGAATAAAACGTCTATATCAATGGATTTCTGAAATAATACGTTGGCAAAATATGCTAGTCTTCATTAAAAACAAAACAGACCTCGCAACTCCGCCATAATCCAGACCCTCTTCACCGCGAAACTGTATGTAAAGTCTCCTACGAAGATCCACTGGATTCTTTCTCATTATCTAAAATTTCAAAAAACCATAATTAAATCTATATATCCAATATGCATCCAAATGATGTCTTTTCTAATTTGATCATATCAAAATAATAACTGCGTTAGCCACCTCTTGATATGAATCCTCAAATAAGTTGTTGCGTGAAACAGCAATTTTGACGTGATTTGGGATACTGTTCGACTGAAAAAGGTTGAATAAATCGATAGAATCTGGTATAAAAGAAACTGTGACTATTCATTCAGGTTGCAGTTTTTCAGAATCATCTTTCTCTTCGCTTTTTCTCAGATGCACCTTCTACCACAAATAATTAGTACAATTTTCATTCTTCCACACCATATAACATAATAAACTTTGGGTATCAATTCAAAATCATTTATATTAGCATTCTTTTACATATTTGATAAATAGACTTACCAGACAGAGATATCGAAATTGGGCTATTTTCCATCTAAATGTTCTTTCAAAACTCATCGGCAATCCATTTGCACCTAAAGGTCCTACAGGCTTTCCAGTACGAGGATCATTATAAGTAGTCGATTTTGTATTGTGATCAATAAAGAAAGGTACTCCTTGCTCCGTAAATCTCATTTCCCAACCGTCCGGCAGCGGTTCATCCGATACGCTACAAAAATTCAAATTGCAAAATGAGGAAAAAACTCGCTTATTGTAAAGTGAGGAGAAATTAGCTCTATATTTGTTTTTAGGAACATTCCAGAGAATTCAGATTCGCTTCAAAACAATTTGAATTTGCAAAATTGTAGATTTTGGATTTAATTAAAGCAAAATGTCAATACTTATTTTAAATTTCTTGTTAATATTTCTTACATGCCATTTGATAATAATCATTCTTACTTTACTCTTCCTTGCTATTCATTTTCTAAAAAACATTAGATACCAAAAGACAAGCTTGAACTTACCCCTGAGTACGAGGGTCTTCCCACTGTGTCGTTCTATTAACATGATTAACAAAATATATACGTCCAGTGTTTGGATCAGCACGCTTCTCCCAGCCATTTGGCAATGGGCCCAACGGATCATCGTTTGATATCATTGCATTTGACTAAAAAAATACTCTCATTTTCTAGGCAAAACTCATATAAACTAGGCTTCTGACAAACCAGGTTAATTTTTAAATTGAAGTGTTCTATTCACGTGAATAAGATAATTATTTAGTATTACAAAAAATACAGAGCATTACAAAAAATGAAACTGGTGATTTAAAAATACAACCTCGCTGAGCTTTAGCTCGGAAAATGTCGAACCCATATACCACAACGTTAGGTAACTTAAACTACGGTCGATTTATTATTCATGTGGTTCACTTACTTCTCATGACATATTACTCTACACCGCTACCACATTCTTAATCCTGTTCTCAGTCTAATCGACTGAATCAAAATGAAACATGTTTTCATCATGAAAATTATAATTCTGGAAGACGAGATGCGGAAGTAAAATTGAATATCATATCAAGCAAATATACAGGTTATATTAAATACTACAACAGAAGTAACGAAGAGCATTAAAGTTCAGTGTGAAACCTGTAACAAATATCTTTGCTCCCACTGATGCATTGCCTGATCTCTATTTGATTGCCACAATTCGTGTGCCTCCAGCATATCGGCCGTAGGTCGTTGCCATGTAGTTGTTCTTGTATTATGGTCTACATAATATACACGGCCTCGAGGATCACGTCGCATCTCCCATCTGCAAAAAAGGTTAGAATCTAAAATTGTATCCAGCAACTATATTTTAGAGGGCATTTGTCTTGCATTATGAAATTAGATGAAAATTAACTAAAATTAGCTGAAGATAACATGTGAAAATTTACAAAAAAAAAACTATCACCAGAAGCATTAATCAAAAACACTTCGGAAAAGCAAAGACATCTAGACTGATGTGAAATGTGAAATAAAACAGCATATTTCATTTCTACTGATAATAACTGAATCATGTTATTCTCTTCTAATAATCGCATTCTTTCAAGTCCTGATGCAGCAAACTCCAGGTTTTGAGAATAAATACGCTTCATTTATACACAAGCGTCAACGTAATAGTTACCCAGATGGCAGTGGTGTTGTGCTTGGACGTTCCCATGTTGTACTCTTTGTTGTGTGATCTACATAATATTTTCGTCCGTAAGCATCGTAACGCAATTCCCATCCTTCTGGTAAACGTTCTTCAGTTGCGGCCAAACTAACGTGAGTTTGCGATAGCATGGTGTCTCTATTTTTCCCTGTAATAATTTCCATTGTTGGAGAAAAGGTAACTGAAAAACAGCTTGATACATTTCCATGAAAACTACCCGAATTATTGTTTCGATTAGCGTTATTCGTTGTTGCAGCAGTACTGGTGGTATTAGTAATAACAACACCGTTCGTTATATTATTCGGACAAGAAGTAGATGCTTCATCGACATGCACTTCTACGGTATGACTGCTTCCTAAAAACTGTTTTCACATTTCTAAAATATCATGAATTCCACCGTTATCATAAGGAATAAGGATTTAAAACGAAATAATAAGTTCAGATGATAACTGAACTTTCTAAGAATTTCACTATTAGATTGAAAAATTAAGATCAAATTTAACGAAAAAAAAATTCCAAATATTCAAGGTTTTGAAGGTAAGTAATTAGTTACAGAAATTCCAACTTAACATAAAAGCTTCTTCAATGCATTGAAAAAATGATGTCATCTGATGTAGTAATTACAAACTCAGAAGCCAATGACGAAATAGTAAATGAACAGTATTGAATAAATTCGCAAACAATCATGCAGATAATGGAAAAAATAATAAATGGATATGTGAGAAGTAGTAATTATCAATTGCAATTACGAAGAATATTAAAAAAAGCAAAAATTTTTTTAAAAAAATATTAAAAGATAGAATATAAACTGGTTGCTTGCATTCAAAATTGCCTAATCCGAAATTCTCTTGACCAATCATCACATCACTAACATGTTAAAACATTATTTGTTCGTCATCTATTACTATCAATGAATTTATTTCAATCATCGTAATCATCTTAATCAAAAATGAGCAGAAAATTACGCCATCCTATCAAAATTCGAAAATTGGATATAATTACAAACAGAAAATACTTCACACCAATATGATATTAGCCTTAAATGTAAAATTGCAAAATTATACAAAACGAAATGCAAAATTGCAAAATTATGCAAAACGCTCGAAATGTAAAATTACACAAAACGCTTTGATTTAAGAATATGTTGTATACATGCTTAAAACTTAGTGTAATTTTCACATCTTCGTTGCAATACTTGAAGAAATGTTAAGAAGTTAAGCTAACATATAGATCATGTTAATGAAGCCCACTTTTCCCCACCAACCTTTCTTTTTCAAGATCAATACCCAACAAATAACTAAGAGGAAATATTAAATAGAACTCAATTTGATAAAGAAGAATTAATAAATTAATGAAAATGAAGAAGCATCGAGAGGAAAGCGAAAATAATTAGAATTAAAAACATAAAAGTTGGTGAAACAATAACTTTTAGAAAAAAAATTCAGTTAAATTCTAATAATGAAATAATATTAAATTCTGATAATGAAAGATCTTTGTATCTATAAACAGAGGTGACTGATTCCTTCAGCGAGCTTCCAGTTGAGGTTCTGTGATTCATCTTCGAAATTTCCTCTAGTGGTCGTTACCGTTTTTTTTCATTCTAATAAAAGAGTAGTTCTCTTTAAAAAAAAAAGCCAATATCGGCACTTAATTACTTTAATGATATAAAAAATTTATTATTGTTTATTATATAAGACATAAGCATTTCTCTTCTAGAAGTTGTTATGCTTACTTGAAAGCTTTAACCAATAAAGCTCTGCGATCATATTTTCGAAATCATACATATGTTAGTAATATGCGATTTGTTTCAAATAATTAACTTCATAATGAAAAATGAAAGGAAAATTATTTCAGCACTAAAACTTTTCTCTTCATCTCCATATAAACAAATCTTCTACTCCTGCTTGTCATTTGAAACTTAATCGAATCTTACAATGAAGCATATAGTATTCACAGAGAGAACTACACGAAAAGAAGGCTTCCATAATTTTGAAATTTCAAATCATACAGCATCCCTTTGTCTTATGAAATAGAAAATGCGACCTAATCTACAACTGTCTATTATTCCGATCTACTGGAGCCATACACGAATGCACATTTATCAATCATAAAACATTTCATTTACAGTATCATTGCTCAATATTCATTAAGCACAGTATGCAAAAATGAACAAAATCTTTCTCAAATAAATTTTGTATTCTAAAAGGAAAACCAGTACTTTGTTGTATAATAGAAATAGTTCATACTGTACAAAAAAGGCTACGAAATGTCTCTCTGTTCAAACATTATCATTTTAGAAGCAGAAAGTGACCACATTATTAGATAAATAGTTTACTGAGCAAAAAAATATGTAACCTTACCTTTGTTTTTTCTCTATTCAAAACTCCTATTTCCAAATGAAAAATCATTAAACCACACTCACCTACACTTTTTTTCTTGGGACGTATAACGGTACCAGATAACAAAATCTTCAATTCGCCTATTTTTGCCGTATCTTTTGATGAAGAAAGATGCAGTATCATTTTCGTATTGTCAACTGAAAAAAATTGATATCATTTAAGTAAGGATGACCTGTAAGCTATTACAAATATGAAAAGTATAATTATTGATAAAAATGCCACTGCGCTATATATACCGAAATATCACTACTGTCAAATGACCTATTATCAGTGACTTTATGATGCTCCGAATTAATTGCTTTTACAAAATTTAAGTTAGTATCGTACCAGTGATAAACACTGGAAATAGGTAATAATAAGAATTCAGAAGTTACTTCTATTTTTCCTTACATCTGCTAAATGCTTTTTATTAATCTTACCTCCATATTCACCCACGATTTCAAACATGAAAGTAAAAATTTTTCGAACTTGAAGCACTACCGAAAAAAAAAAACCACATGTATTATTCGTAAGAGCCCTAGTTCAATGACTAATCGATATCCAAAAAAAATCAAGATAAACAACTCAATTACGAATCAAAACGAGTGAAATAGGGCGCTGAAATGTGAATGGAGTGAACAGATAACGATTCTCCTACAATGTTTTCACAAGCTCTATTTTTTGATAAACAAGGTCAAAGTGTAACTGTAAAGCGAATTATCAGACTACAGAGGACGCAGACATGAAAGAAACTGGAGTTCGGGATCTGCAAAAAGACCATCATATACTTACATTTCCCATTATCTGATTCTTTCTTGATTGCATGCGACATTTTTAGTGTTTTCTGACCAATCAGTGAATCCTCGAACAATTTTGATTTTCCAAACACACGAAATTCAAGAATTGATGATTCGTGGACTTGAATCTGTGTATTAAGCATAAATCTGCACGCTTGAAAGACATTAAAACTTAAGAAAATTTAGATTTATTCCTCTAACTAAAATATGGTAACTGTTATTTTGATGGTTAAATAAGAAACACTATCTTTTCCATTAAGTATTAGAAATGAAAAAACACATCAAATAATTGGAATTTAATCATTTCCTAATTTACTGATTCGGAATGAATCAATTTATAACATCTAAATAAACCTAAATACGCTAAGCCTTTCCACATTGTTCAACGAGCACAGACTGAGCGAATAATGAGTGATAACGTGAATATAATAAATATAATATAAGATCGTTCTAAAGACAATTGCAAAGAATATATCGTCTTAAATATTTATACAATTCTTATACCGGCTCACCTGTATTTGCTCATCCCATTGTGGTGTATTTGTCTTTTTACGAACGGCAGTTTTTTTTGAAGTGTGAGAATCAACAATCAATTCAACATAAACATCTGGTGGTTTACTAAACAAACCGCTGACACCATGTAGCTTTGCTGATATGACTGTAAAACATGAAAAACATTAAAATTAATCAAAAATTTGGGAATTATAGCGCAGCAACTAGGATCTGAAGTTAAACTATTCCATTAGAAAGAAAAAAAAGTAATGCGAGCTTAATACTATTATGTCAAATCTAGGATATCGTTGAAACATAACTGTGAAGACCGAATATTAAGCCAATTCCCATAAGCGAGAAAAAAGTATAATAAAGTTTGAACTTACTGGATATATTTAAAGTAAATTTTGCGCGATCATCAGTAACCCCATTTTGTGGAAGCATTTTTTTTTGCCCGTTGGCGATTGTACATATAACCAAAATTATTCACAGCTTAAAAAATTTTGAAATTCCATACAAGAATGACAGACGAAAGCAATCGCATTGCAGTTCCGATGAATAATAGTTAACAACAACGGAAAAAAAAAAGAAAAAAAAAAAAAAAAAAAAAAAAAAAACAAAAATAATTAAATAAGATAACAAAACATCAATGTCTTATTTTTTCTACAATATGACAGAAGCTCAGGCAAAAATAAAATTGATGGATTGTGGAGAAGGATTTCAACTAATAAATGATTAATTATAAACATAAGATATTTCTAGAGATTAGCAAATATTTTGAACAATTAAGAATAAGAAAACTAATATCGGAAAATCTCCTGAAATTCGACATTTTAAAACCAAGCTATCACAAGGAAAAACACTACGGCGATCACTGAAAATATAACATAAAACTGATTACTGAAACACTACGAAAATAGAATATACGGTGGTATTTGAAAGTCGCGAAATAATATGGTAGGCAAGAATATAGAAAAAGAGCTCGTAGGAAATGGAAACACGAGAGGACGATACGGGAAAATAGTGAAGAAAAGATCCATTGATGTTCACCTAGCGTAATTGAAATAATAATGGTACAAATGTTAGTCTGATAGGCAAAAGATGCTTACTCAATTAAGTATGTATAAAGTCAGACTTGATGACACAACTAAAATTGCTATAGGAATCCGAATACAATTGTTTCTGGTAAAATAAAAATACTTTCTGCGACTTACAGTTTAAAAACTTGAGAAAAAAGTGGTCGCGGAATGAAACATCTGAAAAGTTCGAGAAAACGTATCTAAAACTTTAATCTTTATCAATAAATACTAGTCTTATCAATTGATGTGGTATGATTTCACTTAATATTACATCGAAAATTGGAAGTTAGTTGAGGAAACAAGATTCCGATAATGTAAATAAATCCTTGCAAATAAATAATGATCGAAAATGCCTCTAATACTAAGTATGATAGCCGATAATGATAACTATGAAAATAAATAAGAAGTAAAAAGAAACTATAAAATTGAAGAAATCATTATTCAATATTTAAAATTATTTAAATTAATTAATGAAAATAGAATGAAAGTTAGCCTCAAATATTGCTATTACAAAATACCAATTTCTTGCATCATAAATCACATGTAATATTCATATCTTTTTCATATTATTTTTTTTAACAATTATCATAAGTTTGTTTATCTGAAAATGATTATATACATTGAATCGTTATTTTACTATCTGAATTTCTCATATCGCTATTCTTTCCATATTTGCACGGAAATATATTAATCTTTTAGATGCTTTGCTAAAATATTTCTTCATATTTATTAATTAAAAAAAAAAAAAATTTGGGTTTCATTTTTCAAATTTTCACTTTTTTTTTTTTTAAATTTATCAATAAGTTTTAGCTCTTATCTCTCTCTCTCTCTCTTTCTGCATTATTTAATATAGATAAGAATATAGTCAATGAATAAAGTTAAGAAAATAAAAATGAAATGTGCATGATAAACATATTAACATACCGCAAAAGAGAGAACGAGAGAAGACTGTCACACTTCATTCAGATATTTTTGAATCGATTTATAAAACGCCTTTGCTTTTGAACGACAACAAGTACATGTTTGTTGCAATGGTCGTTGTCGATATAGAGACAATGGAGAATGTTAGATTGTTGTTGAAAGCAGAATCAAACAACAATAACTTTACCCACAGATGAGAAGTAGTAGAATGAAATGTTAACTAAAACACTCATTGATCTATATATCAGATTAAAACTTATCATTTTTCCCTGTAACTAACACTCATTTATCACATCAAGCTAATATCATTATTTATTCTCTCTTAACTAATATTTAATCTATCAGATAAAGCTTATCATTCTTCTCTGTATCCGAATGTGAAATATAAGAGTGATAAGAATGAAATTGACTTATTAACATTCATTTTGATATAAATGAAATCATCAAAAAAAAAGAAAACGTAAAGATTATGTTACAAATGATAACGTTTAACGTGATAACATGATGATGGTATTAGTATAAGCGTTATAAAGATAATATGATAAGATTTTTATTGCGAAGTTTATAGTTTCCCGAGGATGTAAATATTATTATGAGCTAAGTTAAAATCATGTATCAGCAAATGATTGCTAAGGCATTAACTCTAGGAAGAAAGTACTATGAAGAATGTGACTTAATTTCAATAAATGAAATTCTTCCGATATAGAGCACTCTTTTATGCAATTGATGGCAATAGCAGCAGCAGTAGCAGCAACAGGAATAGCACTATGAATTTACTTGCACTTCAGAAATGCAATTTAGAAGATTGGTCTAATCCTCGAAAAACTCAAGATTTAGACACTTCAATATATTGCTATACAAATCAACAGCCTATTTCAAAAAGTGATAACATTTTTAATCGAGCTTTTAAATTAAAGTTAGACCATTTCAAATAGAATTTTCTTTTTTTCTTTTTTTTCTTTGAAAAAAATCGAAAGTAATTTGTCTACAAGTTTACATTTATTTATATCATTTTAAATTCTAACTATTATAAAATAAGACATAACTTTTAATTTTTATATTAAATGTTGAAAATATTTGATTTGCTCAATAAAATTATATTATATAATAGGTGAATAAAAACCCAAAATTACAGTGCAATCTATTTCGAATCCCATATGAAGGACAGAAATTACCACAACACTAAAATGTACACACACACACACACACACACACATACACAGAAATGATGAAGCTAATAGAGAAAAGAGATACGGCGGCGATGTGTGTCAAGATGGAAAATGTATCGAAGAGGACAGTGTGGTGATAACACATACTGACACACAAATAGTGTAAATATATAGGTATAATGATGGAGGCGTTGTTAAAGCAAATTTTTTGTACTATTTAAATTGTCTTCAAAATTTTATCTTAGGACAATTCCCAACGAATAAAAATTTTAATTACTGTCAAAATCCGAATGATATTGCTAAATGAAATTATTTCAGGGTGTTAATCCGAGGAATTACTTGGTGATATCATACACAACTGTAACAGCTTTCCCTTATTGAAATGCCAATATCATTGAATAGTAATATAATTGGATTACTTTTAAACTTGTTGTATAACCATTATAGAGTTATCAGTTAGCAGTAATGAAATTTTGTTAAGTGAAAAAAAGTTTACATCGTACAAATACAAATCTACTTTGTCACTTAAATGCTTTGTTTTGTTACACCGAAAAAGTAATGTAAATTAAGAATATTCAAACTTTCTCAACAACTCTTTACATTAGATGAAGATCGGATAATTCGAATATGTCAGCTGTATTTCTGAAAGTTTATCAGTGGTACTTTTCCTGAAAATTTGAAATAATGAAAAACGGATTTTAAATATTATAGCAATTCGAAATCCTGTCTAAATTACACAAATAAGCATTTCCAAATTTTTAATCAAGAGAAAAGTATAGCAAATCGAAAAATTCTATTGATGCCTGAGTATGAATCAGTCTAGGACAGCATAAGTATTGATAAGAAAGAATCACACTGATACTAGCTTATTGGATCATTTTAATCAAATGCTCGCAAAAGCGTAGGTCCGATACTGTCAAAGATAAATCATTTCATACTGGCACAAATTCCATATTTAAAGAATCAAGTAGATTCCTTCTTTTGTAATCGAAATATGAAATAGGTTTGAGACCAATTAGTAAGGCATTATATATTAATACTTCATACTTCAGTACAGTTTTATCATATTTATCTTAAATCTAAATATGAAGTAAAAAGTTGGAAGTATTTCAAATTTCATAAATCCTAAATGCAACTTTCCTACAAATAGGATGAGGAAAAATAGCACAGCTCATAAACAGAAAACAGTTTGTTGTCCAGATTAAAGCGAAATTAATTGAAACTTATCTATGAATGTTTCCTATACTAACAGTTTCATTCCCATTGGTTGCAAATATGAATTAATAATAACCAATGAATTAATTGCACATGATGATCTCAAAAAATTTTTTAAAGTACAATACAACTAATCACAGCATTATGTGAAATGTCAAACACCTTGTAAGCTGAAAATAGCCAAAAAAAAGAAAAGTTTTTATGAAGCGAACAATTCGTAATTTATTAAATATGCTAAACAAACCGTAAGAGGATAAAATGGTTGTAATGTGACTGTTTTGAAACAGTTAGATAATAAAAATCATTGTTTTAAATGTGAAAAATATTCAGATGAGAGGTTTTCATCCAAATGTTTGAAATGAGTGAGGGAAGTAGCAAAAAGATGAGCGAATGAAAATTTAAACTTTATACAAAAAATGAATTAGTTGTGAAAGTCATCAAAGAGTTATAACTCTAGAAACAAATTACAGAAAGCACGGAACAAAGTGAAAGCAAATGAAATATTCGTGAAAAATAAGACAAACTACAATTTCAGCATTTCAAAACAATGTACGGATGATTGGTTCATCATCTCTGCAAATATCCTCATTTGAAAAATTTACAAAAAAATATCAGTTTGAGGTAACCATATCATATGGATGGGATTTTGAAATATGACTGCTGGTTTCTCGCTGTGACAGAACTTTGAGTAATGATACGTTAGTATCCCCTGTCAAGTAAAATTTTAAGTTGACCATTATTTCTGGAAGTTTGTTATTTATTCAGTTCCATAAATCACAATGTGTTTTGGCACATTTTGAGCTGAAAATTCGTCCTCTAGTTTTAGTGAATTTAAATATCTGGACAAAGCACTTCAAGTGCAAGGTTACATTGATAAGCTTTTGCTACCAAAGATGATCATGCAATAAGACTCAGCATGGTGAGCATAAGTATCCTTATGTTTACCGTTAAATCACAACTTCAATATACTACTGGAAAACGAAAGACCTAATGAATGTACAAAACGAAAAAGAGAGGCATCAAGAAGAACCACCACTCAGAATCACATAAAGAACAGGTTATCAACGACTTTTGATGAATTATCGTCTGAGAAATTGACAGTGTATCAAAGACCCACCGCTGAGTCTCTCACTTTACCGAAAATGTTATCAGAAAAAAGCTGGATACATGTTAAGGGATGATGAACAAATGAATAACAAATATTAGATTTTAAAATTGTATCTTCGATGTTCCATCACTGTCATCATGCAGATTACGAAGTATGAATGCTGAGAAATAGGAGTAGCTTCTGCAGAGAAGTACATGATTAGCACTCAATGACAAAAATGTTCTTTAACCAGCACCAACCTCCATTTCATAAGCAGCTAATAATTTGTTGAACATTTCCTGAAAACAGCATTAACAAAATGCTTGAAAAAAATTTAGGTTGATTTCATAGATTTGCGTTTAGAGCGAACTGGATAAAACCTGTAAGTTTAATGTAAAATGTAAAAAAGAAGCTAAGACTACACTGCAAATAAGATACGAATAGGACTGCCATGACTAATACAACATAAAGAAAACAACAAGTGTTCTCAATATTTAAGTGGCATTCCTTATTAAGATAACTAAATGATACAAATTGTTCACTTTTCCTACTTTTTCTTTTGTGATCTCCTTACTTCAGGTTTATGAACAAATGCGTCATACATGTTCAATGAAAATTTCAATTGTAAAGAGAATAAATACTAACAGTTGCAGAAACTTGATCTGTTAGTTCGACCACTCTTCCACCTAACGTGCTTAATTTGAAGAAGCCCTTCTGCTTTTTTCGTAAATCAATCAGGATCGTTTTACCCGAAAGTACTGGTCTATTCATTTCCATGTATAAAACTTGCCATTCAATAAACCAAGAACCAACCACATCACTTTTCCTTACATTCATTGCACGCCTGCAATTATCTGTCTATATTGCATTTGAAACCGACTTAACTGTACCAAAAAATTATTTGTTAAGAAGTAGAAATTTCTAAATGGTTATCCAGTAACTCACTGCTGTTTTGCTACTTTATTATGATGAAACACACATACTTAACATTCCAAGAATTGTAATGCAGCATCCTAAATTCCATTAATTTTTGGAAATGGTACGCTAATGAACTTAATTAATCAAACAGGTCGAAATCCTAACCTATCTGTGATAATAAACAGGCTCTTCTCAGAAATTGATGCATGTGCCAAGAAATAATCGGTGTCGGCCACGGAACCATTATCAGCTTCCTGAACACTCAAAATATACTGTCAAAAATATAAAAACTCCATGGTACTTTTCTTAGGCAAAATCACACGCCAAAAGGCATAAACACTGCCCAGTGATTGAAAGCTCTTCTGCTGAATGATGTCAACTGAAAACAAACTGTCATCCATTTCACTGCATATTTACAGTCCTTTTCAGCTATCAGCCACTTCACATATGGGAACTTGACTGTCCTTCTAACTAATAAGCGAAACTTTATGAAGACTTAAGCGTATTGTATGAAAGTATGAGTGAACTAACACATAAAGTTACTTAAATTGAATTGTACATCCACTATGAGTTCCATACACTATCAACAAGAAGAATCACACCAAGATCTCAGGCATGTAATGGTATTAATGGACGATTAGAGTTGAGAATTCGAAAACTTGGTCAAAAATTTACACGAAATATTTGAGCTCCCGCAGCCATCTTCTGGCTGTATGGTCGAACAATGTTATCCGAAAATATGACCCGTGGTGGGCGCAGTGGCTTCGTATCATCAATCCCAACCGTCGCACTGAAATTATGAATTTCTAGTTATAAGCCATATTTATTTATGCCCCATACGTACTTAACGAGGAAAACACCATAAAAAACATGCAAATGCTCAAAAAGTGCCCGCTTTCAGTGATTTGATTATAAAATTTGATCTGATTATAATTTTAAATGCATGATTTAGTGAAATGTATTGGCGATAAATTTACAATATAATAACGCACTATACCAAAACAATATACGCAACAAAAAAAACTAACGATCTCACAGCATTTAAAGTACTGCTAGCAAAATCAACAGCTCCAGATAAAGGGCGCGTAACTACGCCGATCAAGCCGAGACTAAGTCCCTTTGCGAAACCACTAGCTCCTCCAGTGCGAGCACCTGAAATTTGTGCAATAAATCGAAGATGCAAAATAAAGTACCTTCGAACTGTTTTGACATTTTTAAAATAATTAGACTTTTGGGAATGGAGTTCACTTTAATCAAAAACGTGAACGGGGAATGAAAACCACTCATTTCATTGCACGTGTTACAAGCGTTCTGTAAGCACAAATAAAAAACACCTTCAAGTGGTTTGCAAACGATACCAGCAATCCCATCATAAAAACCTTGCCCAACACCTTTGGCACCGCGAACTACACCTTCGCCAAATGTCTTCGGACGACGGTTCATCATCTGCTGCCGCTTACGTTGGTAATCTTCATCGAGAGTTAATGCAGCTACACCCTAAAAATTTTCATTTTTATGTTCAAGAATACAGCAAATGCATTCTATGACAATCATGACAATTCTATGACATAGAATTCTATGACATTTTTTCAGAAAAAATGAATTTCGAAGTTTTTTTTCGAAGTTTCTGAAGTACAAGCCACAAATTTAAAATTAAAATCATACAGCAGGAGCTTCTCTATTTCATAATTTTACTTATGATATTTTGCAAGGTCAGTGTTTTCAGAGATCCATCATAAACCTCAATTCTTCTTCAAATTTTCCAGTCCTAGTTACTAAATTTTTAAATGCCCAAGCCAAGCAAAAACGCTACTTATTAAAATCTTCGTGAAAATAGAATGAGATGATGACATACTTTTCCTACAGTACCAGTGATTCTCGAGACTGCTCCAGCTCCACCGCCAACTGTTGCACCAACAAGACCTTTAACACCCAAAGCGACTCCCTCAGCGAACTCTTCTGGTCCTTTAACAGCCCCCTAAAGCTTTTTCTGATGCATGATTAAAAAAGATAAATCCTCCTTCTAACAAATCCTCAAATAATTTCTTAAACAAAATGGTCATATCGATGTTTTTTTCTTGAAATGAATTCCTCATTCCAATGCAGAATCTATAGTACATTCCTGCTTTTAAAATGGTAGCTTTTTGAATTTGCAAAAGAAATAATTTTTAAAACGGGAAGAAAAAGAACAAATGGAGTTGCGCATTTGTTCAAATAAACAAGTCCCCATATCGAAAGTTTCCGCTACAAAATTAAAATCTAAAAGTCTCAAATCAGCGATAAGGCCTTGAAACGAAAACAAATCATGCAGAGAATATGGTAACCTGGAATGGTTGATAAAAGAAGTCCTGCACTCCAGATGAAAGATCGCGAACAAGTCCAAATGGATTCCCCAAAATATCGAGACCAAGAACAAGCACATACAATTGCTTGATTATTTGCGACGTATAGTGACCTGTTATTTCACCTTGTAGCTGAGAAGTTGTATAGAACGCATACTTTCGCTCGAAGAATGCCAATCTATAAGCAAACTTTATTGAAAATAGAATCACTGAACACCACCCTTCCAATCATTTATCTAAGAATAACTAAACAGGAAACAATATTTAAATTGTTATAGTGGTCTAATGTATTCTCTATTAAGGAACTTCAATTTTAGTGGCAACTTTTTGTATTCGGATTTTTTCCTTTTTTCCATCCAATTACAAACTTCGACTTCACGTGTTAAAGTCGATGTTTAAAATAACCAAAATAAGAAAATGACAAATGAGTGAATAAGAAACTGAACACCTCCTATAAATGTAATATTTTGAAAAAACTCCGTACTTAAGAATCACATCTTGAATCTCTGTCACTGTTACACCAATACTCTTCAAGAAGACATTGATAAATTCAGATTGAATTGGAAGTTGAACGGCTTCTTTTGACTTCAAAGCTTTGTCCTTCCTTTGCTTACCACCCGAGCTGCCACCTTGTGAAAATGACAAGTGTATCTGCAAGATTACAATAACAGCTATTATCTAAAACAAGAAGATGGCAAATCCTTCATTCTTCCTCAAAACTTGAACTAATGAGCTCAGTTTTGCATTCTGCAAAAAATACATCGAGCTTCCGATAGTTTCCTTGTTAAAATGCACCCTAACCAAATTTAGTAAAATAATATCCTTCTCTCAAGAAAGAACTACTTAAATAAATTCTTTTTCGAAAATATGATAAAATATCCTAAAACCTATGGAAAAATTGTACAAACCATGAGCGGAGAAATGTGTAGATTTTCATAATATATTGCTTGCTGAGATGCTGTTGTTATTCCCGCAATTACTTCTAACTGATTTTTCGTCATTTCAAAGTCTTTTACAAAAGCTTCTTTCTGCAAAAAAAAAGGCAATTCACGAAATTGGTTTCATGCAATCTATTTCGCCTGGTAGTATGAAATCTCCCAAGTATTACTACTGTTTTTTTATATATTGAAATTTATTTGTCCATCGTATAATATTTCTAATGCAACCAAAGCTTAAGGAATCCTCAAATAGGTTTTTTACAAGAAGTAAAATGTTCTTCACTGAGAATCCAGTTACAACCACTTTTTCTGGTTCATAATTGGAAAGTACAGATAACCAACCAAGAAAACAAGAACTTCCCGACACTTTTCTGAGTAATCGCAATTATGGAAGCAAAATCTACTTACTCTTGTACTGTGTGAAAAAGATTCTAACCGTATATGGTTTACTATTAGCTTGGGAGGATATCAATTCCAGCATTGCACTTAAGAAACCTTGATCAACTTGCACTGCGAACTCTTGCACCAAAAGATGAAGATATTTTATTTGAGCAATTTTGCTGTGTTCTGATTCTCGTCTTATGTAACTCAGTTCGAAGAAAGATTTTGGGACTGAAAATTCCTTGAGAAATCAATTCTATTAGTACAGCTATCAATAAAATAATCGTTTTATTTATCTCCATAACCAAAATAAGACTCTGAAGAATCCCATTTCTGCATCAGATCCCATAAAAACCATGTATATTAATTGTAAGTCAGTTTTTGATAATGAAAATAGTTTCCATTACCGTTCTCTTGAACTACTGATTTTGGTGGTGGTACAACCGACAATATGCAGGGAAATACGCATGCTGGTAACTGATTATCGATTTGTAGATGATTAAGCTAAAATAAATAAATAAATGAATTAGCAATGAAAACAACAAAACACATTCTTTTTTTAACTCCACTTTCTGTAAGCTTTCGAAATGTAGGAAGTTAAGGAACTTTTAAGGATGGAAATAATTCCGGTATTAAGAAAATAAGAATTATTAAAATAATTTCGGTATTCAGGAAACAAAAATTACTGATTGAGATAGGGAAACATGCCGAGTGCAGGAAACTGGTATCCTTCTTTCGAAACTAATAGGAACAAAGTCAAATGTTTCTCTGCTGATTGGGATACTTAATGAGATAAAACTAACATAGAACTAGGTTGTCGACCATTAAACTATTACTTTATACATGATGCCAAAATCATTAAGTAAAATTAAAAATATAAAAAACAAACAGTTCACGTATACCTTCAAATGAAATTGCGATTGATGAGGAGTTCGCCTATATTGTATCCAAAGTCCAATTTGAAATTGCCGCTGGATGTCAGCCTGAAAATCCTTTAAGTTAAAATATGAATTCTGAAATAATATAAACCCATTAAATAGAAAAATAGAGCAGAAATTGTGAATGCTTCTAACATTAAAACATAATCAAACTGAATTGCCCATAGTTGTAGATTTAACAAAGAATACCCAATCCTTCTGCTTTTTTAATTTCATATGTGTGAAGTCGAGCTCTAGTTTATCCACTATCACTGTTTCTTCTGAGCAGTCTGAAAGCCATGCTTGATAAGCGTGCTCAATTGCTTCCATCTGTTTGATTGTGAATGGTCTGGAAACAAACAGTGACCATACTATGGATCCAAACTGCGCATTAAAAGTACAAGTGATAATTATACTTTCATTTGTTCCGCATCTTGTTTGCTTATTAATGTAATGAATGCTGATATAAAACAATTTGATCCGATTAGTTAATACTGTGTTTTTTTAGCATAAAAGCACCGCTTTGTTAGAAATTCGTAATCCGTCATCTAATTACATTGTTGTTGCATGCAGATACGCCAAGATAATTTAATTCATAAGCAGAAGCATAGTATTCCATTTCAAAAATACAACTTTTGTATAAGCAAGATGTTGAATTAAATCCTTGAATTAAGCCATGAACCATAATTAAACTGATGGGAAGATTCTAAAATTAGGAACTAACGTCCAGGTTTTCCAGAATTCTGAGAGTAAACAAACTTGAATCGCGTTTTGACGAACTGCTCCCAAATAATAGCTGATGATGCGATGCACAAATATGCGATTTCTTCAGTTTTGAAATTATCCACTATTGAAATCCCAATACCTTGCAAAGATATTTCAACAGACAGTGTAGGAGGTTCAATTTCATAAGCTTCGTGTGCAGTAGTCATTACTGCCAGATCATCAGTGAACAGATATACACGTTGACGTCCATTCAAAAATGATACCTACGCAAAAATCTGATTCAAAAAATTTTAAACCCATAAAAAATTAAAAAAACTGTTCATTGTCAAAACAGGAATTCGCAAAAAAGCTAAAAACAGTGCCTAAGTTAACTTATCCACCGTGTAATAAAACAATGGGATGAGCACAAAAAGTACTCTAATACATTCAGCACCAAAAATTCCGCAGAGTAGACTTCATGCACCTACCCAATAATAAGTAGAGTCTAAATTCGATGGTCGGTAATCTTCGAATGCATTCCGAGTCAAATCATCCGAATGGATGGCATTACCGCTTTTCCATTCTAGCTCACGGTCACAAATCACATCCGTCCATGTAAATGCACAGCTCTCCCATGGACCTAATGTCTTCCTTGTTCCAGTGCCTACAAACTGATATTAGAACTTTTGCATACAAAAAAAGATTAGTATGAAAATGTTAAAAAGGAATTAAAAATGGAAAGAAAGGAAAAGTAAGAAAATATAAATTCGTTACCTTTCTGACTAAATTCCACTGATTTTTTAGTTGCATTCATTATGATAGCGGGAGCCATACCCGGTTCAAAAGATTCAAGTTTTATAATCGAAGACGATTCGCAGACTGTGACAGTTACATATACACCGAGATGCTATAATTTGAGCGACAATGATAAATAAAAGTTCAAAAATATTTGATGACTTGTTAAAACATGTAGGCCTACTTTGCAAACAAAAATAATGATTAATCTCTCCGTGACTACAGCTTTATGAAACAGTCATATGCATCCCCAAGGTGCCTTTAGCTTGCTAAAAAATGAATTTACATCGTTGTTGATTTGACAGAATCCTTCAAAACTTTTAGTAATTGGAAACAGTATTGACTCTTCTATTGTACCACTATATTTGACAACTGCGTATTTCTGATTTTCTTTTTGTGATGGCCAAAAACCGACGCACTGCAAAAAATTTCCATCCTTACGATTCAGCGGTATCATACTTATTGTATTTATATATATATGTAAAAATCCGCTTTGTTAGAAATCTGTAAATATATACATCAAAGTATTATATAAGCAAGTCTGGAAAAAACTTGTAGGTACTTGTAGAATGGAATGGATACTTAGTAATTAGCGATAAGAAAAGACTTGAACTGCGTAGGTTCTTAACTTTTTTTATGAAAACAAAATAAACTTACTGCTTTAGACCCAACTAGAACCGAGTTTTGCGCTCCAAATTCCCTTATTTCCAATGGAAAGCAGCTTTCATTGTGAAGCAGATAGAAAGGCAGGAACGTGATTACCTTTGTCAAACCTGACTGACACATACTTATTTGCAATGAAATACTCTGTTCACAACTGCTTTCATCCTTACAAGCAATACGTCCCGCATTCCCAACCGCATCTAATGGAAATTCATTCGACCAGTGGTTTCCGAACAATGACAGTTTTGCCTAGAAAATTAAAATTGAGTAAGGAAAAAGAATATTCGGCGCTGATAAATCATGAAGTGGGAACACCAATCAAAGAAAAACATATATATAGACGGTAATGATTATGAACAATTAAATTAGTCAAGCAATCTTTTTTCTAAGAAATTATATTTTGATATATATGTATATTACTAGGGAATGTTCAATCGTTCAAACAAGCAGAAGATCAGACTGCGCAAGCATGATGGAAGAACTACTTACTGCATTTTTTTCAACAAAGAAAATAATGCAAACGATACCGTAATGGAAAATATTGAATTACTTTCCACTACATGATATTAGAACATAGTTCATCCTCTGGATAAATAAATTTTAGGAAAACCATTCTCATGTTAAAAATAACTCGAAATCCCAAGTCAAGATTTTGAGCTTCTTGAATGCTTTCGAAAATCACATGAAATTCATTGAAAAGTCATTACCGATATTTTAAATGAAAATTGATATTTAAACACTTCACTGCCACTGACAAAAACAAAAGTCCCGAAATTTCCAAGAAGCATTTACCTTTTTTTTAGATAGAAAATCTTTAGCATCCATTGAAAGCAAAGCCGGCTCGCTGAATGGTTCTTGCATTATCGCATCGCGGTACTATAAAAATGATAAATGGAATAAACGTGAGAAAAATCATACATTTAAGACAGATAAATAGCTCATCAACTATGCTAATATAGAAAATTCATACCAACAACACAATTCAATGCGACATTAAACAAGTGTTCGCCCATCTATTTAGGATGAAATATTAAACTTCTAAAAAAAAAAATCGTAGGTTGCTACAAGAAGTAATTACGCATAATTATTTCAGGTAATATAAATAAAGCCAGAAAAATGAAGCGCTTTGGATATTTAGAAGTCATGAACAAAAAAGTCCCTAATTACTCCCATCCACTTCTAATTGTTCCCCATAATGCCAAACTTTTTGCGTAGTCTGATAGAAGATGATTTGGAGATAAAATAATTTCTTATTCCAAAAATGAATTCAGTATAATAGTATAACAACTTTCATCTCAAATATTAGCTACTGTTGAAAACGGTTACTTCTTAGTGAAATTATTAAATGAATCAGGTGCAAAACTCGTAATTCACAGTCTGCACTGCATCTTTCTGAAAAGCTTCAATTATGCAATTAAAACTAAAATAAGGAACGTGATACATTCATGCAAGTTTAGAGAGAGTAAGATGTAGTGCAGAAATAGGGAACAAACTGAATGTACCTGGCCGTCTATTCCTCCCTTCTGACATGGCACGCATTTTGTAGTTTTTCCAATTATACCTTCACCGCTTTCCTAAATAGAACTAGTTGCCTTACTGATAAAACAACAAACCAGAACAAAAATCTTGTTTCCAATAAAAAAGTTGGTCAGATAATGCAAAGATATGACTATGCATTGTTATGATTTTAGTAAACTTTAAATTTCTATGCTTTCTGTAAAATAGAAAAAAGAATGTAAATATCGCAAAGTATGATATCACAAAATCATTACCATAAATCTCACAGTTCTTCCGGTGTTATTAACGAACCAATAAGGTGCATATACTTCAGCATCAAGTTTACGGTAAGCAACTGTCCAATGGACGCCAAGATTCTATAATATAACTGACGTTTTTTAACCAACTAACAATTTAAAACTGTAGTGCTTCCAAATTCTAATGTTTTGAAAACAGCCAAATTAAACGTACCAGAATTTTCTCACCAGATGTAAGTGTAATGACCATTAAATCCTGGTGCTCCACAGGAAAAAGCATCTCTGTTAGGTAGAGATCTCCACGATAATTCACCTAATGAACATAACAATCAGTTTTTTTTTATAAGAAGACAGTAAATTGTATACTTTAGACACAAAAAAGTGTGAAACTTTGCATACGAGCGAAAAAGGATTTTTAAGGAAAGATACGACAATAAAAATACTTCAAAATTGAGAATTTGTCCTGGAATGACATTCAGTGAGACTTCTTCGCCACCATATAATTCTTTTTGTATCTAAAATTGAAGAAGTATTGATTTCGATTCTCACTTAGCTATTTTATCTTCGTTTTAAACATTCCTTAAATGAACTTTTTTTTTACTCAAGTGACAGCTATGTTTTTTAAGAGTATTTGTTTCATTGCTGACGTGCACATATATATGCATGGTCTTTCTATTTTACATTTTACATTATCATCTGAACGTTATTCAACACAACTCACCGGAGAAGTAAGTCGTAGAGGAAAAGGTAAAAAGTTATGCAGAGTGAGAGGTGAATAGATGTGGACTATATAACTGCTGTCATCCAAATCTCTGCTTCTTTCTGCTTTCAGTGGTACTTCTTCAACAATCATAGCTACGAACAATCCCTGTTTCATGTCTTCTGATAGATCGCATCGAACTATGTATCGCGCTTTGTCCTCAAACTTATTCCAGCAAACTGATTCATTACTCATCTCATAACTGAAATGGCTAACATTCTTATCAAACGAATAAATATAAAAAAAATACAGAAAGAAACACAAAGAAACCAACGCATCATTCTGATGAAAAGGTCTGATAAACAATTCGCCAGTAGCTGTGTACAGTAACGGAAGAGCAATATCAAGTGGTTCATTATCTGCTTCTACGATACCACATAAATCAAGTCTCCCGTCACGCATTGAATGAATTTCAAAAGGCACACTCAAGTGATTCACGAACTGTAATCAAAAACATAGCTGCGACTAACAGAAAACTGATTTTCAATATATTTAGAAATAATGAGAAATATTTAAGCGACAAAAAAATATTAAAATTATTCTGAATGAAATCGGCAAATATGTTTTTTTTTCTTCGATCTATAAAGAAAATTTTACTCATATACAACTGATATTTCATAAAATTTACGTTAACGAGCTAATAACAAAACTGTTTTACAGGCTTGATAAATTTGCACCTGCACTACAGAATGAAGATAAATAAGTCGTCGCATATTCTCCACTTTTGTTTCTACGACCACTTTCCACTGTTTTCCATCATCACTTTTCATAGGAAGTTCAAAGGTTCGCGACTCGGATCTCATTATGTTCACCTGCATTTCAAAAAATGAACAGACTATAAACTCAAAAACTAACTTCACTTCACAATTTACGGAATAATAGCATTATAAAAAATACATGAATACTGAAATAAGTTATGTAGGAATTCTTAGGCGAGTTTTAGCATTTGTAATTGATTATATTTTAGCACAGGGCATAGGTTCTGTTACCTATATTGGATTTACCTCAATATTTTTTCTATCATTCAATGTGACTGAAATGACCTTAGGTAAAGTAATGATCATACAAGTAACAACATTTATACTAGAGTTAACATTTTATACCTTAGTGATACTAGAATTCAGTGGAACTGCAGGACAATTTCGCATGCGTGTAAAAGACAAAGATACACTTGAAAAAATCACTCCAGTACAAGCAATAACCAGAACAGTAGCTTTTGGAATGTTGTTTTTATAATTTGTTACACACTACTTAATAACTTCACTTTGTCTTTAGCTATACTAATTTTTATCATGGTTATGTGATAGGTGACTAACATGAACAAGCTCTTCATAGCGAAATTGCAAAAAGAATAATAATAAGTGAAAACTGAAAAAACTGCATCCGAAATATAAAACTAACAGATAAGCATTTGTGATTAAATAGTGATTAAAATAGTGAAAACAAATAAGATAATTAGTAGGAAGAACTTACATATCTTTCTGTATCCAATCTATCAAAAATGAGACGCAGTTCCGCTTTTTTTGTACTCTGGCTCTGTGCAAGGCCTATCCTTTCACTGGGATCAACAGGAACATTTAACTCGACGAAAGTGCACGGAGTTGCGTCAACTGGTAGTCCATTAGCGCTTATCTATAAATTATTTCAGGCATAAAGAATAAAAAACGAAATAAAGAAAATGATTTGGAAATATTTCTCATAGAAAGAAAACGTGAATATCGCTTATGCACCTCTGATATAAGTCAACTGTTAATATGTACGTAAAAAAATTCTGATGAATTAGGAATGGAATGGAATTGCTTTAAAAAAAAAATACAAAAAGCACATAAGCCTGATAGATGAAAAAGTCCTACAGTCAAGTGACAACTTACAGTCAATGTCTCTGTGTTATTAATTTTGATCGAAATACCAGTATTGTTGAATACCAAATATTTACTGCCATCTGGGAAAGTTCGCCCCACAGACGATGGAATTAGTTTCGCAGCTCTCTCGAATGAATCCATGAGATCGTAAGATAACAAAATCAGTGATTTTGTTACTGTTATGTTGAGTAGTTCTGATGCTTTCACACTGATTGTTTTCTGTGGCAATAATGGTGCACCATTTACTGATAATTCCTCTTCACTATGAGTTCGCAACTGCAAGGATATATATCAGTCCATAATACGCTATTCTCCCTGATATGATAAAAGCTTACCATTATTTTTCTTTTTTATCATAGATATATTGAGGGAAAACTTTCGAGGGAAAAAGGAAAACGAAACTTTTTTGTTTGCATGGAAGCAATATTTTTATGCAGACTCATCATATATCTCAACATAGTTGCGATACATTATTTTTTGAAGTAAAGGTCAAAAAAATTGTGCTTCCATACTTCAGCTTTCAAAACCCAGTTCCTCCAAATGTTATCGTCCACTTCTACCGGTTCAACTATAGGTTCCCAGACGCAAAACATTTCATTGTAATATGAAATCTACAATCAAATTACATTTATTCATGCATGGCAAAAACCAGTAAAATGATGGTCAAAATCAAAAAAAATAATTAAATTTACAAAAAAGTATTGCGAAAGCAAGCTTGCATAAAATGCATGAAATGCAAAATTCTGAATAAACGAAAAAGAAAAAAGTAAACTGACTAGTAAATTAAAATGGTAAAATTACTTGGAATTGCACACTGGCATCAATAGCCAACAGCGTACTCCACTGTGACGCAGTGATTATCGTCGAACTTTCTAAAAGCACCACTGGTACTGTCCTGTTGTCTACGCCTGTTTCCAAAGTTACGATAAGCGATTCCATTTTAATAGTTCCCTGTAAAACTTGGGTGCTGTTGAAAACGAAGAAATTTAAAACAGGAAAATGAAAGTGAAAAAATAAACCGTCCCTATCTACAATAAGAGATGTTTCTGGTTGGAAATGTTTCTGATTAATATTTTCACAGACCTTTTCATCTGTGATTAATATCTCACAATCTTCGCACTTCGCTTTCTCTTCCTTATTCTCTCATCCTATTTTGATCATTAAAATTCCCATGTATTAGGTGCAAAACCACAAAATATCTTGTCAAAAATACCCACTATTTGCATATATTCTAGGATTTCCTCAAAGAGTATTATAGCGATCAAAACTACCTGTTGTTGATGACTGATAGTAGCGACAACATCCACCGCACGTTCGATATCTTCTTGTTTTTCCTCCATCACGTTGAACCACCAGTGCTTGTTTTTGTCGATTTTACGTTTCTCCCAGTAATTTGGATACTTCTTAAGCACTGCCTTTTGAGCAGTTAGCAAATCATCCTGAAGAATTTTACTTGGAAGAAGAATAGTATATTATTATTTACACTGCATTCCGTCGTTAATTAAATGTCAAGATCAAAATTACTATCCACATTTTACAAAAGGATTTCCAATATTTTTAAAAAGAGTTTTTTTCATTTTAAATGAAAAATAGACTTTCGAACAACTCACTTTAATATTCGCTGCTGATAAAAAAGCCGAAGAAACAGCACTTAGCAAACGGATTATGGCAGGAGATATTTTCAGATATATCTGTCCAATATGTATAACAAAATCTTCAGAAAACGTTTTTTGTTTCGTTGTTAGTTGAATATTAATATTCGTGCGTTTTAATACCTGAAATGACGAAAAACGACAGAAAGAGCTTTGCTTTTCCTCTTATATAGTTAAAACTCTCGAAAAGAGATTGAAAAGGGCAGAACATCAATAACGTCAATAAAAATACGTGAAAACTTTTTTTCAACAAGCTTTGATGTTTTCACAAGTTCTTAAATTACCTCATAAGGAGTTTGGTCACGCTTAGACTCCAAATAATAAGTGTTTATGATCTGTAAATTCCTGATACCACCAACCATAACTTGCTTTTCACCATCCTACAAATGATTTCAAAATTTTTTAGCTTTGCACAAAATTCATGAGAAGACTCTCTTTCACTTTAAAACTAATCAACATCATAATGTTTCTGCTGACTCACTTAATCAAATTCACATATATGAATAGACGAGTTTCATATTCAATGATGAAAATAAGATTTTACATGATTTCAATTCAGTGCATGAAACATGTTTATTTTACCGGGTTCGCTTTGAGGTCGATATTAAATGACAGAATTAGCGCTTGGGAATTTTCAGGATCGACAGCATCATCTACCAGGACAATTTCTGCTTCCTGCATTGTACAGTTCATTGTCACCGTGCCTACAATCAGACAAAAGGCTCAACTTTCATTTCAGAAAGTATAACGAATGATCGTTCTAATAGAGATTTGAAACAGATTCGATATAAATAATTCTGACAATTTATATCATTAGAATTAGTTAAATTCATCGAACGATACAATATATTGCCCACTTGCTAAATTTCGTTAAAATATATTGCAATCCAATGAAGTTTTCAAAACTAATTTTTAAATGCAAACTAACCACTTGGTTTAATCGCCTCTACTTTTTCCTTATTTTGTATAATATTTGGAACATTCACTTTTTCAGCTTCGATTGCTAATTCTTCCGGTGTTTTTCTCACCGTAAAAAAGTTCAATAGTGATCCTAGAAATTCTGGACAAAGTCGCAGAACGAAAGCCGAGGATGAGAAGGAAACTGCAAATATGGAATTTGTTTGATACCAAGACAACAAAGATAAGGTAAAAAAAATCAAAGCCTTTCAATTTTACTTTTATTTATTTCACAACCACACCAACATTTACAATACTGAAAAGCCTAATCCAAGGATAGAAACGCTTCCCTTTCCCTTATTTCATACAGTGTCTCAAATAAGCACCGAAAACCGCTGTTCGTCAGTTTTTTAAAAATCTGATCCACACCATCAAATTAAGCATGATGGCAAATATAAAATAAACTAACTGATTTTGTCGCCTGTTGCACTTGTCTGGTAATGAGCAGCGAGAAATTCCTTGAGAATTTTACCGGTACTATCAGGCTGTAAATTATAGAAAGCATGTACCGAAATTTCTTACAAAGTTGTTCATTTTTATGGTCAAGAAATGTAAAAATGATAAACAAATAGAACATTGAAAAAGTGGATAATCTTATAAATATGCCTGATAGATAAATAAATGGACTTCACTGTTTTAATTAGCAGTCCACTTATTAGGACTAATGGTTTTAAAAACCACGTTCTGACTACGGATTATATCATTTAGTACTGCAAAACCTAGTGTACCTTTTTATCCAGTAATCGCTGTATTTTGGTTTTTTCACTTCTTTCGTCATCCATGACAAATGATTCTAGACTAATAGCAATGTCCAATTCACTATTTTCCGCTATCGAACCACTTAGTTTGATTTTTTTCAATCTCACTGCCGCAAAACCTGCTACTGTCTTTCGAGCGATTTTACCTTTTGAATTCTTCTAAATAGTGATAACAAATCATTTAATTCCGATACAGAAAAAATAAACAAGCAGCATTTGCTAGTACATTAAACCGACGAAATTAGCAACATGTTATAAGAGACCAGAGAATCGGTGAAGAGAAAAGCAACAAAAAAAAAAGAAATTTGCCAACGATTAACAGAAGTCTTTATTATTATTGAAAAAGGAACTATGTCAAACCCATTTAACTAAAAATCATTAATAAAACTAAAAAGAAATTCCATACAATTACAAACCAAATTTGAAGAACCACTGTATAAGAGTGCAGCGATTTCATCCAGTTTGAAACTGAAGACAAAAGATTTCGCCTTGGAATCATTCAATGAATTTCCATCAATTTCTGCAGCTTTTTCGTTCAATTCGTGTCTTCTCTCCACATTTTTTTCCTGTCCAGTTGAATAATTTACAGATTGGGAAGACACCGATGATAACTTAGTTCCTTCCATCAAGTTGCCACTGAGTGTTTTCAGGATTGTAGCATAATCTTCTTCTGTCATGCCCACCTACAATTTTGGACTATGAAAATATTGTAAATGATAGGAAATCATTGCTTTCCGCATTCAATTCCAGTACTAAAAAATACAGTTCCACTGTCCTAAATGCCAAAATTAAATATGAAAGAATTAACATTTTTCAAGAAATTAGTAGGATCGGTTTTCTATCTTAATAAATTTAAATAAAAATTGATTCAAGAATATTGGAAATCTCTTAGACACAAGATCACCATGAGCACATTCCGATATATTGATAACTCCGAAAACAGGCATTCAATAAAACCAATAGAAAACGGAAATAATTTCGACAATGCTTCCTAATTCGTAAAAATTTTTACCTCAATAATAGGTAAGTGAGCGTCGACGAGCATCTGTGGAGCTGTTTTGTACCAATCAAAAGACAAATTCCGGTAAACTAATAGTGAAAATGTAATTGGTTTTAAAATTTGACAAGTAGATAATGTTTCTATATCTTCTTCCGAAAGAAGTGAACTGAAACATATAGCTTATCAATGACTGAAAGAAAACAAAAGCTGTAACTTTAATACTTCAAAATACTATCTAGCACTAAGTATAGGATTTGAATTGTAACTCATCACCCCTGACTTGGACTTTCCGGACATTCGAAATTGTATACAAAAATCTTATCTCTCTCTCTTGTGATTATCGTTTTTTCTTTCACCTTTTGTTCGCATCAAAAAATTCTTGGTTTTCATTTATTAAATGCTCCGAAATTTGTCCTCAAAGACAGGAAAATAAAGTTGCGTTGTTTTACTTACATGCCAAAGCAAACATCAGTTATGTTGATTTGCATAGAATCAATAATTGCTCTCCGCTCATGCTGCGCTGCTGAGATTGAATTAACAGCCGTAAGTTTGCCTAAAAAATTCCTGTTTAGAAAAATGTGCACTACAAAGTCCTCAAATCAGATCATAGGTCCACCTATATCCAGTTTTTAACACCTGACGCATGTCGTAAAAGAGACTTTGTGCGAACAAAAGTACTATTAAATCACTGTTATATACTTGGCAGCTTCAAGTAAATTTTACTATATACTTTGGATACCATACACCAATAAAATTGAACATAAACGCACCAAAATCAACAAAGAGGACGCTTAACGACACTGAACTTTTTGGTATCAAAATTGTGGGTGCTGCAAGTTCAATATCCAAACCAATCCTCAAAGGTGACTCTTCCATGAGATGTTTAAATTTTTGTGCAGCCCTTGACGCCTTTTCAGATGCGTATGATTGCGCTTGAGCTGCAACTTGTGCCGCTTCAGCTTGAAATGGAACAGCAAAACGCTGAAAGCAATATGATAGTACAAAATGCAAAACTATTAGTAAGTACTGGCATTGAGAAAGCCTTTGTACAGAAAACCTTTAAGGACTAGTTTCTATGAAATCCTGTGACTGGAAAATGACATATAACAAAAGATACTTTCAATTCAAAACGATATCATAACGCTAATTATTTATAAACGCAGTCCGGATTTCATCAAAACAATCGTATTTACAGAACTTAATGAAACTACAGAAAATAATTTACCTTCATTCTCTCAAGCCAAAGAAAAAGAAGCACGAAACGGATACGAGCAAAACGGCTTTTAATAAAAAAATCGAGATCAGAAGGTTGCATATGCTTCTTCTCAGCACTAGTACGATTAAACTGTTTGAAAGTAAATGATAACATCTCTTTGTCTTCTTCACAAAGTGACAACAAATGTTTGTGGATTGTTGTTCCAGTCCGGTCTTCCATTGCTATCGTTTTGACACCACCTTCCACCTCCATTGTTCTCTACATTTTTTAACAATTAGTCTTAGGACTATGGATTTCTAAATGTTTAAAAACCGTTATAACTAATCAAAAAATAATTAACACTAATGAGGAAAAATTTACATGTTATCTTAAATGCCACTTAGATTACACGATTTTTTTGGCATGAAGATCTCTCAGTGGTTGAAATGAATTCTAAAGCAAACCACACGCATTGTTAAAGCGATTTTCACAACATTGATACTCAGCGCTGTATCTAAGCAGTTTGCTGAACTAATATAGATCGATAAAGCATCAAAAACAGCATTTATGTGCATCTTGATAATAAAATCATTTCGCGTTTGTGTCAGCTCTCGTTCACGCTTTGCACGGCTTAATTTTAACGATTCGGAAGCAGAAGGTTTAGCCAAGCTGTAAAATATTACTTTCACAAATTTGGGTTAACGATTCAGAAGCAGAAAGTTTAGCCAAGCTGTAAAATATTACTTTCACAAATTTAGGTTTCTTTGTCCTCAAGCCGTGTACTTTTTTGAAGAAAAAAATTCCATAATTCTGATTAAAATCAATCTCTCAAGCAACACTTTTTTTACAAAACCATAAATCAAAATATGGTCAGGTATTTCAAAGTTTTCACCATTTTTGCAATTTATGAAAATATGTCATTACCAAATGCTCCAAATAGTAACAAATAAAAATGAGTAGGAGAAACAACTAAATCTCGAAACATATCTGTAACCTTTGCTGACTTGAAGATCGCGAAATTAGCAATTTCTTCTCGTGGAGTATTGGGACATCACCTACAGATACTCTGGCATCATCTCCATCACCTTCATCTTGTGCCAGTTTGCTTTGATTTTGTAACTCAGCAATCTTTGCTTGAAGTGTTTCAAAATATCTTTTCAGGCTAACTATAGCTTCCTTAAATGTGACTGAAATTATTTTTGATTTCAGGAAAACGCGACATAATTAACTTTTGCTAGCAATTTTGTTGATAGTTCTAACTGCCAAAAAAATATGACTGGATTATTGAATCTAACATCACTACGATAAAGACAGATAAACCTGATGAAGTGATACAATCAATGCTTTGAAAGAAATATCGATCGCCTGCTCCATTGAATTGTATTCAGTCGCGAAAAACGGACTTTCTTTGTTTGCCTAAAAAGTAAAAACTAATTACAAAATTCAAAAAAGTGACAACTGATGTTTCACAAGAGATGGATTATAAACAATTTAATTTTAGTTACAAAAAATATGAGCTAAGTTATTCAGCGTTATTGTAATTGAGACAATGTTGATACAAAATTAAGGATTATGCCAACATTTGTTAAATACTAACCTGTACATATTTAAATTGAAGCAAATTTTGATCACTGCTGTGAGCACTGTCAACAACAAATAATGTATCACGTCCAGGAATTAAACTTTTATACTGTGGTAGTTCGATTTTTAAATCACCTAAATAAGCCATTGCAACCATATCAAATGTACGCATCTGTAAACCACAACCCAAACATCTAATCTGAACGGACAAAAATACTGCATTCGGAGTGCTGATGATAATTTGGACCTGGAATACAACGTCAATGCGCGAAAATTTTATTCTTCCAACTTCTAATAAATTATAACTTCAGTTATTTTCCAAATATATGAATTTCTAGATTATTAACCAAAAGAAAAAAAGCAAAAGCACCGAGCACCGAAAGAAATCAGTAATTCTATATAGCAAAAGCTGTAAAAATCGAGTTAAAAAAACAGAAGATCTGAACTTTTTTCAATGTGAGATTAACTTCTAGTTGGATTTGTTGCATGTCAGTCTTCTTCTCTTTTTGCTTCTCTGGATCTTTCTTTTTTACTCCCAGATATTTTTCCTCTTCTGAGATTTCACTGGCTTCCATGATGGCATGCATTGTTGCTAGATCTCTGATTCTTGCCTTCTCAAACTACAAAAATAGATTGCTTTATGCAATATTTGAATAATATCACACTGAAATTTTTGTCGAATGATGTAAAATGAATATATGTAGTAATATCAAGAATCGTCATAATTACTAATGAATTCGAAAGAATTATATTACATGAATTATACTGGAGCATACCTCAGCTTGAGGAGAAGCTGCACTCAAAGCATTGATTTCCTTCTCGGAAGCAGGAGTTGGAACACTCAATATCAATTCTATCAGTTCCAGTAAACGGCTATCTGAGATTGTTACGATGATATCAGGTAATTCACCCATTATTTTAATCCTGAACACGACTCTATTCAATCACAAAGAAATGTTAAACTTCGCATATGAATTTTTAAATCGCAAGAGAAAAACAAAAATTACCAGTGAATTTTGAAACACAACGCAAATGTTGTTTAAGCAGTTACGCAAAATGAAGAATGCCGTAAAACTACTACATTATTAGATGTGAAACAACATTAATATCAAAGATGAATCCGTTTCACGATGCAAAAAGAAAAGAATAATATAATGTATAAACAGAAATTTACTTGGGCAGCTGTAAGTCATCGATGGATGACTTATGAAAAGCGATATTCAGTCCAGTTGGCTGCAACAAATGGAAATTCGATTTAGGTTTCGACTTCGCATCCATACCACTCTGATAGTTGTCCGAGAATATTAATTGCATATCGGTCAATTTCACAGTGAATTTATCGTATGCACGACTAAGCAACTTTGCCCGAAGTTCTGCTTCCTGCAAGTCAACTAATAATATTCGGTGCTGTTTACTATAAATTACAAATCATTGCCGCAAAACGAGGCACTTTTTAAACGTAAAAGAACCATCTTCTTTCTTTCCAAATCTACTCCAAAAACGACTACTTTAATGCGACTGTAGTGAGCAGCATCATAAAAAAATCTGTACGGAAATTCAAATTATCATCAAAATTTGAACAGTACACTATAACAAAGTACCACTTATTCTATTAGCAGTAATGAAGATTAAACTATGATAATCAAATTATGCTCGTTACCACAGTGGAATAATGGACAAAATACATTGTAATGAAGCGATACGAAAAATGTTCACGCAAAAAATTTTTGTTCGCTGCAAACTAATGTGAATAAAAACATACTTTAACACCAAGCAACGATGTTTCCACAAATGAATTATCTTCCAATGTAGTTATTGTCAGTAAACCAAGATCTGCAATCAAAGTTCGCTTTTCATCATTGAATACTCCACTTTCTGAGATGACGATTGTCAAAGGCGCAATTCGTATGTCAAGCACTAGTTTTGTCCTCGTATCCACAACATATGCCAGTCCAGTGAGAGAACGTGCTTTAACATCTTCATAACGCGCCATTGCTGCTGCCGTTAATCTAAAACAAAGCAGGTATTTTTTAGAATACAATAACTGCCTTTTTAAGTAACAAAACATTTAAACTATGAAAAACAGATCTTTATTTAATTATAAATGTTATTTATTTAATGTACGTTTTATATTACAAAAAGAATACAAAAAAAAGAGTATGCAATAATTATTTTTCAATAATAATTCTTTTTTCATAATGTTTTCTTTAACATTAAAAAATCTTTAGAAAAAAATTACTGATTCAGTCGCACGCTTTCTGGAGGTCTTAATGCTTCGATTGCAATGTTAATAGCTGGAGCATGGTATTTCATTAGTGTTGGTGCTAAAACGATTTTCATATATTGGTCATATCCAGCTTTATCACGATCCAAAGGATTAGTTTCGACAATCACTGTTAGCCAATCGATGGAATCATCCTGCATGAACAAAACCTGTTGTCCGCAGCCATCCATTGCTACGTTTTTTATACTGCTTTTGAGGCTGCAATATAGAAGTTAACAAGCTTAACAAGTTGTTTTTATTAAACCAATTCAATCACTGTTAACCAATCGATTGGATCAATTATCCTGCAAGAACAATGAGAAAGTGGACAGATCCTATAGCAAATTTTATTTATTTATTTTTTCCTTAAAATGCAATCGATTTACCCACTTGATAGCTTGGGCTGACGATCGATGTTCTATTCTGGCGGTAATTATGGAGAACTTTAATGTCAAAGCACCTTCGATTACAACCATAAGTAGATTCAAATTAGTGACGACAATATTTTCCACGAAGTGTTTCGGATAATCGGTTGGAGGAGTGTTCTCCTAAAAGAAAAGGCTTATATAATCATATTCTCATTCCTTGTACCTTCATTAAATTCTTGCGTTTAAGCTAAAAAGAAAAACGAGTTAACAACCTGATAATCAATAGCATCAAACAGCTTAGCCTTCTCTTCTGCAGTCAATGCTTCCTCAAACTTCGTCATAATATCACCTGATGAAAATGTTACACCATCCTCTTTTTCCTTCATATTACCAGCAGTACTCCACCTGAATACAGAACACTAAATTTATTCTTCACGTCAAATACCAGGCTTTAATTCTTTTAGTTCAAAATCATCCAAGTTTCTCGTGAATAAAAAAATGAAATAGCAATTAAATTCAGGAGTATATTCAGAAAAATTCAGAGACAAGGATATATTACCAGCTTTTAGCCCAATTTATCCATCCCTGTGGTTGATCTTCCAATCTCTTCAAATTGCGCCTATCGATTTCCATATCAGCTTGCTGCCGAGCAATGTTCAAGTTAAATACATCAAGATGATCTTCGGTTTCCTGAAACAAGTTAAATACTAGCCAGTATATCCAACTTATTATAGTATGCAATCGAAGAAATGGTTTTAGTTTCAAACGTCACAAAAACAGAAAACAAATCAAAAATCAAGTGCTAGGGAAGAGTCAAAGCATTTTCTTAAGATTACTGTTCAAGCTTTCAATACCTGGGCTATTCCATTCAATACCCGAGCTATTTCATATAAAATCACTGCTTGGTCATGTCGATGTTTGAAATAACATTATGTGTTGATGATTACCAATTATTTTTTTGAACTCACTTCAATAATATTTCGATCTTTGCTACTTAGGTTTTTCTCGGTTTGCTTCTTAAGCCAAGCATCTTTATAAGTTCTCACTGATTCTCGATGCTTTTTCATTCTCTCCCAATTCCAATTATTTCTTCGCTTTCTAACAGTTTCCTCAATAGTAGCATTGTAAGCGAAATGCCACCTAAATAAACAAGTATCAAAGTCTGAATAGAGCTGCATAAGAAGCAAATCAAAGCTTTTCCCCATGCCTTAATTCTTTTAATGTTCAACTTAAGTCAAACCTTCTCCATCATTTAAATCACTTTCTATCTCCTAAACAGAAAGAAAAAAAAGAAACGAAAAATAAAAAGAAACCCAGGAAATTACCATTTTTTGTAATGGCCCTTATAGTCATTCAAATGTGGACGATACTTTAGATACTGAGCAGCAGTTCTGAATCTTTCTTGTGCATCTAACAACAACAATAAATCTTGATATTGAAATTTGCCAACTGCAACAGCCAATGTATCTACGTCCAAAATAAGCTTGATTTTTGGTATCGTCCAATTAGAATTATCTGTTTCAGGCTTCGGATTTATTGCAAGCTTGGCTTGCATGTTGATTGGTTCCAGCACTGTAAGTTTAGTTAGCATAAATAACAGAAGACAAATTCGCTACAAAATTTATCAATTTGTTTACAGAAAAACTACTTTAAAAGAAATAATGAGCTTAATACTAAATTAAGTTAAGAAAACTGAAGATATAACGCAAAAGATAAAATGAAAAATTCAGATTACACAAAAATGATTAGCTTAATAAAATTAAATTCAGCAAGCTAAATGCATATTTTTGGAAACAAGCTTACACTAAACTTTGTGTGCTGGAAAAAAATGCTTTTGACAATATAAATCAATCCACCAAAAACTTACTATATTTGTATCCAGATGGTTTTCTGTTGCCAACCACGATAGTATCATTCATTGCTTGTAAAATTGCAGCATCATCGATCAAGTCAGAGATTAATTGGGAATCAGAATTCCAATAAATTGCAAGATTTTTTAATGACACTAATTTGTAAATAACTTTCACAACCTCTTTGTGTATAGTTTCAGTCCAGTTTTCATCGGTGGTCTAAAAAATACTCGTCACACACAATGCAGAAATTTGTAACACATTTTCAAACCAAGTTTAGCTTTAACTTGACTTTTGTTCACTATCTCCCAACAAATCCTCAACACGATTAGGTAAACTGTTTATATTGTCTATATTGTTGCGTTCAAAATTTTTAGTCTTTGGTCAGTCTCACAAAACCTTCCGCTATTTTAAATAAAACCTTACTTGAGTTCTTTTTTGATTCTTCAAGCAAAACAGTTGTGAATAAAAAAAATCTTCACCACGCATAAAAAACCATTGCGATGGAAATTCGAAAATCCTGCCCATTAATTGATCATTTCCATTAGAAACAATAATATATTTTAAATTTATCAAAACTTCTTCTATTAAAGTTTCCCACTAAATACCTTAAAATCGATTCCTTCAAGAGTAGCGCCAACTACAAACGGGCGACTACGGTGTGAGTACTTATCTTCATAGCGAATGTGAATATTACGAACTGTCACTTGCAAGTTCTTGATTACTGCAGCAATGAATTTTTCCGTGAATGTATCAGAAACCGAATCTGGTGGTTCTGAAGAATTTGTGAAATTCCATAAAAAATGAAAGTTTAATCTCATAAATATCAAATTCTCATGCAAATTGATTTACATGATCTAGAGCTTTCTTTCCGTATCTCGCAATATTTCCTTCAGTATCTCATAGTATAATCCGATTGATTTTAGCTAATTACGGCTTATGCTTCGATTTAACTATGATTTATACTGGAGTACAATGTTAAAAAAAAAAAAAAAAAGAAAAGCAAATCCTTGGATATAAAACAAAGGTTTCAAAACCCACTCCTTCTTTGCTTCCTGTTTTCTTCAAGCCTCGCAAGTGCTTTCTCCTTTTGTTCCTTTTCACGCTTTTTTGCTTTTTCTTCACTATATATGATTCCTTTGTTTGGTACGATAATTAAGTTCAAACCTAAAGAAGAATGAAGATTCAAAGTTTCGGCCAGTTCAAGATCTACCCGCTTTCAATGAAATAATACACAAATAAATCACGGAACTTCTTTCGTTTAATTTCAATACAACGAACAGCACCGCGGTTTCATCCGGCATTAAATACTTTTGAATTTACCATGCACTATCAAATGATAGTCGACAGTGATTGCAGAAAAATGCATTTGGGAATTTCGAATTTTTTAAAATACATGCCAGGTAAATCAAAAAAAAAGGAAACCTTCAATGTTAGCAATAACCGGTTGACGGTACAAATCACTCCACGGGATTCTCAAAACAAGCCTTGTAAGACAGCCGAATTTTAATTTCACTGGTAGATCGAAATCATCTAATGCTGTTTCTTTTACTTCCAAATTAGTTAACTTTACATCACCTAAAATATTCTGGTATATCGACTAGCAATTATGGAAAGCTATTTTCATTACAAAATAGTATGTAAATAGAGATGCTTTAGGGGCTTGGAAGGTTTTCGAATTGCCTTTTAATACATATTCAAACTCGAACAATAAATCATAATAAATCATATATAAATCATAAATCATAACAAAAATTATAATCATAAATCATAATAAATCATACTAATTTCAGCTTGGTAATTTGTTTATTATAATTTGTTGAGCTTGGTAATTTATTTAGGAAACTAAACTTACCACCCCATATACCAATATTGAGCTGTGATGCATCGAGATTATTGACAAAATTGCCTAATACGCGATTTAGAACTTCTGCTACCACACTCTCAAAAACCATCACTGAAAAGGTCAATTGATATATGTTCTATAGAAATGATAAAATTAATAGAAAAGTAAATGGACAAAATTGATTATCAACAAAAAAATTCAATGAAATGTTCTCAGCTATACTCTTCTTTTCCTTTTGCAAGAACTTAATATTAAAGTTTTTTTTTTTGACAACTAATTTTATATAAGCAATTTAATGGAAAAATATTAATCGACAAATACATCATCATTCGATTATCAAAATGAAATAATTAAATTGCTAGCATTATTTTTAATTTAATTAAATATTAATAAACAAAGAAGAGATCTACATAATATCAACAATATCTGAAATAGCACATTACAAAGTATATAATGTAATTAAACGAATATTTAGCGTTATTATAGTGCAATCGTAATTATATATAATTAAGGCAAAAAGTAGTTTTTTGATGAAATTATTGTAAAAAAAAAATAAAATGAATGGAAAAAAATACATTCAATTGATCTATGAACTATCAGTTAGAAATGAACTTTCTATCGCTATCTTTACCTTCAACCTAAACATAACATGGACAGAGAATCTCAATAAACAATAATAATTTTTAAAAAAAAAAAGCAAAACAATTAACAGAAATAATGTTTTTTTGCTTCAACGGTGCCCTCCAATACCGAAGCAGTGAATCATCAGATATGAATCAGAATGTTGTGAAAACATGGAGCAGAAGAATTTGATTATTTTATTCATAACCATATATTGATGATAAATTGATTATTTTATTGATAACCATATATTGATGATAAATTGATTATTTTATTGATAACCATATATTGATGATAAATTGATTTTATTGATAATCACATATTGATAATAAATTCATTATTTTATTGATAACCATATATTGATGATAAAACTTACGTGAAAACTCTCGAGAGACAATTTAAAGAAAAGAGGAGATTAATTAAATAGCATAATCAAACACAAATACAACAAAACAAAACAAATAGCTCAGAAAAGAATGTCAAAGGTCAAGCATTCATACTTCTCATAATGAAAGGATGGATAATCTCAAGAGATAATTGTACGAATTAATTCACCAAATAAGCTAAATGTATTGTTATGAAAAGTAAAGGGGAAATGGAATAAATATGTTCTTGGAGAAGTCATTTCACGCACGGATAAAGGCATGTTATTCAGAATTGAGAGATGTCTCAACATCTCAACTTTTTTTTTAATTTCATTAAAAAAAATATTTCACTTGATTCAACAGCAATAATCTAATGATAAGTATGATAACGCTTAGTATGACATCTAGAAAAATTCTCGATTTAACATAAAATATTTTTACAAACTTTCATAAGTTTATAATTTCAATGATATATTTAATCTGATACGAAACAATTATAATGGTAAAATATGAAGGAAGAGGATAACATTTCATAGTTCCTACGAAAACAATTCTAATGCTCTAAAAACTTTGTGCAAAGCATGTAATGATTGTAAGTTAAGAAATTAAAGTGTATAAAATAATCATTCAATAATATAAATCCATTATAATTAATCGTCCAATTAAATTATATAAATAATTGTTCAATTAAATAAATCCAATTTAAATAATCATCCAATTAAATATAATTCAACTGATAATGATAAGAATCGAGAATTTTATGGCCAAAATGTGAAATGGACTATAAAATAGACACTAATAATGTACTAATAAAGTTTGTACTTGAATGCTATGCAAGAAAAATGAAGAAATGAAGAATAGCATTTTCAGTGCAACTTTGCTTCTTCGAGAGAACTTACTTATCAAACTATGAATTTAGGAAGTTTTTTTTTTCATTTTTTGGAATTATTACTTTTTAGGAATGTTAGCTTATTTGAGTAAGATGTAACCACTTGAGCATATTTTAGTTGAAATTAACCCATCGTATCTGTCATCTGAATCTTATAGAAGGAAAATGAACCAGTAATGGTAAAATATGTTATGGATTGTATGCTTGGCAAAATTGTCGGATGAATCACTGCATAAAGAATTTGCAGTGTAATAATGATAGATTCTCTTGAATAGTAACTTTAATTAATTACAATGTTTTTAAATGTGACAGAAAGTTTCACTAATATTTCAATGTCATCATTTACTAAAAAATTCAATAAATCTTAGCAATATCAAAAACAAAAATTTGATCTCTGCACTGAAATAATTCCTCAACTAATTTATGTTTTATCTTTAAAGCAGTAAAGAACTACATCTTCATTCGAAATGATAAATGTAAACAAAATAGTAAAATGTAAAGCTCTCCCAATTACTTTATGCTATAGTGCGGCATTTTTGAAAATGTTGGGTTCCACTATTTATTGTTCGTAAAATTTTAAAAAATTTAAAATTTTAACGTTATCCGATTGAATCTAATTTATATGATATCTTCATGTGTCAATTATAAACGTAACCCGCAATCTGTAAATGATGCAATGATCAGATCGAAACATGAAAACAACATCAGTGTCAATTACAGCCATCGATATCATTTTAATTAAATCGAATTTGCTCGATCCGATATCAATACACTTATCACCGTATACGTTATCCAATCACGTTAGGTTCATCATATCTGCGTAACATTCGCTAAATTGCAAAACATTCTGCTTGAGATATGCACATTTAAACATCCTATTATCCTTCAGATATATTTGATTGCGTCGATTTGGTAACTTAACACAGAAACAAATAATCGATTCAATTTATGCAGCAGTTTTACCAGAAACCGGAACTCATCTTGTTGTATCAACACAAGCAATTTCTTGATTACGATTTATTTTCCACATCCAATTCAATCCCTATTTTACAATGCTCTATAATTGTTATTCGAAAAAACTCACTAATCTATTTATTCAATCTTTTCTAATGCAAACGTAATATTTTTGTTATTTTTAAAAATGAAAATACAAAATTGTAGAAGCAATGCCTGAAATTTCCGAACTTGAAAAAATCAGCAAACCTTTCTTCTTTCAATATTCATATAATCGTGATAAAATCTTGAACTTCGAGCTCAAAAAAATTGATAAGTATATTTTTTAGCAGAAAACTTTATATATCACTTTAGCAAGATACACATAACATTTACAACAATATTATGCGTGATTTTGAGTCAAGAATTTGCTGCCTATACTGTGAAAAAGGATTATTCGAAAAATCCACTGTTTGATAGTTAGAAACACCCGCATTCACAGCATTATTACCCTTTGAAGTAGTGACTTCAAATTTTTCGAGCATTGAAATGAAATCATCTGCTTTGTCGGCTGGTTGATCATCCAATTTAGAAGGATATTTGTGCGATACCTGAAACTGCCACACTTTCACTTCTCATTTTTTACACTTTCATTTTAAATCTCATGTTTCTATTTATCTGAGCGAAGATATGAATTGAGATGCCAGTTCCATATCAGTTTTCAAATTAAAGCCCAAAATACACTCAAAATCAAGCGTTTTCTGCTTATTTTAGTTCACACAATTCAGCGCTTAAACTTCGAAGTACTAAGCAACATAGTTTAGTCGATTTAGTCCTGATGTAATTCTAATGAGGCAAACTTAGACTACTTTATATTTTATTTTAAACTGGTCGGGGGAAAAATGATTAATGAACGATTTAAAAGCAGTTAATCGATGCTACTTCAAATATATTTTGCATGTCTTGCGACTGGCGTTCCCTTTCTCCACTGACTTTGGATTTCTCAGATTCTATTGGAATTACAGCAGAATCATCAGGAAAAGTGGGCTTCATGGTTGAAATTATGTCGTTTGCAGCGTGCGCATTTTTCTGAAATGGAAAGCGATATCGTGAGAACAGTGGAAAAGATGCAAAAATTTTAACAAGTTTGGGAACAGAAACGATATAATTATACCTGTACAGGGGACGTTATCACATCTTCAATAAGATTATCCATCTTCGAGAGAGTAGTATTTTCAAACTGTGATTTCGCAGAACAGTCAATTCGTGATCGGAAAACCGATGCCACCATATTCATCATTCTTCTCCTAAGTGAATAAATAATTAAAATCCCAAAGATCAGCATGAGAGCTTTTAAAAAATATCAAAAGATCAAAAGGTAGAAAAAAGTATACTTGTTTTTATCGGTTCTTCCAGATTTGCTCAATACTGGAACATAAGAAAAGCTGACAACATATCCAGCCAAAGCCATTGTTACCTTTATCTGTTGACCAATTGCCTGAATATATTCATCCGCCTCGTCTTTTGTCCTGAGCATAATTGCAACATTATTGAACAAACGCGTTTTTGCTGCTCTCCAGGTAAATAATTCACCTGATTTTAAGCACAACCTGCAAAACCATCAGTAATTTTTTAAAAAAAAAATATAAGCAATCAGTGCATCATTTCTTATGAATGCTCATCGATGATGTCTTTAAACCATTTTTGTATCGATTTATCAACTATTTATTCACTATGCATAGTATTGGTCATATAAGATATCTTGTCTAACGAACCTTAAGTGGGTTCTTGATGACTTGCCCAACTGGCCGTATTCTAAATTTCTGATTTCTTCGAAACTGATACGTTTTACATCCGAGAGTTTCGTATCATCATCATAGGAAGCGGCTATAACAGCCGTTCTGGAAAACTATGTGATAAAATAATCATGCTTTTAGAAGAAAGAAACAAATCAAAGTTTCGGGGACGAACTTTGTCAGTACTAAGACGCTATCAATTTGATCAGCATTATTTGATCCTTCAATCAAAGCCCATCCGCCAACGAGTATGTCTTTCTCAGAAAGGATAAAAACAATTGCCTCGCGAACCAGTCGAGCTATACTTTCAACTTCATCCTCTTCACCTTCAAACTGCTCGCTTTGTGACTCGCCTGAACTCAAGCACCTTCCTTAAAACAAAAAATGTAGAAAATGGCCAACTAATCGTCACTGTGGCTAATTTTTCAACTATATAAGTACTTTCAGAGGAACTAAGTAAAATGGTGAGCGAAATTACCCAGGAGAGCATCAACTGCAAGTTGCCGCTGCGCATCTCTCATGTGAGACAAATAGTACCGGGAAGCTGAATTATATCCATCCTTAACCACACCCACCAAATTCCGCTGACCGCTTCGCGTAATATCCCCTTTCAAGGCATCCGTACCAGCATACTTCAAAGATATAATATTTTAAATATCCTATATGTTAAAAGTACATACCGAAAAATAAAAACATTATGTTCAGCTGTATAAGTACCCTTGCAGAATAAGCATAGCATTTATGATATTGCACAAGAAATTTATAGTTTTCCAATTACAATGATAACAACGCACAATTATATTTGCTTCTTTTTTAAATATGCAAGTTACGAGTGCAAAAACAGTAAAACATCTGCAAATATAAGGTGAACAATTTGATTTTCAGGAAAATCTAAAAGACAAAAAATTTATACCTGCCTGGAAATGGCATCACCATTATCAGCCCACATCGTTTGCAACGCCTGAATAAGTTCCAGTGGAGCATCTGTTTGAGGACCAACAATGCCTAGTTTCTGTGCTTGGATTAGGCACAGCGCTTGTGATATTGCACACTAAACTTATAGTTTTTTAATTATAACGATAACAAAAAATAAGTATAACAACAGAAATAACATGAATATCATTCGATTAAAAATTGCTATACTTTTACTTCTAAACAATGGCAAAAAAAAAATAAAAAATAAAAATGCTTTACTTGTACAACATTGGTCCTATCCAGACAATCTACACAATTTGTTCGGACAACACCTTGTTGTTGGTGTACTATTTCACCATATTTATCAACCCAACAGAAACCTATTGCAGAAATTTGCTCATTCAATGCTGAGATCAACTCCGCAATCTGAAAAGAATATCTAAATTTTATTAACTATAAAAATAAACTCAAAAATTTGTTCACAAATCTCGAAATTAATCAAACACAAACCATTCACAGACTTGATTTTTTAGTTAAATATTGTATCCAAAAGGTACGAGAGAGCAGCAAAATGTAGCTCACCTTCTGAAAGCGAAGTCCTCGACAACGAAAGTGAAAATCATATGTGAAAAATGCAATATCTGGTGAATTCATGTGAAGGATATGTTGCAGAAAGCTCACTGCAAGCTGCATTTCTCTACAATAAATCGATTGTAAACTAGACATTTTTCTAGATCATCAATCTTGCCATTCACAAGTTGATTTTTTAATATGAAAATGTGCACGAAGTTGAATGTTACAAGAGCGTGCCTTCCTCTTTGTTCCACTAAATTAACAATAGTTAAAGGTGCGCCATATGTTTCTATCATTTTGGTAACATGCTTATTGAATGCTGGGTACGAATCACTGAACGTTTTGCTTATCACAAGTGGCGGACGATAACGATATCCTTTTTGAGTCCAGAAAACTGGAACGGATCCTCGTATCTGAATATATTAAATTTTAAAGCGAATTTTGCATACTGCAGTTTACTGAAACAATAACTTCATGTCAATACAATCGCTATTATCATTGACATTTCTTGAAATGTATGTTTGAAACAAAACACTGACTTGGACAAAGGAGAGACAGTGGCCAAAAATTGTCAACACTACTTCAGTTTCTACGAAATTGGCAACATCACCATCCTCATTGACACCTCGTTTCAGATAGCGGACACCGGCACAATTTACAGACCGCCTTGATATCAGTGTTACTATCAAGTCCGCTTCAGCTTCTGATACTGATACTTTCCTGATATAAAAATTTGCATGACTAAAATGCTTAAAACTGGACAAATCGAACTTTTTTTAATTACTCAGACTTCTTAAATTGTTTCTGGAAAAATGACAAATCATCATTATCTGGATGTCATCTAGATTATACGCTATAAAATACTATTCATACCTAAGGAAAAGTCTTTCATAATTCTCATCAAGTAGTTCAAAAACAACAAAACCTATTAATTTCTGAAGTCACTTTTCCTCTTGAAAAACTAACAAGAATCAACCTTTCAGCGACGAAACCTTGGCATACTGGAATGATCCATTCTTCAGTTCCTGGATGAGGAAGACCATCATCGTTAAAAAGATCGGAAAGCAGTGCATAGTTCCAAAAGAACCACTTATTTGTACGTCGTGTTGAAAAATTACTATAAATGATATTATTCATTTAATGGAGTTCAAAGTTATTTTCAAAAATTTCACACACGAACTTAAACCAACCTTCTTTCGTCACTTTTCTAATAAAAATTTTAATGGCAATTTAAAACAAATTAGTAAAATATACAACATCATTATCTAGTCAACAATAATGAGCTTAAAAAAAAAAAATATTGAAATAAGTCAAACTTGAAAAAACAGTCTTATACCTCTGAGTGCTTAATGTGATATCACCTTTGAAACAAATATAAAAATCGCCACCATTAAACAGTCGCAGAATTTCATCGATCAATCGAACCGAACTGCCTTTCCCCGTAACAAAATGCATTACTTTCTTCTGTGATATTTTAATTCTATCTAATTTCGATGGAGATAAAAGCGCCTGCAAAAGATTTACATCGACTAATTCTAATAATCTGAGACTAATCAAAATTATTCTTACAAAATCGATAGTTTCGACTTTTATACGCTGCCCCTAATGAAGTCAAAATCCTCAACAAAAATTAATGAAAATTTCAACGACAATGCCTTGGTAACTAATAAGAAGTTAAAAGTACTTACCTTATAAGGCAAACCATCTTTTACCACCGGTATAGCAATAACTCTGTCAATATGACTGATTGGGTTCTGAAAAAGAATCATCAGTATTCATGTCAAACTTGACTGATAAAACAAACTCAAGCAACAACAAAATTTTAAAAAATTTAACACATTAATTTTCAGAAAGTAGGAAAAAGAGAACGAACCGGAAAATGCATGAAAAGCCTGTCTCGCGATGCATTTCAAATGAATAAATTCTTAATCTTCAAATTCTACAATCAGACACTAACATTCGTGCAAGGATATGTAGCTACTGGAGTGCATTTAACAGCAACCAATAGATAACAATCATCTCCTACCAAAATTTTTCCGATAAATGCATCGAACTCGCCTAATTCGATAGCATCAACAGATTCTGCAAAAATTCAAAAATATTCAGTTCGCAGTCAATGTACTTTTCTATTTGTGTATGTGTTCAAAAAATAAATCTTGCGAAGAACTTCAAAAAATTCAAAGAAATGATAAGAGTATATGAGAGTTATAAAATTTTTAAATCGTTCTAGTGCTTATGAAAGACAGAAATCAAGAGTTGTCATGCGAGATGAAACCATGATTTTTTCGCCCATTAAATAATCCATCCCAATCAATAAGGTATGTAAAATAAACAGACCAGCAGATACTTTTATAAGCTTATAAGTATCAAGCTCGTACGACAATTGAATAATACGTAGATTTTTATAGCATGCGGAAATTTCGAGCGACGAAATAAATGAATGATATTTTTGGAAATAAACTGAACCCGACAATAATGAACAATAAGTTAATGAGAAACAAGTATTAAAAAAATTAGTTCAGATAATTCGATGTAAAAAGTATCACATCGAATATATTCATAGTACTCTATAACAAAACAAATATGTTAAGTATATAGATGAGGATTCTTTTTGCAAGAGTTTAATTTGAAAATAATACCTTTAATGGAGCATGGTGCTAATTTCATCGTTGATTTGCAACATTTCAAGACACGATTTCCCTGTGTCAAATAAAGATTGCTTGTCGTACCTAGTAATATCATTCTGCTCTACGGAGATTAGTAACAAAGAACCAATTAAGTGATCATTTCTAAAATAAATCTTCAAAAATTTTTTAATATTCCAATGCAACGTTCGAATGATTGTAAGAAGTCGTTGATAATTTAAAGGAATTTAAATCAAGAATCTATAAATCAGAATTTAGTTGATTAAATTGAATCAAATAATGATAGGAAGAATAAGACTGAATACTACGTTTTATTACTAAATACACGTGTAAAAACCTAATTCGTGACTTCTGAAGCCACTGTGGAAAACGTGACTTCTGAAGCCATTGTGAAAAACGTGACTTCTGAAGCCATTGTGAAAAACGTGACTTCTGAAGCCTTTGTGAAATGAACTGAATGATGAAAATATCCTGATTTTTTCTAGCCTTTTTCAATGATATGCGCAACACAGTTCATCACTATGATTATCCTGATATGACTGTTTTTTTTTTCAGTGAAAGGTGAGAGGTCACAATCAAATATTTAAATCAGTCCCACAGATACAACATAAATATCCAGAACTTCTTCAGCTCAATTGCACACTAAATCCCTCTGGAAAAAAGAAAAAATAGACACTCTAAACACATGCCAATCAAGCAATCGATCTATCGCAATTCGTAGCGAAACCGCATCTCACTTAGATTTACTCTCAATGAGAGTTGCAAAAAGAGCGCCAATGTAGTAGATTTGACTCCTTTCAGCGGGATCCGTGGTAATATAAGGATTCGTTTATTCCTGACCTGACTCAGTTCTTGACATGGCTGTATTCTTGACGTGACTCTATTCTTGACGTGATTCTATTCTTGACATGGCTCTATTCTTGACATGACTCTATTCTTGACGTGGCTCTGTTTTTGACGTGGTTTATGGTCGTTACCTTGCGCTTCTTTTGTAGGTCTCATTTAAAAATCTCAGCTTTTAGTGTTTTCCCTCGTCTACCATGATTTCATTCTTTATTCTGCTAGATGATTTTAGTACTTTATTGTGCTAAATGGTTTTAGTACTTTAGTAGCGGGAAAAAACTAATTAAGTGTTGTTGAAAATGTGAACTAATACAATGGTATTTCTTTATTAATTTTTCTCAATATTGAAAAAATATAAAAGGAAACAAACTACTTTTTACTACTTTCTCTTCTTCCCAATCGGAGTTTGCAATTCGGTTGTTGCGGCAGTCGGTAGAGATTTTTGCTAAAATTGACAAACGATCATAAAAAAGGAACAAATTAGCAATAAAATGGATTTTGCTGGCATTTCCTTCATATATGATATTCAAAATGGTCTGATCTACAATGATCTGATAGATCACTATAGTTTTTCTTGCATAAATCTGGAAGAAGTGTATATAGGTCATTATGAATACAGAAGTATAAGTGGTTATGAATTTCAGCAATTTTAAGCAATATTTGTTAATGCTTGGGGGGCAAAGATTTGATTCACAAGTCATCTATTCACATATCTTACATTGCAGTATAATCTGATAGAAAATTGGTGACAAAATCGTCGTGTAACAATTGGAAGAGTTGAAAATTCGGAAGGAGATAAGATGTCAATAAAGATGAACAAGAAAAACGAACTTTATTTAAAATGCTGACACTGGTGAATAAGCGGGCTGCCAAATCGCAGAGTTCTTTCGTAGCGGGTATGTTCATTAATCCTACAGCTCCAACCATTGGCATATTGAGTGCTGTTGAAAGAGAAGCATTTAGACCGGAGATCGCGTATGCCTTCGTATTCTGTAAGCTGAAAATTATAAAACAAATGAATAGGGAAACAAAATGGATGTATCTAAATGTATTCAATGCTCAATAAATTTTGAGCACTTGTAAAGGTGTTATCACCGAATTTAATTGAAGTACTCATGAAAAGGCAGAAAATCAAATAATATTTCCAACAAATCTAATATTTTCAAAGTATTAAAAGTTATGAAGTAATCCAAAGAATATATGTCATGGAAAATTACAGTACTGTAATTTAGATGATATAATGCAAAATGGTTTGTTAACGAAAATCTTATCTTTGTGATGTATTACTCATAGAAGGAAAAATATTTTGCATTACTGTAAATCTTTAAGTACATCTCAACTACGAGAAAAAATATTTTGCACTAACAACAACAACAAAAATCAGTTGAAATGACCGAAATGTGAAGAATAAATATTTGAACTGAAAAGAAAAGACACAATTCTTTGTCGTACCTGGTAGCGTACAATCCTAAAGTTGTTGTAATCGATGATGGCTTAATCATGAGTGCATCAAAGAATACTGCTGACAATAGATTCCTTTGCATATTACGTAATATTGATCGCATTCCAATTAAAGCGAATGAAGACTGAACTTTGACATTATAGTTTATTTATTTATATGATTAAGCTTCAAAACTTATGCATGAAATCTTAAGAAATAAAATTTCTATAAAATAGCTTACAAATAATATGTAAAAACGATTTAGGAAGGCGCAAATCTGTTGGGTACATCATATTCTTTTTTGTCCAATTTCTTCAAAACAATGTATTTTCACTGCATTTCACTTTTCTTTCAATTTATGTTTCTCCGAATTCTATGTATTTCATTCTGCTAACTTTAAATTTCGATCAAAATCATTTGCTAACAACTTGAAAAAGTTTATAATAACCTTTCGTATGCTTTCTGTACTTGTTTTATCTCTATCGCTATCCTCGTTTGAAATATCCCTGCTTTTTATTCTTTCTAAATCATCACAATTCTTAAGCTCTATATCACGCCGTCCTTCACGTTTTCGCTTGGTAACTTTTCCAAGTCGTTTGAAACCCTTTTCCACAAGAAATTCAGCCAAGGCGCTCAAAAATTGACTTGATATATCGTGAGATTTAATGTGCCAGTCAAATTTTAGCCTGCATTTCAAGTATGGTCTATTGCTCCGGCACTTCATATCTTGCTAAAAATTAAGAAAAATAAAAAAAACAAGGTATTTTTAAATTTAGTTACGATTCCTCTGAATATCTTGGAGTTTTTGAATTTATCCTATACAAAACTCATAAGATGCATTCTGTAAGAATGCGATCAATGCACTTTAATTAATTTACAAAACAGTGGTTCGGCTGAAAAGAATTACAGAACAGAAATGATGAGAGGAATCGGTGAGGAAGATAATACAGCTGAAACCAGTCTCGTAGTACATTAAATATTAATTAAAACTTTCATTTCAAAAACTTATCCAGCGCCAAATGAGTAGATAAATGTATCACTAATCGAGAAGTAAGAAACTATTTACAAAGCACAATAAAATTTAGACTCGGAAAGTACTGAATTTTCATTTTTTGGATAAGCACAAAAATTACATTGTAACATACAAATAATGTATCATGAAGTCAATATTTACATGACGAATTTTTTGTCAAATAAGTAGCTAAATCTAAATAATTAATTAATTAGGTTCCAAATAAAGAGCCGCCTAAATGTTAGCAGAACACCTACTGCTTGTGCTTATTCAACATATAAATAACTATCCCGAAGATGCTTCTTCTTTAATCAAATGTGTCCATAACGATTCCCGTACGGCAGCAAGCCTACTTGTTATATGTGCAATACAATTTAAATACTTCAAATGGAATTTCAATGACTTGTAAGATAAGTGTAAAAATATAAGCCATCAATTTGATGAAGGCCATTGCATATTTCAAAAACGCCTAATTTTAAGAGTTTTAATGGGAGAAAAGAGAAATGCTTTTGTGCTTATTTAGTTGTGAAACAGTATTCCTCCCCGATCACACATTGTCTTCCTATGTCACAAACTAAGTTTCTGAATCAGCAAGTTCGTCATACATTTTAAGTTCCTGAATATAAGAATTTGTGATCAGCTATCTGACGTATCTCCCACATCCATAATTGATTCCCTTAAAGCAATCAGTAATTCTAGCGCTTGTTCAACATTTCCACCAGTTTCTTCAAGAATCCGTATATTTTCTTCGGTGTTTACGAAGCCAAAATCAGCTAATTGGGCTATTTGTGAAGTATAACGTGTAGAAGCAGACGTTGAAAGAGTACCAGGAAAATGTTGCGAATTTCGTGACGATGATGTCGGGGAGGATGAGAGTCCCTGATTCGTTCCACCTCCTCCGACATTTCTTATTGCTTGAGCAACTGCCTGAAAATAAATCTTTATTATTATAATTTATATTTTAGGCATTGTTATTTTCAGTCCGACATATTTTTCTATGGATCTTATAGAAAATGCATTCCCATTATTAGCCAGAAATCAAGGTGTAGTAGCAATTAAACACAAATCATTAAAAATATATCTGAAAAAAAATTACTGAAGATGGCACTATTATAAAGTGAGTACCAAGATCCTAAATTTTTACTGGTGAATGATGCGAATATGTCCCTGTCGATTTTCCAATGGATAGGTTATAAATGGAAGTTTTTTTTTTCTCAGAATGCGGATAACAACAACGCCATTTTCAATAGGTAAACATACCTCTTGCAACATTTGTGGAGTAACGATGGATGCATAACCACTTTGTCCAGAAGATGGTGTTGGGTTATCTGATATAGAAGTGCTTGAACCAGAGTGGGATAACTTCGATGGTACATTAACGCCACGTAACCAGTAATGTATTACATCCACTAATATCTGAAAATACCTCGCCATCAGACAAAAAGATACTTCGGATTTTAAAAAAAAACTCTCATTATAAAAGCACAAAAATGATCATTAACTACATAATGAAATTAGTATGGTTTGATTAATTTCATATGCTATCAATGCTTCATAGTTGTTAGTGAAATAAAAGAATACCGGGTGATCGTGAAGAAATGCTTCCTCCGTGTTCTGCTTTCCCATAATCATGGAGCCCGAGAGAATAAAATCTTTAGCCACTATAAGTGCCATTCGATCTTTTTTCAGAAGCGGAAATTCTTTTAGCAGACCTTCCATGAAATCGTCTCTATTCATTTCATCAATTATCTATAAATATTCTTGCTTTTTTCTAATAATTTAATATTAGTAATTTTGGTTGGTACTTTCTTAAGCAAAATGCACGTAGTTTTTTTACAAAGATAAATTACGAGAGTATCAGAAGTGGAAATTATTACCTATAAGGATTCATTAAAGAAATTGCCAGTTTTATCATTTTGAAAACCTTATAGCGTAGAACAAATCAAGAAATAATAGATTTCAAATGAAACAGAAATTCGTGTTTTAATTTCTGGAAATAAAAAACCTACTTTTTCGCGGTTGCGTTTAGAATTACGTAAGAACTGAAATTTCTCTCTACATTCCTGCAATTTTTTGTTATCCAACTGTAACTTTGGCATAGGCTCTGATGTAGAACGGATCATAACATGTAGTGTGTATTTATCTTCCATATTCTTTACATCCTTTAGTCTGACATCTTCGGCTAATACTTTTCCAAGAAATACCAAATCTGCAAAAAATTTGTCACCTAACTACTTTCTCATCTAAAACAAGTAATAAAGACTACCCTGAAATTAATATAATTTATCCTTATTAGACATAATTTCCACAATAAAAACATACAGCATTTTGAACGCCTTACTGGATCACTAACGAAATCATCTAATATTTCCTTCACATACTTCTCCAGACCAAATGAACGCGCTGTACAATTAGCTCCGGATTCAGCAAGCCATACTTTCACCATAGTGGAATGAAATACTTTCAAATCTGAATATTTTCAAGACATACAAAAGCAGTTATTCATTATGTAGATGATTAATTTTAACATATTAAAAGCAAACGCAGCAATATTAGGTATTATGGCGCATTAAGAAACACTACCAAATAAGAGTTAAAATACAAGATCTTTTCCTCTATAATGATTCCGCAACAATAAATAAGTGTATCGTAGACAAAAAACTTCAATAAAAAATATATTCGAACATAATGAAAAAAATTTATCAAGACTGAAATAAATATAACATTATAAATAAGGCAGATCACTGAATGATTTCTAAAATTTTTTGATTTAGAGGATTTTCAGGGGATTTCTGCCATTGTTTCTTCAATACTTGCTTCAACTGTGAAAGACGATATGTGGGATATTCTTCTTTTAAACGTGGCAGCATTTTTTCTTCGAATTCCTACAAAGAAAGATAAAAAAAGATGTTAATGAAATCAATAAATCGAATAGCCGACTGAAATTTTGAGTCGATAAATAAACTATTTTAAATCCACTGCTCTTAAAAATTTAGAAACTACTGTTCAAAACTATTCAAACTGAAAGAGCTTCTTCATTAATGCAATATCGTCATCCAATAAAGGCATTTTTTTAATGAAATAACCTGATAGGCGGCTTTTACTCTTTTTTCGGGATGGCGATCTATAGTTGGTTTACCTACAGATAATATATTAATGGCTGCTGTGACGGTACGAGCCGTTTCACCTTCTACCTATAACAACATAAATCATGATTGAAATGAAAGATTAAAAAAATAAGGATATTTTTTTAAGCAATTACGCCACACGTAAAAAATTTATGCTGCTAGATCGATTCGGGACCAATTCGGGACCAACAAACGACACAAAAAGGAATGTTCCATTTTTGTGGAAAAAAAGCAGGAAGATGGCTCATGTAAGGAATATTAAAAAAAAAAGTACTGTTCGGCCAATAAAAGAAAAGCATTAGGATTAGCAAATCAACAGACAAATTTTAAAAATACCTTTAACTGGTTAACATTTTCTTCAATTTCCTCTTCGTTAGCTTCTAAACGTTGTTCTTTTAATAAGCGTTCTTTTTTTTCTTCGCGCCTTCGTTCTTCTTCAGCACGCTTATTTGCTTCAATTGTTGCTTGTGTAATCTGTAACCTGTAGCTGTTAATGGCCGTATATAAACAAAACATCGCTCAAAACCATTCTATTTAGGCCATTAGACTTATGACGATTCTAATTTGAACTGCCAATATTATTCTGATGCTTCAGGAAATATATTCTAAATGCTTTCATACTTTACCAATAACCACTGTGAAAAAACATGAAATAATTTCATAGAAGCTTGAGAACAATGAGTTATAATAAATAATCCCCCGAATAAAAAAACACCTTGAGTGATCCGGTTGCTCTTCCCGATAACGCTTTCATTTCCTCATCATGCGCTACTCGATTTTCATGCTTTCGCTGCAAGGCTTCCATACGTCTACGTTCTGCTTCTTCCTGAAATTTAGGAAATTCTAAATTTATTTTCAGATAATACTAAGCAACTGGAAATGATTTCTTGTTAATTCTCACACAAAGTTCTCCATAAATATCAATGTATTCAATTATCTGTAATGACTGATTGGTTTGCAAAATTCCAAAATAGGAATTGTATGAAAACCATTTTCCATAAGCAACAAATATCAAACAAATAAACCAACTTTTCGCTGTTTACGGGTAATATTCTTATCATCATCATGCCAATATGCATCTTCTTCAGCTTTCTTCTTCTTCTCTGCTTCTTCTCTCTTCGCAGCTTCTCTACGAGTTCTTGCTGCTACTGCTTTCGTATTTTCACCCGAAAATTTCTTCGGCATATTTCACAGATAAAAATGCTCATACACGCGATGCAATCCTCTAACAATTATACAATAAAAATACGAAAGATGTACGCATAACATATCGCATTGAAATTTCAACCCATCGCTACCTATCACTTGCATTAATATTAAAAAATCAATAAATTCTGCATCAATATGTTTTTTATTATTGTAGTATTTTATACTGCAATACTGCAGTTCATGGATCATCCATTTGACTTCCTACATGTGCAGTTATCACGTATTTGTTCACTGAAATGATACGAACTTCATAACTTCTACTGTTAATATCTTTACTTTTATTTCCCTACATTTAGTAACAGCTGTATTTTCTCTGCTTAAATTAATAGTTCTTTGAAGTTAAATAAGTTAAAGTATTTATACTTTATGTTAGACTCTCTTTTAGTTGTACATTCATCTAGAATATAATCATATTTCTTCAAATTTCTATCTTAACTCGCAAAATTCCCGACAATTCTCAGGTGAATCTCGCGTAAAAATCCACGAAAGAGTCGGTCATCCATGACGAATCTTTTTCAGGTTAAAAGTGATACAAACCAAGAAATTAGTTCTGATCAAAATTATAAAACCATCTGAATACTTGAATGTTACTTACTCCAGTAAATCTCAGTCTTCATATTAGTGCTACTAATCAATAATACACTGGAGACAAATGATACGTTGCCAAGAGTAATACGCTATAAAAAACGTAAGTTGGATTGTGAATGGCTAAGTATCCATTACTTACGTTCCGTCACGTGTACTTGTTTGGCGAATTCATGATGAAGAAGTGCAATGCTTCTTCGAGTATAAATCAAAAAAAATCACAACTTCTCAACAGTACTAACTATACCAAAATGTAAAGCAAAACAAAACACTAATCATCATAAATTTGTACTACGCATCAAGTAGTGCTGTGCTACTATCTTTATGCTACACAAAAAAAAACTGCAATGAAATTTATGAATTCCAGAATCCTTTCAACTTTGTGATCTTTCTTGAACAAATTTTAATTGACATGATTTTCTCTTCAAAACTACATCAAAAAGTGTATATTGATGTTGAAAAATTTTCACGGAAGTACATCTTTTATTTTTCAAAATAATTACACTAAAGTTTAGCAAGAAATAGAAAATTCAGGGCACTACTCTAAAATATCAGTTATAAGGTGTGAAATTTACACAATTAAACACTGTTTTGACATATTCGAAAAAAAAAAATTAATAGAATGGCCAAAATGATATAATGGCGAATGTTAACGTAAATGCAGATTCTTGTTGCAAATTTTTTTCTTTCGAATTCGACGAATTTAGCTGTCTAATTTTGCTTAAACTATGAAAGGGATTGTTTCCTCTTTTATTACCAATTTCCAAAAGTGCCTTTTTTTGATTTTAAAGTTAGACAATAGAAGATTAAATGAATTAAATGCAGAGGTGTTTATAATGATCACGATAATGATGATGATTGTTGGGATCATATTGTCATTTACATCATTCACATCAAAATAATGATTACAACAAGCACTTCTTCTGCAATAAAATTAAAATCCCATACGATTTTAATTTTGACTAACAACGATAATATAATCATTTTTGTTCGATCGATCACTTGAATAGAGATTTCTTTAATGACTTTATAAAATTTAAAGTGCATAAAAATTTTTTTTTTTGATTGGACTTTTTAGTGCGCTATTTTGATTTATTTTCATTTTATTAACGATTGAAGTGACATAATGGTTGTTAAACTACTGTTTAGGCGAGGTATGCATAGCTGTGACCAGTGGCTAGTTGCAGAAATTCGTCTTGCTTTTGAAACTTCTCAAGTTATTTTCAACAGATTATTTCAGTGATTTGAAATTTCATACTTTATCATTCATATTGCAATTACTTTTTACTCTCACAATGACGAATATGGAAACAGGAATTCAGGCAAGCAAAGCTTGTATTGAATGTTCCTGTTGCAAGAAAAAGAGTATCTTTTTATTTAAATAAAATTTTATGACTAGATTTTGCAATTGAGATGATTTAGTAGTATGTACTAGAAAAAATTTCTTCTTTGATCTGCTAACCGATAGAGCTAGAAATCGTCCTATTCAATCTTTATCCGTATCAAATTATTTTCATCATAAGGGTGAGTTACAGACCTTCTCGATCAGATAGCTCAATAAAATGTTTGCGTGATTTTTCCCTCACCTACAACATTGTCAGCTGTTTGCTACTATATTCAACACCAAAATCGCATGCTTCTTCACGAATGGAATTGATTGACTGACATATTAATTTTTAGATGATCTGTCTGTGTTGATTCAAGAAAATTAGATCAAAAAATTGTCGGTAATTTTAAACGACAGCACACAAAGATGAATATTATTCCGGTACGTATCATGAACAAGATCATATAAGATAGTAAGGATAAAGTAAATGCTGCATGCTTATTATTTACAGGTTAAATTTGCATACAACTAAACTTGCTGAATTTGTAGGTTATAGAACAAAGTTGATTTAATACTTTTCGTTGTTATGTTAAAAGTATTTCAGCACAATTTCATTTAAATTAAGACCACTGCAAAATCTTACCAAGCCATTTACACTTGCTTCATTTCAAACTGTTCTTCTTATTTGTTATGTTGAATGAAGTAAATGAAGACTGATAAATTTATGAAAAAATCATTTTATCCTTTTCCGTATTTTAAGATCTACAACTGCTGTTCTATTCATTTGTTTTTCATTTTTCAGACTTTCACATATTTTTATGCAAATTATTTCGAATTCCAATACTAAATTCCTTTTTCACAGATAACTGCACTGACTAGCTGAAAAGATCAATCTTCTCATCAATTCAGATTTTCCTCTCTTAGCCAAAACATATTTAGTTTTTTAGAAAAATATAGAAGCTTCTTTTTCTATTTGATCTTTTACCCTATTCTTTATTTTTTTTCAATTATTCAAAACAAAAAGTTTGGAAATATAATACACATGCATTATTAGTTTTTATTTCTAGCAATTATTTGTAGTGTGACATCTGGAGTTTGGGATGGAAGTTTTTGTTAAACCTTTTTTGACAAGGAGATATTTCGAAGAAGTAACGTGACATCCAGGATACATATACTGATGGGACAGAGAATGTCTGGATTTGGAGGGTGCTTTGCATACAGATATTATTATAATTAATATAAAAAATCATGATATATAATATACATAATATACAATTCTATCATTCCTGTAAAGCGATTTTCATTGATTAAGCAATGTCCTATCTAATGTATACTGTATGTAGATCTATCTCCATGTCACTTGTTGTCATATATAGATATGCATTTTGTAACCGTTCATGACTCCTGAAATACAGGTTTTCCACAAATCTTTCGAGCTTACAACCATCATCGTAGACGCAAACATCATCGTAGACGTAGCTCTTCCGATTTCGTTGTTTTTAATCTTGAATAGATATTTTTTGCATTTTTTTGTTGAACAAATTATTTGCTGCAATCAGAGGATATGTCCCCTATGAATCAAATTATTTTCACATATTCCATTTAAAAAGAACATGTAAGAAGTTAAGACTTAAAATGATGTGCCGTAGTAACAAGATTAGTTTGTCATCAAAATATGGATTAATTTTTATCTGTCATTTTATGAAATCTGGAAAATGTTTTGCGATGTTTATAGGTGCCGCCAGTGAATTCCTTTGAAAAAATTGGATTGCTAAGAATATGGTTACATTGATCGATTGGCTCCATTTTGTAGAATTTGATTATTCGTTTGGCAGCGTAGCAACAACTATGAAATTATTTTTCTGCATTGTACAGTATCGTATTCCTTCTTCTCTTTTGCGAAATATTCAGAAAACGTATCTTTGCTCAATTAATTTCTATCACAGCAAGTTTATTTCATTTTATTCTGATTTTTAATGACAAAGCAACAAATTGCATTGGATGATGATAACACGGATCGATCGAGCCTTGTTGAAAATGATGCATGTATTATGCAGGATAATGAACCAGACCGGCAAACCTTTGAGCGAACGTTTAAGCTGTTTTTGGAAAAGTAACAGAAATCCTCCGATACTTACCAAACTGCAATCGCCAATTATCTTCACTACGCACTTGCTTTTTTATTTGTCGCTGCATCACCGCGGTGTCATAATTGGAAAGCACAAAGTGTTTGAAGCAAAAATAGAGCAAACTTATATTATTTACTTCCATGAAACTAATTGAACTAAAAATCTTTTCTGCATCATATTCTTGAAAGAGAAATGCAATATTCGTTTCTTTGTCGTGAAATTTCAAAAAAAACCCCGTATCAAATTTAAGACTAACATCATGTTTGATAGTTTAAGACAGATAAGTAAAATGGTAAGATTACCATCGTAACAGGAAAAATAACAATGAGCGAAAAATGCTAATTTAACTTACGAGTAAAGTAAGCCTCGCATTTGAGAGCTTATGAGCTCTCTTTTTTTAAGAAGGCCTTAAATATTGAACTGCAAAACAGGTATTTTTTCGAATTTTCTGCATAGAGAAAAAATAAAAAAAATAAAATAGAAAAAAAAAGAAAGCTAATATAATAACCGAAGAAAAGGGAAAGAACAACGCCTTCCAAGCATTCATTTTTGTTTGACAAAAACTCTGCTCAATTCTTTTATAAAATATTTTCTGACAAATGCCTTGCCTGTTTTTTATTTGTATTTGTGTGTTAATATCCCTTAAGTGACAGAATAGTAGCAAAGGACTATTTGCAATTCTTCTCGCACTTTTATACCAACAATAAATAAATTAAAAATCCCCAGTACAAACGATAATTGCTTTACTAACCAAGAAAAACCACTCAACAGAATAGTAGAAATAGGTACTATGGAAAATCGTTCCACTAACTAACAGAAAAGACTCCACAAACTCACCAAATGGGAATTCTTATTAAAGCTTTTCCCTCATTTATCCATTTACATATTGATAAAATTGAAAATAATCAAATAAATCCTCATCGTAGCATTAAATTATGGACAGGAAATGTTTAAAATTTCAATTATCCTACTACTGAAATATACTGAAATCCAATTATCGAATTCTTATGCTGCGCTTTATCAACAGATATTCCTAAATGACACTTCATCGCATCTATCTGGAAAACATTTAGGCTGTAGTGCTTTTATAAACCCATTTAGAAATGCAAATCAAACATTCACTTTAAAAAAGGGGACTTCATGTTACGATAAAAAATGGTACAGTCTCGAGATCTCATAAATTGAACTCCATCATAAAAAGCTATAATTGGGAAAAAACAACCGCAGAATTAAATATTTTCTTTGTTACAGTGCCATTAAAATCCTGCAGAAAGTTGCAACTACCATAATATTGATGAATGAACTTGATCATTTCTTCCTAAATCATTGCCTTTTCTTTCAATCTTCTATCCACAGTAAATCAATAACCGTATCACATTTATGATTTCAAAAAACATTTTTACTTAACAGCATAACATTTAGCAAATAAAAACAACCAAATGGCAAAGATATATCGGAAAGATTGTTTTGGAGATTTAAGTGGAAAATATGCTGGAAACATGTTTCGTTTTCAATAAATAAGATGGGAATTTGGTAATAGCAAAGACTTTCTGATTGTTAAAATTATCATCATTGAAAGTTGAGTGAAGTCAGAAATTTTTAAAAAAGTTTTCCTTAGAATTGAGGTATCTTCCGATGAAATTTCCGAAGCATTACGATATCAAATTTGTGAATACCAAACCGTGTATAATTACATAGAAGACATCAAGCGAATTGCAAAAATTTTCTGGTTGGAAAACAAAAATATTTCAAAAGTACAAAAAAAAAGCTAACAAAGGAAGAACCGAGAGCAAAAATAGACTATATGGACATAGTGGAAGATGCAGTCACATAGAATAAATAGATAAATTTTCATAAAATATATGAAAACACCAAATTTCGAATGCACTACACTGTTTCATAAGGCAACAACGCTCCGACTAATTTATTGCTACAAAAAAAAAAAAAAAAATGGAAGATGACAGCAAACATTGGCCTACCCATAGATGTAAAAGGAATGGGGTGAGCATAAGGAAGTTTAAATTTTGTCGGTTAAACTATATAAAATAAAATAGTTTTATTTTTGGATGCATAAAATAATAACTAACATAACTAAGGATCAAATTGTGGAAAAATATTAGTAAGTTGAAAAGAATCACCCAACAACAACATTGTCCGATCAATTATCGATGCTTGAGTGATTTTCAAGTCAAAATATATCCAAATGCTCAATTTTCCCCACATGAGAAGAAAAAATTCAGAGTGAAAAACACTGTCTTACTTTTATGAATCATAGGTAAGCCACCAATAAATTGAAAAAAAAACAATTATTATTTTTAGACTACATCCTTTGAAGCAAAAAAAAAAAAAAAAAAACAACTTATTTAGAATCCTATCCTATCCAATATATGTGACTTCAAGAGCTAATATTCATTAACGTTTTCCTTTTTCCCCTTGAGTTTTTTAGTTCAAGAACATTTTTAAATAACTCAAATACTATACTACATTTCAGTTAGGAAAAATCTTTTTCCTCTCTAATAGCTAAGATGCATATTACATTTAAGTTAGGAAAAATTTCCCAGGAATAAATAATTTGGCTATTGAAAATTGACAAAGAGGATAGGTAAGGCAAGCGAACATTATTGGTAAAGAATGATGCCAAGATAAAAGTTAAATAAAATAGAAATGGAAAATCACCAGAGAAGCATGTCAGTAATAAAAGACGCGGTATGAGTATACTTTAAAAAATTAGTAAAGTATATAATGACAATGATGATGCTAAAAAGAATGCGAGATCCAAATCACAGATTTTAAAAATTCTAAATATTTCTACAAATAAGTAATTTCTCCAAAAAAAAGGGATAAGGATTATTAATTGGGCTTTGGGACAGAAACTAGTAACTAACGACATAAGCTTAAAACTAAATTAAAGCTCACAGAACAAATCAATACGCCAATTAGTCGATGTTAAATCAAAATTATACGTCATAGAACATCAATGTAAATTATGATCCTTCTAATATTGTTTTAATATTTACATATCAACAAATCAATATCTTGCGTTCCCAATCGCACTATATTTTATCTTTTCTTTTTAAAAAAATAAAATTCAAATTTTTAAGTAAAGCTCCAAAACTTAATCACTGTGAAATCAAATTTCAAGAAGAAAAACTTGGACTAAAATATTCCTGCGATTTCGACTTGAATCCTAAGCCATAGCAAATAATATAGCGATCATATCGATTTCCTTTTTATTCCAGAAAAAACTGATTCAGACCTTTGATTCGTTGTTTCGGTCCTAACAAAAATTTTATTTAAATTTAGATCAAAACCTAAAATTCAAAATTGAGAATATTAGTTTAAAATGCTTCCTAGCAGACGCGTTCAAGAAAAGCAAATTTTCAAAAACGCTGATTCAAAACCAGATTCTTTTTCTAAAATTTCAACAGCTGTAAACATATTTCAGTTAAACATTGATCATACTGTACATGGAGCACAAAAATTTCATAAATACAAGAGAAAAAATTAGTTATTGATTCATTTCAATGAAAATAATTATTGCTACGAAGAAAGCTATTACCGTGTATTATATCGGAAAATAACGGCAACAACAATCATTATCATATAAAAAGAATGCTAAACTAATTTGTATATAACAATAAGAAATGCTCTGGTTAAAGTGTAAGCAAACATGCAAAGTATTTAAATTCAGAAGCAACAATTTAAGAAACCAGAGAAATTAAAAAACCAAAGTGTAAAACCGTAATTGGAATGAAAGATTTTTGTCTGAGAATACTTTTGAATGAATAAATAGAGCATTTGGTGAACGAATGTTTACCGGTTCATTGAAATTTCTGAGTTCGTAGTAGACGATGAATATCATGAATTTAGATTAAACTGTTTTACCCAGGAATGCTTCACGTGCAGCTTGGTGTTCCAAAGTATCACAGTGAACTCGAAATTCGGTCTAGAATTTGAAATCGATCATTACACAATTGCACAAAAATAATAGCGAGTAAATTCTCCAATATGGAATAATGGATATTCATAATCATAATCATTGTTTTTTCTAAGTTTCTGATATTTTTTTAGCAGAATCATGGAATGAAATATAAGGACAACAACCTGTGCACCAAATTTTGTATTACAAGCCCGACATTGATAATGGGTTTGTACCAATTTGAATACTGAATCACAGCCCTGACATATCAGTCGTTGATGGTTTTTCAGCAGCTGTTCCTGTTGAAATACATTGGTACATTGAGGACATGCCCAGCCAACCTAAATCTCAAATAAAATGATAATTCTAAATTAAATACATAATTGGTATTTTTAGAAAATACAAAAAATTTTAAAATACAAGAAAATGCCACAGAAAAGCAAGAAGGAAATAAAACAAACAACCTCACTATCAGTACTGCCAGCACACTGAAAATCACGCAGTGGAAGTACAGCAACCAATTGCTGAAAAGTTTTGCCATCTTGTGTGAATTTGGATGATTCACGGCCGAAACTCATATCGGTAGTAATCTGCGTCATAACACTTTCGGGGATTTGCAGCATTGGTATTGGTGTACCCATTAGGTTCGGGTCGTACATAAGTGGTGCCAAGCCTTTAAGAGATCGCTCTACTGAATTATAATAAAGTTAAATGTGACCTCAGAACAACAAGTTGTCTTTAATCCGAGTGCATTTTTAAGATATGCACATTTTCACTGTCAAGAATTTTCATATCATCTGTTGATGGCTCGTAAAAAACATGATTAGCAAGAAAACTACAACAAAACTACAGATTATATTTATACTGACCAGATCGAATACTATATAAGAAATTATAAGGGAAATGTGACATCGTATTGCTTCCAGGGTTTGAAGTCGATATACCGGGTGGTTTCATTGTTCGCCGATCTCGTATAGCTTTCAATCTAAAAGTCATCAGATAATGTTAGCAGAAATTATCTAAAAGAAAAACAGCAAATAATTTCATTTCAAGTTAAAAGAAAATTTACAGAACAGAGAAATTATGATGAAACCTTATTCGTTGGATGTCTTCTTTATCAGTCACTTCTAGTGAAGCATTCAAATCCATTGATCCTTCTGTTTGAATATTATCTGTTTGGATAAGTTTTTTGACACGATTAATGTGAGCAGTGGTGAATATATGGTCATGCAAGGTGACATGATGATCGTAATTAATACCACACATTGCACAGCGTGTCGATGCAAAACGAAGTAATTCTTCATCACCTAAGAAATTTTTCAAACACCATGAATAATTTAAAATAAAAAACCATCACTTCCTTCTTCATCCAAATGTTATAATTTAAACACATAAAAGGGTTTGTGTAATAGTTTTTAAAAGTACTGTATTTTGGTTGATTCATTAGTTGCTAATTCTTCAAGATTGCTCAGTTTATTTAACCTTCTATAATTCTAATAAGATCTTTTCTTGATTGTAAACTTTTTAGAAAACTGCATCAGTGATACAGATTTAGCGGGTTTTCACAGCTAAATAAATAATTAAATCATAAAATAACAAACCACTATGTGATCGCGATTTCCGTTCTTTTGCTCGAGCATTTTGAAACCATACTTGTACAACTCGTTTATGCAAACCAATTTCAGCTCCCAACAAATCACATTCATTCATCGATGGAGTTTTGTAGCTCATGAATATGTTTTTCATCACCTGCAATTTTATCTTTTTTTAGAATAGCCAATAACGTATTCAGTCCTAAGGTTAGAATTCCGGAAATCTTAGCATAATAAACTGTATTATTATACTTACATGAACTTGCAGTGGTGTTAAATGAGTTCGATACCGTTTGGAACTAGCAGGACTTCTCTGAGTCCCAAAACAGCCAATTCCAGTCGCATTTGGAGATGCGCTATTAAAGCGTTCGTTGATATCCATATTTTCACTGTTATTATCATCGTTGTCCGAATGCACGAACGAAGGAGATATCGATACCGAATCTTCACCACTAAAATTTTCAAGTCTTATTACATAGCTATGTCGAATTCAGAAAATATATAATGAATAAAAATTGTGAATTTTCTTCGAAAAACTTCACAGTAAGCGAAGAATGAGAGACAAAAGCAACTGCTAAGGAAAGCTTGAAAGAACTCTCGAAAACCAATGTTATTTAAATCAACATTCTCGCGAAGACCGCACCCTTCGCCATTAGTGGTACAACTGAGATCAAGAGGCGATAGTTCTGACTTTTTCGAAGAACCATTCGTTTTCGACACATCTCCTAATGAGTCATCACCTGCTAACGCTGTGATCGTCGGCACCTATAAAAAAATACCAGTAAATTTCAAAAGTTATGGATACTCCATAGATTAGCCATGTCTTATTCGATATGCTCTATCTTATCCCATCTGCAAGCACTCTCGAGACAATCCAAACTTCCAAGTTTCAATCTCTACCAGTGTTCACGTACTGCAATATTAGAAAAACTAAGGCAAAGAATATGCATTTCCTCACATCTTCAGCGTCCGGTAATAAGTCGACATTAATTGATGTATTGTTAGCTTGCTCCGGATGACGATTCGGAATATGGACAATCAGTGAATCTCGCGAGTGGAATAATAAGCAACAGAAAGGACAGCGCTTATAGAATATCGTTTTTTTCTTATCCCTTACCTTCTGAACGATGAGAAGATTTAGTTCATTTTGAACATCAAAAAGGACGCCTACCATATACCCACACTTTAACTTCCTAAATCTCTTCCGAATTCATACACCATACTGTCGTGATTAAAAACTATTACACAGTCCTTAAACCTAAATGAAAGAACTGCTCGAACATTCACCAGAATATTTCATGCATTTATATTATTAGTTGCTTTAAAGCGATTGAAGATACTATTTGATCACTTTGATCTACCAGCCGATTAGATGAACAAAAGATGAGAACAATTTAAAAAGATTACCGATTTGTTTCCAAGCTACTCTGAATTATGATAGGGAACATTTTAAAAAAAAAACCTAGCAGGTGGAAATAATTCAAACATTAAAAACTGGACAAAATCAGTCCAGAATAGATAGCAAAGGAGAACACATTACCAGCTTCATGGACTGTTCCTGTGATTTGGTTGATGTTTGTAGTTTCAAAAATTCTATTTGATTGATATCGATAGCAGTTCTAGACGATCCAGAGCCGATAAGCTGAGCTAATGCACCACTTAAACTAGCTGACTCGCTAGTCGTTGCAATTGATGTGGAGTTCAGTCGTGATGTATCATGTAGATTCTCCAAACTGATCTTCTCATCTTCACTTAAATTCTCTTCAACGGCCTATAATAATAAAGGAAGACATTCCCAAAAACACTGAGAAAACATTCAAGTAATACCCTCAAAAAAGTCTGAAATCATCGTCATTCATAGATTCCAGACAGCAAAAGGAAAAAAAATTCAGACTATATTGTAAATATACTTTATTATCTTTTTGTTGCGCCACGCAATCATCCTTGTAGCATAATTTCTGTTGATGCTGTATTAATTCATAATATCGCTGAAATACTAACTGACATCGTTTGCACTGAAAATTACTTCCCGGTGTTTTCATAAATCGATCATCGCTGCTTGACGTTGGTTGATTTTCGTATATTTTTCGAGCCTGAAAAGCGATTTTTATGCTAACAGCGCAAATAGATTTTTTACAACTACACGTAGACCAACACATGGAAAAAAATGAACGAAGTCCAGAATTTTTCAATTAACAGTCTATGACTTTTCCCTAATAGAAGAAAAAGTAGACAATGTTTATTATGTGCCTTCTGTCGAGCATTCTGGAACCAAACAACAATAACTCGTGGACTGAGTTGGAGCTTTTTCGATAACACTTCCAAATCATCATCTTTAGGGTAGGCTTGCTTGTCGAAAAATTGCTGCAATGTCCGCAGCTGATAATCGGTAAAGCGAGTACGGTTTGCACGACGTCCAGTCACCGAACTTGTAGAAGGTAAATCTTCAAAAAAATTTGGTAAAAGCATGATTCCTTGAAGCTTTTCAGATTTTAAAATAATTAAAAACATCAATTCCTGATGTTATTGAACTGATGTTTATGAGCAAAAAAAGCCAAATCTTCCGCTTTTAGTTTACTTTGTTTTTATCCTATTTGAAAGTTTAACTTATAAAAAAAGTGAAAATTCACAAAAATCAGATAATACAGAAGCAAAATATATTACAAAATTCGAAAAGTACTTGATAACATGGACGAAAGGTTCTTGTCATCATGCAAGAAACTAGCAAAAGGATTAGTGCATGTTGCCGGCGTCGAATGAATCTGAGTATTTTGAATATTTGCAGCAGATATTGAATTTCCTAGACTGCTTATATTTACCCCAGTTTCGGATGTTTGCACCAATTGTGGTTTTGATTCTTCATCTGTCTGAAAAATAAAGAATTTTACAGCAATCAACTTCTAAAGTATGATTTTGCAAATATATTTTTGAACTAGAAAATTAAGGGCTGATTTCTTGACCTTTTGTTATATACCATTTTTTTGCTTTAAAGATCGAAAAGGACCTCAATTTTAAGAGTTGTTATTTTTGTTTCGCCAGTTTTTTCGTAGGTATCCAAATCAATGCTCATTTGTGGGGGAATATTGAAATTATAAGGAGAATCCTTGTCACGTTGCCGCTCCTGAAAATTAAAAAAACTCTGTAAGAAAAAATCATCGTAATTAAAGTTGAAGGACGCAAATGAAACTGAGATCAAAAAACAACTTACTTCATTATTTCTCGAAACATTATATACATGGAATTTTTGACCAAACTTTCAAGATATCAGAATAAGGAACTATTGCTCACTGACCATTAAGTAAAAAAATGAGCAATATATTACTCTTATCTTTTTTAAAATAAGTTATAACCTTAAACAGTGTATTGCGGAACCAATGCTTTATAACTTTTTCTGGAAGCTGCGCTTTTCCAGACATTTCCTTTATTTGTTGTTCACTGGGTGAATTATTTATATCAAAATACTGGCGCAAAATTTTCAACTGGTCATCAGTGATTCGTGTTCGAGCTCTTTTGGCTGGTGATACGTTTGGAATTGCTAAAAAATAAGAAATTAAAGAGCACTGATCAAAAAAAGAAAATGTGAAAGATAAACGAATGGATACAAGCCAAAGTGCTCGTAATTACTGAAGCATTTGATAGTAACCTGCATTTACATGCCACATTTCTCTGAAGCTTTAAACATACCATGCGGTACAGTTGTGGTAGCATTTTGTGGTACAGAAAAAAGTGGATTTGCAAAAAAATCAGGTGGCATCAACGGCATGAAAGGATTTGGCATAAATGGAAATCCGAGCATGCTCATCATCGCCAACTGACTGTTCAAATCGGGTGAATCCTTAGATGTCGACGGTCGAGGTGTAGCACTAGCTGAACAGGATCGGGTATCCTCTTTTAGCTTCTTCGCCTAAATTTAATCGGTTTAAAATGAAATTATTTCATCGACTTAAAATGAAGCTAAAATTTCATTCACTTTTTGTACTTTTGGAGATTCCATATTAATTCATTAGTAATTATCTCCACCGATCTTTGTTTCGAGATTCATCCAAATAAAACAACATCCGATTCTGCGTTTTGCTTTTTCACTACGAGCTATTAGCCAAGTAATAAAGATCGTTTTTGCATGTATCGAAAACTTCTATTTGTCAAAAAAAAAAATTCTTTTTTGAATAGAACTTTTTCCCAGAAAATTTTAGAAAATAAGAAGTTTCAAAGTCATCCAGCCATTCTTATAATACTGCACAATATTCAAAAGTAACATAATCATGTGTAGATTCTACCTCCAGTGTATACTTATCGTCCTCGGTTGTAACTAAAGTCTGAGTGAATAAACATCCATTATCAGTGTTAAGTTCAGCGTCTCGATTACTATTAGCTGATGGTTCATCCTTTCCCAGTGTCCTTTTTTTACTCCCAGATATTGCAACTGATGTTGTGGCAGATACCGTGATACTTTGCTGTTCAACGTTCAAATCGCTCTCGTCATTCTCCTTTTCTTCGCTTTCATCCAATGCCTCATGCAACCGTCTGGCAAATTTCTCAATCTCTATCAGTGGTACGGTATTTTCATGTATCTAAAGCAAGTAAAAAGTTTTAACAAATGTTTTACATCAAAACTTCACACAATAAATCTTTTTAATATTAATGCCAGGAAGTAACTAAACATTAAGAATAAGTGTCGAGAAGAAAGCTAGTTACCAGATCAGTATATTAGCGAAAGAGTCTAGTACGAAGATTTGTTGTCGAAACACAATTGACTCACTAACTAAAAAACCTACAAAACTTCCTTACCTCTTCATAATGAGCTTTGAGTACCCAGATACTACTGAAGACCCTGTTGCACTTCGTGCACTTAGCAAAACTTAAATCTGGAATCACTTCATCCGTCATTATATCCAATTTGCGCCGCGGTTGCTCTAGACCTTCATTATACTGCATTACCACATCGAAACCTGGAAAGTCTGTGTTTGAAGTCAGTAACGCTCCTAAATTTTATTACTAAAAGAACAGGGAATGAAAATTCCAACAGTAAATCAGTACAGTTTGTGGAAAATAACTTCAAATAAAAACAGCAACTCAGCTAACCATAGCTTTCAAGCATTTTGCGAAAAGCAATGCCAGTACGTGGAGTTCGTTCATCATCGGTGGACGTGAGGGACTGCTCACTAGTTTTTGATGTCGTTGCAGCATCATCAGTTGAAATTGGTAATTGCCCTGTAAGGTATGTATGTGGGTGAACTTCTCAGAGACTATACAATTCAAACTTAGCATAAATTAAAGAAATGTTTATTAAACGTGGGTAGAATGGAGATAGATTCTGGAAAAATATGTGGAGAAAGAGATCTAAAATAATTTGTGATTTGTTCCATTAACGGAACCTTGGTCAGTTTCTACAAAATTTAGATGGAATGGACAGAATCTTAACAATAGTTCTTCATCCTAGATGCTATCGGGATCTGAAAGCAAAAAATCTAAAAATGAAAAAAAGGGAAACATTACTGCATTCATGCTCATTCATTGACAAATTTTCATACTATATACCAAGAGAGTTAAAAAAAGCTCAAAAAAAAAAAGGAAATCTATAACTGAAATGTTGTCATGGGATTTTTTTTCTTGCAGTAATTGAAGAAAATAAGTCAACGAAAAAGCTGAATCTCTAACTTCAATTTGAGCAGTCAGCTAAAGTTGACGTATGATATAATCCCAGTGCAAAAATTGTAATTGCGAATGCCATTATAAGCATTTCATACTTGATGAATTACAAATGGTTCTATTTTGGTCTAGCAGCAAATCCGTTAACCTGCAGAAACAAAACTAACTCAATGTTCCAAATGGAGCAACGATAGGAGAAAATCCAGCAGCTAAGCTTGCTAATGCTGTTTGAGCTTGAGAAGTTGTCACTGGTGGCATATCATTCGATACAGCAGTCTGACCAGCGGATGCTAATGATAAAAGCTGCGCCATATTCAACATGTTGATCATTGCTAAAGTTGATTGCTGCTGTTGTTGTTCCAATCCATTCTGCAAAGTAAATTTTTCCAAATTAATAATCAATTATTTTTACCAATATTTTCATTCACATACAGAGGAATGCATTAATATATTACTGGATAGTCGGTAAAGACCAAATGTTTGTTGCCAACAACATACATCAGCTGAATTTACTTTAGTTTTTAGCTTCTTCAGAGACATTTTTTGAATCATGCTAGAACTAAATCAAATTCCGAAATATTCCATATTAGATGAGATTTATTTTAAAATGAAAATTTAATGATTGAAAATGATACAAAGGTTGTGCAGTAAAGTTTATGTTACGACGAAACACATATACATTACAAGTATTTTAGTCATGGTCAGTGTAAGTTTCTATTAGCTATTGCTACTTTGACTTACTTCCTATCTTATCATACAATGAACATTAACATAAATTTATTCACCTGAATAGCTTACTACATTAAAAAATTTTTTGAATATTATTAGGAAAAAAAAAATACTGCTACAGAGGGCAAATATTGTTGTGAGATTTTAAAATGCTTGAAATATTTAGTAAAAAAAAAAAAAAAAAATTTGGCAGCCAATTATTTAAGCTCTAAATTTTTAAATGAATTTTTTTTTTAAATTAATGTTTCATTAATTTGATTTTTCGTGTAGAACTATATACAACCGGAAATGTTGTTGAAGATCGAAAAAGAAGGAGAAATAGCAAGTGGAGAAGAAATAAGATGACTTAATATTAGCCTAATAAATAGCTTTATTAAATAGCTAAATATTGTCAACATCTTTTAATCTTTTTTTTTTGAGCACTAATATCGATAAGGGTGACAAATACTGACAGAAGTAGGCAATCTAATCGAATTACTACTAAATGTATCTGCTGCATATGACTGTATTTCTTTTAACATGAACAAAAATACACATAAATGCTACAAACATAAAACATACATACACATACACATACACATTCAATTTATCATTTATCCATTAAATTATACGGTAATTATTATAATGGTTATTGTCCATGAAAAGATATGAAATAAAAATACGACAGAAAGAAAAGTTTTTTGAAAAAAATACTTGTGAAGAAATAAAAATAGATTGTAAGGGAAGTTAAGAAAAAAATACGATAGAAGATAAGAGTTCGAAATAATATTGATGATAACATACGTACAAAATGTTAACAGGAAAGAGAGAAAAAGTGTTGAAATGAAGCTAATTGAACCATCAAAAATTCGTCATAGTCCACTGAAAAATAGTGAAATATAATAGATAAATGGGCAGGCATGAACTTTATCAGTAGCAATGCCTATTTTCCATAAAAGATTGGAAGAATCTATCAACTTATAAGAGCATGACTATAATAAACTATATGGGAGATAGGAGAAGATCTTTCCTTCAGTAAATAGTACTCCAGGGAAACTTTTTCCTTAGTTAACAAATGGATAACCGAAAATTGACAACAATAGTGACGTTTTCAGTATTGCAATATGAAGTAGCAAATAGCAGGCATACATGCATATAGTTATACGTATAGTTAAGTCATACTATTTGAATAAACAAATCAGTTTCACGTGATTTCATGTTTTCAATATGAAGTATAATAGTGATATAATTTTGATATGTTTTTTTTTTTTTTTTTTTTATCATCATATGTAAAATAGAAATATTTAAGAAAAGAGATAAAAATAAATTGAAAGAAACGGACCATCAATATCAACCATTCATTCATTCATTCATTCATTCACTACCTCAATCATCATCCCACTTGATCAAAAATGTTGAAAATTGTGAGAGAAAGGAAGAAAAGGAAGGGAGTGTAACGAGCAAAGGATACAATAATAAATGCAATGATTAATTCTGTAAATTTTTCGCCATGTGAATCAAAATTGAGGTTTAAATCAGTAGAAAGAAATATTTTCAACAAATAGAAGGGTTCTTTGTCAAATCTTATTCTTGCTATAAATATTATAGGACATTATGTTTGCTCCAAAACATTACCGGATACTTTTAGAAGTTGTAATGTTTAAGAAATGACACCACTAATTAATGAGTACTTTATAGATGCTTAATTTTTAAAAAATCTTAGCAAGCTTTCAATAGTAATACTTTACTATAATACTATATTTTTTTTTGTGATTTCAAATGTTATGGTAATAATATGAGATGTGAGATGATAACAGATTCTGTAACATATATGATAAACTTGCGGTAAATAGTAAAATACAAGATGAGAATAAGAAACGCGTAATTTACTTCAATAACGCGTAATAACGTAAAATCGAAATAACAACGGTGAAGTGACAGAGCAAAATAGAAAGAAAGAAGTTTATTAGCTTATGAATAAAGCCCTTCAATTGTATATTCTAACGAAAGTGCTTAATCAATAAAACTTCAATAATATAAAAAGTTGGGAAATAATTGATACGTGTATTTTATCTAAAAAAGAAGCAAATACCTGCAATGAATCAGTGATAGGATCATGTTTGGTAGCTAATTCAGCTAATATCATTTGTGTTGGACCACCTGGTTGCTCGATGATTGATTTACAACCATCAATTTCGCCCTGTGCTAAGAGTTCAGTTATTTTAGTCAAGCGCGATTGATGTGCAACTGACCTGAAAAGTTCAAAAATGGATGACCAAAATAGCACACTGCGCACTATGAACCAATTTTTACTGATGTCTAATGACAATGTCATATCTGTGTAAAATAATATTTTGCTAGCTTAGAGAAGTTTAAATACCAAACTGTGTTAATCCAAGAAACTATCATAATGTATGATTAAAAAATTTTCAATAATTTTATCCTTAAAAAATGTTTGATAATTTAAGAATTCCTTTATTAGATAATTAATGCAAAATTATGAATTGCAAAGTTTTTGGAAAGTAGCAATTATAGCATACACTAAAAAATAAAATACTTTCAAGAAGTAGATTTTCATTCAGTACAATTAAAAAATATGAACAAACGTATTTGTAATTTAAAATTTCCCAATACCTTACCTTATATGTATATCTAAAGTTGAACCCTGTCCATAACCCAATTTGCATAGATTACACTTGAATGGTTTTGAATCTCCTTGTAACGATTGAGAACTTGTTGAGGCTTGTAAAGCTGCCAAAATCTAAAATAAAACTAAAATTATTAGTAATTTATTGAATCAATTTAGTAGTTATTGGCAAAGTAAAATGAACTGAAATGAGGAATTAGAAATTTAAAGGGAAAAAAAGATTAATAGGAATAAAGTTTTTAACCTGTGCACTAGGTTGAAAATTATTCGACTGTTCCTCGAGCATTTTTTTTGCCTTATGAAGGTGCACTACTGAGTTATAATGCATCAGTAATTGATGCTTTTGCTCAAAATTCTCCTTGCATAATTCACACTTGAAAAATCTGCAATTGCAATTAATCATAGCAATATGTGAATACTACGACAGTGATAATTCTTGAACATAAACTTATTTATCAATTGATGCATTTTCTGGAATCTTTGAAAACCTTTCAGAGAATAAATGATAAAAAAAAATTTTTATGAAATTAGATTAATTTAAAGTTAACCTTAATGGATCAACACGATTGGTATCCATTTTATCATCGGTCGCTGTCTTGACCGATTGAGAATAACAAGAGCTCGTGGTTGGTGAATGATAAGTTTTACCTGAAGCAGCAATTTTTAAGATAGAAATATTTCAGGTTTCCCAAATCCTAGTTACAGTATTCTATCAAAAACAATAGGAAAAATGAATGCTGATAATATGATAGGATGAATAGTAATTTAAAAGTTCACTATGCATACTGAAGTCACGATATTTACAATTACAATTTTGACCAGACGACAAGTAGAAATATCAAGAAAAAAGAAGAGTTTATATTTCAAACTAATGAATTTGGGAAATTTTTAAATCAGTAAAGAATGATCTTAAAAGAATTCAAAAAAAAAAAAATATTGACCATTAGTATGTTCCTGAGCATTGTGACTTTTTAGCAATTCATGAGAGCGGAAGCTTTGATCACATTTGGTACAACGGGTACTGGATCGGAATGTGTGATGCAAAGTGTGACTGGCAAGACGTTGTTCGGTACGAAATGCCAACGAGCACTGGGAGCAATGATAACGGTAGATTTGTCGATCCGTTTTCTTTTTCGAACTGTAAATTTTATTGTTCATCATTCATAACGGAACATAAACAGCAATGTGTTATGCTGATCCAGTGCCAGGCATCGCAGTTGTAATGATGACAATGACAAAAATAATAATTATACTTGGTCAACTACTATCTTCTGAATTAAGATCAAAATATTGCAGAAGTTTCAAACTAAAAAATTTAATATGCCTATTACTAAACATAGTTAATTTTAAATTTAATTATAATAAAGATAATAATGGCATTAAGCGTAACAATCAATTTTTACTGAAATGATTGAAAGGATGCGAACTCAATTGTATTAGTCACTAATTAATTATTAATTAATATTAGTAATAATGAGCAAAAAATTTCAAACAATTTTATTAACTTGTCACCCATAACCAGACAAACTAATAGCAAGATTCATGAGAAGTAGACATTCTGACTACAAAATGATACAATAAATCAAAAGTATAAAGCATCACCAACAATATAAACGGCTTTCCTTTTCTCATTAGCAATTCCAATTAAACTCCCAAAACCAGTGCTGTAGGAGCGCCTCCTATGATGTCGAACCTCCTCCCCTATCCCTTACAACAATAATTGCATCGATGCCAATGTGGCAAATTTTGGATCATTATGAACTATAAACTCGATGTGCTAATGCACATTTAAAGAATTTCAATTTAAAGGCAATTCAAGCTACAAAAGTCATTGCCATTCTATATGCAACAGAAAATATTTTACAAGCAAAAATTTTAGGATTTTGAAATTGTATAGCTAAATAAATCATTTCAGACATATAAAAAAAAAACAAACAACAGTTTTTGTATAAATACAAAAAAATTATTCACGAATGTAATTGAAGCGGGAATATAAAATTAAGAATGGATAACTCCAGTTGAAACCCAAACGTATCCGTTAGTACCTTATTCTCATGAAATCAGAACATTACGGCATAGTTACTAGATGTCTTCTCTTCTAAGATATCAAACACATTTATTAACTCTATGAATCTTAAGCTAACTTTTAGATAAATTAAATAAACTAACTAAGAGTTTTAAAAGTACTTATTATTAGGAATATTCTTTTTTGAACGAAAAATTTGCAATTGTTAAAAAATTACACAGAAATTGTACAAAAATTCCTTGAAGGTCTTTTGAATGTTTCAATATATTCTCTATCTGAAGAAGAGAATTTTTAAAGGAAGATGTCATCTTCCGAATTCAAGATTTATGAATGAATAGAGGGAATTAATGAAGTATTTTAAGAAACTACATAATTCTTTTTTTTTAGAAATTGAAAAAAAAACTTTGTCTAAAATGAAGAAGGTAGAGAAAAGTTAGTATAACATGTACCACATTTAAATATTATGATAGAGTAAATATCTATTCATACAATAATCATGATAAATTCACAGCTATATAAAGAATGATTTAAGATCTGTTTTTGTTTAAAGTAGCAAATCAATTTTTTCTCACAAAGGAAAATTTTAAAGACAATTGATATTTTCTGACAGTATGCACCACAACAGTGATGTGAAAAATACGCTGTGTTGTTGAAAATGTTGTAGCCTTTCTTCTTGCTAAGATGAATACTACCGTAGCACAAATGAGACAATATTTCAAAACATCCGTATAAAATGTATATCTATCTATTGATAATTGTTGAAATATGATAATAAAAACTATATTGATTGATTTTATTAAATTAAAAAAAGAGTCTATACTTTTTTTTTTTACAATCGAATAGCGCTAATTAATATTGGAATTTTTTAAAAATAACTTAAAATTCAATTTGAACTATCAAAAAAGTCGTCATTTTAAAAAAAAGCTTATTGATTACAATATAAATAATAATTGATGGAATTATGAAAATTACCAAAAGAGATGGAATGAGGGAAAACGGAAAAACAGTACAGTTTTAGCCTCTATCAAATGATTCGGCTGGGAAAATAGCTGTAAAAAAAAAAAAAAAAAACAGTCAGATTTCGAATCATTAAACGCTGCTACTGCTTTTCCCTTTACAAAAATACGACATAAATGTAACAGGGAATTTTATGAAAAAAAAAACAGCACTCTCGCAGTAATCAAAAATTACATCAAACATATATATCATATGATAAGCATGTTTCAATAACAGCAAAATACATTTGATTTTTTAAACTTCTTTCTAACACTTTCTAACTTATTTATCTGGTGGTTGATTTTTTTTTCGAATAACTTTTTAAGCTAAATTTATCTATTTTTGAATCATTTTTATAAAGTTTTTTAAAAACACAATTTGCAATATTATTTTTACTTGTTTTTACTTCACAATTTACCCACTTTTACTTGCTCAAAATTAATTACAATTAAAATTTTGTTATTTGTTTTTTTTTTTTTTTTTTTTTAACAATAAACGATAAAAACAATGAGCATGAAAAATTATTTTTTGAAATATGTATGATATTTTTTTTTATAAATGATGTTAAAATGTTGTTGTATCATAATGATGAAGATGATATTGACCTAGAATCAAGTAATATACAAAGAATGCGTGTGCTTACGTCTAATACGAGTATTGAAAATACAATGTGAAATCTCGAGCAACATTAGTCATCTCTGATCAACGAAAAATACAATTAGATTGGCCGGACCAGTCATCAAAAATATCAATTTTTTTTTTGTATTTTATTTGCAAATCTTAAATTTTGTCATACAAGGCATGAGTCTATTAATTATTATTAGCTTATGTACCTTACGTATAAGCCATCAAAAGATTCCTTAAATATACCAATCACTTCATTAAGCTAATATTTTTGGCAAAAGTACCATAAATTAATTATTTGATACTTCTTCTCATTATTATTTAAAATAGATAACTATTCAAATTATTCCACAATTAAAATACAACTTTAAAATCTTCAAAGTATCAAGTTGGAAGCAAAGTATTTATATATATATCTATTCACGCTTTATTCCATAGCATATTAAAATATAAAATTATTTTTTCAACTTTCCAATTGTAATATCTTAATTTATTGATAAATAAAAATACTTAATAGGTGATTTATGGAAAAAATATTCGAAGAGTTACCTCTTATCAGATGTTGAATCGCTGAGCAAACTCGATGACGTAGCACTCAAAAGAAGCCGTTCAATTGCCTCGTCCGCTATTTTATGTTCCTGAAATTAAATAATAATGCAAATGAGTAGAATAAAATTAGTAAATTTAAAACTTCAAAATTGAAAGCACAGATAACAAGATAGCTTTCGTATATCTCACAGCTGCAAGCAAGTCACCTGAAGTAATGAAATCAACAATAATAATGTATTTTAAAGGTTAAAACATGCAGAAATATGAGCAATTGATGTGTTGAAGTGTCGCAGAATTTTGTCGTATGGATAGAGAAATAAGTGGCCGAAGATTCCTAATGTTTAATTATTGCTGGATGGTATATTAGTGAAGGGTGAGATTTTATTAGTATTCAAAATCAGGTTTCAAACTTGCCCTCTTAGTGTACAAACAAAATTACCTTCATAAATTAATTGAAATTTTGCTCACGTGGCTTATTCATTAGCTTAATGGGAAAGGCGATAAAATTGATGCAATAGTAGCTTTTATAAAAACTATATTCCTCCTATAATTCTCCATTAGGAAAAAGTAATAGATCTATCTCATTTTCTGATTTCAATTTCGCTTTTTGAATTCTGTTACGTTTAATTATCACAAATTAATGCAATATTGCCATAACTAATGTTCAATGTCAATTCAAAATCGTTATTTACAAACTTTTTAGCAAAGAAAATAGCGCTTACAAAAATAAATCATATTTCTTCAATTAAATATTGAGATATCTGTTAAATTTTATTTATTAAGAAAAAGATAGATCAATCATTTTTGATTATTTCTTTTTAGTTTCTATTTATTAACAAATTTTGGTTTAAATGAAGGAAAAATAAGACATTAGAACAGCAACATTAGCAAAAAAGATAAAGCTGAATTTTGTGACAAAATCAATTAAGATTTTAAAACAATAAAAAAATTTCTTGAGCAAATAATTGCTAATAATCCAAGCAGAAATGAAGTTACAATGTAGTCATGAGTATTTACATTTTTAAACTATTTGTTTTAAAAACTTTTTTTGAAAATCTTCGGGCATTTTTTCGATCTCTCTCCATTTTCCTTGCTATTTCAGAAAGATACGATAAGAGTTTTATCTAAACTTGAATAGTTACATGATCAAGCTTAGTACTTAAGTATAGAAAACACTAACTTAACCTTTCCCCATCTCCGAACTCATCATTTCAAAAACAATTATTCGACAAGCTTTTGAACATTGTATTATTTTTCTATAGCTGGAAAGTTGTGCAACTATAGGACTTCATTTTTGGAAGTCATATTAAGATTTAAAAAATACGGTTCCATGTACTCCACAAAATGGGTCACAAAATTTTCGTATAACTTCAGTTCTGATATGTAAATGAAGTAATTTCAGATGTTTAAAAATTATTCGCAAAGACAAAAAATGATTTAAAGAAAGCAAAAGTGAAATACATTTAACATCGTCATATTAACAACATTTTAGAAAGAAATTATTCAAAAATGATCGGTAAAAAGAGAAAAATACCTTAGCAAGATGTACACGCAATTCAATACATCTGTATGGACAGAGAGGACACAATTCAGCAGCAATCGTTGGCTCACCATCGGTTTTCGTTGAATGTACCACTCTTTTGTGCTCATTAAATTCTGTTTTCGTTTCTGTAATACATTTATCCGATATATTCTTGATTTTTTGCATTTTAAAATAAAAATAAGAAATGATGAAAAAAAAAGAGTTTGTTTAGTTTAATGTAGCGAAGAGAATTTCCGCCAACACTATGCGCAATTTCCAAATCAATTAATATTAAAAAAAATATATCATTTGATTTTTCAGATTTTTCGATACATAATCTTGTGATAATTACTAATCCTATACAAATTAATCCCTGAAAATTCTTTATCGCTAATTAAATAATTTATTGCCTCTAGATGATTCCGTCTAAAATAAAATTCGACATCTAGCTATTTTCATACTGCTACTCGATCTTTCGAAACCAAAAGAGCACATATCTAGTTTCCCGCAAAGAGAAAACTGCAACATGATTACGAGTAACATTTTTGTTTTCAGGTGACAATTTGAAGCATGTTATGATTGTGCTTCCAATTGTATTGAAAAATTTTACGAAATAATTCGATTCGTGCATTGAGTAAAGAATTTTATCAAAGTATGAATTGAATAAAAAAGTTAAGCAAAGGAAATTGCTTAATATTCTTAAATTTTCTCGAATAAAAAAAGAGAAAAACAGTCACAAAAAATAATCAAATCAGAGAAAAAACTTAGAAGACAACAGAGAAAAATATGGAGAAAATATGATGTCGACTAAGGTAAGTTAAACATTTTCTAAGTTGAAATTAAATGAAACAGAGAAGCGGCCAATTAGCATCTCAAATATCCCAATAAAAATTACCCAAGTATCCAAGTATCAATAACTTGCATAGTGAGTAATTTAGCAATATATCTCATCCTGATTATCTCGTTCTAATCAACTTTATCCTTTAAATAAAAAAAATGTACCTACTATCAGTGATCTAAAATTGGCACAATGATAATGCTATCCAAAAATCACTTATTTAAGAAAATAATTCTTACTCTCATCATTTTTCCAATTTGTGCAATATTTATTAAAAAACTGACATAAGGAAACAGAGAAAATTATCTTAGCAAGGAAGAATATTGCTTGATTTTAAAAGTAACACAAATTTTCGGATAAAAAAAAAATGAAAGGTAAAGCAATTTTTCTTGACTCTCTTCTTGCAATCATTGTGCATCTATTCTTTCAAAAATAAAAATATTGAGAAGATTATTTGTAAGATAAAATATCTTAAGAAATTTCAATTAAGATTAGCATTTATATTAGCAAATTATTGGAAAAAGAATTCTTGTTTTGCTAGTAGTTGAATGATCTTTTCAATGTAAGAATGATTTTAACTATTACGTCAAAAACTTTTCAAATAGAATATTTGACAATATACTTTTCAATTTGCTTCTTAAAAATTATTTTCATTTTTTAAATTGGCTAAAAAAAAAAAAAAAAAAAGAACACGGTAGTTGTGTTTAGGTAAGAATTGTAAATATTATTGATATTTGATAAAATAATGGCAAAATATTAATGAAACTTTAGAGCTTAAACGGACAATTTAAGATGAATGCTGTAAGATCGAGTAATTTATATTGAAAAATATGATGACTTTATGTTGTATAAAAAAGATGATATGGTCCCCATGTGGCGTTAGTGCTGCTGTGCCTCTGTATGTATTTATTCAATCAATGCAAGTGGTTTTAGGCAATATGAAGCGAAATAAATAAATTGAATGGTTCAGACTGGTGGTGGTGATGGTGCCCATTGAACCGAATAGTATCAATTCATATACCTGTCTTCGGATCGAAACTTAAAAATGTCTATTCGACAGAGATTTTTCGCATGACAATTTATGAACGAATTAACCGATGTTTTCTTTGCTTAAAATTACGGTACTTAAAGCTATTACTTAAAAATAAAACCAATTAGCTTCTTGATATGTGAAATTTTTAACAGCTAAAATTTATGAATATCTTTTCCCGCTATCTTCTTACATTGTATACGATAACTACTAAAGAATAACAAAGTTTTTTAATGTCATTAACCCCCTGTTATTATTAATACAACCACTGCTGTTGCCATGATGTATTATCTTTTTTTTTTTTACATTACTGATGAGAGAAATTGGCCGATATGCTCTCGATGTCTCCACACAGTCTAATTTATCGAGGAAAGCGTAACATCTAGTGTTTTTTTTTTTTTTTTTTTTTTTACCATCTTTTTCTAAAGATCGGTGTTAGCTTACCGGTTACATCAAAAGTCGCTCTAGAAGCTGCCGCTATGTCGGGCTAAAAAGACGATTTTCCAAATCAAAAAAAAAAATTTGCAAAGCAACCATTTCTTTTGCTTTGTGATTTTGATGTGAAGAATCCTGTAAGCAATGCCGATAATAATACAGAAACATAACATTCCTTTAAAAAGCCATAAATCTCAATTTATCCATTTTTTAATCAAAAATTTTTGCCAATTTTTATGATGCTATGATTGAAGTGAAAACTACAAACTTGATAACTGAGTAGCAATATTATTTTTCTTGTATTCTTAAAGATTTCAAAAATATTCCCATTTAATCATAATTCAAACTTAGTTATCTAAACAGGTAAATCATTTCTGAGAAGGTATATTCAGAAGTTTCAAATGACATTGATTGCTTGAAAACAAAAAATGAATTATGCTCGTAAAATTGGAGAAGTGAAAAGTAATTTGAAAAAGTTTGATTTCATTACAACATCCGAGGAAAAAAATTATAATTACATTACTTCCTCACACTCCTTTTTTTTTTTACTTTTATCAAACTTATCAATAAATAATGTGTTTGATTAAAGATTCAAAAATTTTTTACACAATCAACAAAAGCACTTAAACATTAAAGAAGGCAGAAAAAAAGCTGATACTTGTTTAAAAAATTACAATTAGAAGAATTTTCTTTTAACAAACTTAATGCTAATAATTTAATTTCGATGTCTTTCCTAGCTGATGATGTTTCATTAATATGACCTTGTGAAACTTTTCAACGAAACTTTCATAATTATAGAATTGAAATTTTCCAATGAATAAATACGACATCGAGAGAGAAAGTCAGAATATATTAAAACTTCATGTTTTAAGCAAATCTAGGATAGACCATTTATTGGTAAAGACTAGTTTATCCTAAGCAGCAATAACTTAACAATGAACTGAAACGAATAGGATATTCTTTATCACTCTAGAAATTTAATAATATAGCAAAAACATGATGCAATAAGTGACTATCAAATGAATTTTGCTGATCATAAAAGATTTTATTCGAATTTTTGACAGATAAATAAAATTTGTGACAAAATAGCTCAAAAATTAATTGTTATTTGTATAAATCATATTAAGTAATTAAATATTTGCAAAAATGATTATCACTTAGTGATCAGTGATCATTTTAAGATAAACTTTTACTAATCGTTATCTTTTCTAAAATATGAATCCATTTTTGACCACTTTCTTTTTTTTAAACTTTTCTTTTTCTTGAAGTAATTTTTACTCATTTCTAAATAAAAAAATACTTTTCAAATGTGTTATTTTCCTGGAAAATTTCACATTTCTCTCTAAAGTAATGTTGTGGTTTTTCTTTTTTTTTTTTCTGTAAAATTCCACAATTTGAATCACAACAAAAAGACATTAACATTATGCTGGCTTGGAAATTGAGTGGTAGAAGAAGAAGAAGAAGAAGAAGGAGGAGGAAGAGGTGGAGTGAAGGGAAGCAACTTTATAGCCAACCACCTAATCGCCGTATGTAATCTATTATTTTCAACTATTGACATAATATGGCAAAATGGTAGGACGAGAACGAAATAACGAATGGAAAGGATACAGAAAAAAGGATAATTGTAGGTACAATAACACCCACCAATTCTCATGCTTTTTTTTTTTTTTTTTCTTTTTTTTTTTAAAAAAAAGAAGAAGGCTTCTCTTCATTGATATTATATAAATATGAAGGATAGAGATTGATAAAACCCTGGAAGAAAACATTCTTTTCTCACATTATATTTTCACCAAAAGCATTTTTAAGTGCCTGTTGATCAAGGAAAGGCAAAAGGCAAAAAGGGTTCGCGTTCGTTCATTCATTCTGTTTGGTAATCGAAATGAAAAAATATGAAATCACACTTATATCATTTCGTTTTAGACATAACAAAACTAAATACATTATTCTCATTACTCATATAAAAACAATACAAACAATAACAACAACAACAATATTCAATGTAGATAATTTTCTGGAATAATAAATATACTTGATCAATTTACACACTGATTTTTCTTCTCTAAACAACTCATAACCTACCGTATTCTTATTTTAATCTGAACAACAATAATAATGATAACAATAACAATAACAACAACAACAACAACAACCACAACCACAACCACAACTGTTCCAATAATTCTTCTTCATCACACCTATACTGTGTGCGAATTATGAAGATAAAAAAGTTATTTGAGAAAATCTGCTTTTGAAAAAAAAAAAAAAAAAAGAACCAGATGATGATGATGATCAGAATGCGAACGCTAATAAAAATTTAGTAAAGTGAAAGAGAAGAATAATCCCTAATAAAAATTTTGTAAAGTGAAAATAAATAAGCAAATAAAAATGAAAATGAAATATATTTTTCAAATAAAATTGAAAAATCTTTTGTACAAACATAATCTCAAATTTTTCCATCCCTCTCTTCTCTCTCTTTCCTCCTATAATGATAGTATTATCAACATTAACAGTATCAATAACAACAACAACAATATGTGTGTGTGTGTTACACCCCTTTTAATAATTCGTTAAATAGTTAAATATTTTACTGCTTAAGCATCTAGAAAAGTAAGATAACGTAAATTATAGAAGAGTACTACTCCTTCTTATCAGTAATTTAAATTAGAAATATATAGAAATGGCTAAGCTTTATTATTATTATGGCAATAGCTAAATACAAGCAGCAATCCATCCGTAAGTTCCGAATCCACGGTAAGTCTAAAATCCAAATAAGTCCAGAAGGTAAGTGCAGGTATTCCGTAAATACAATATAGTTGAAATAATTAAGATAACTATAATGATACTTCCTCCTACATCCTATATTCAAGAGAATTATCAATGATTTCCATTGTTATCAATATGTCCAAAGAAATCAAAATCTTAATTTATCATGTTTATTAGAAAAGATAATGAAGAGAAAGTGAGAAATGCTTGCTTGTAGTTAAAAGCTATCATTGATTCTTCATTTTTAACTAATAAAATTTACTTAAAAAAAAATCATGCAATGCAATGTTAGCACAATACGTTTTTAGATAGCACCTGAAATGGTAACTGAAAAGATTTAAGAAATTTTTAAAATGACCACAGTTCTTTAAAGTAAATTTAAATCATAAATAACTGAAGTTATATATTAAATGTAGCGCAAAATTTTAAATCTTTTCGACTTTTTTTTTTCCTTTTTCAAAATCTTTACGCAACAAATTTCATTCACTAATATCCAATCAGTGTAGAAAGATAAAATTATATTCTCTCGCTTTTTTCTAACAATTATATCGGCATTCTTTCATTGGAAATAGAAGCACTGGGAAATCTCGATCGTCCTGTTTAGGATCATCTCGTAGTGATCATGTATAAGTAACGCCTAATATACTTTTACTAATGAAATAAAAAATAATATGATAGGTTCAATTTTGTTAGAACATTTTGAAATGTTTATTTTTGAAAATGTAAATTTTGCGTAAAATTTATTGAAAGTTCAGTAGTGAAATAAAGTTGAAGGATACAACAAGAAGGGTTAAAATTTTTGTTGAAGGATAAAATTTGAGGAAAAAACGTATGCATTTGAATTCTATTCAATGTAATACGATAAACATGTCTTCTACAAAATGCTTCACCACAATATCAATTATCTGCAATTGTTCTCTACATTCGGCTGTTTAAAATTTCATATTTCCATAAACTATATCCATTCAATATGAAGACACTAAAATTTGATTATTAAATTATGCGTTGCAAAATGAATATAAATTTATGGCTGCAATTAAGATGACATCTTATTTACCCGAAGCAAAATTTTGAATAAAATCAAAGCAAACTTTATAATTTAGCATTCTTAAAGTTATGTACTACTACATACATTTCTTGTCTTAAATATTTTGTATAGATTAAACAAATCAAATTCCAATTAAGAAAGTGTAATAGTTTATCATAATGGTTTAAACACTACACTTACAGTAATCTAATTCATTCTAACGATTCGCGCATATATGCAAATCAGCAAAGTCTTTTCTCTTCATAAACTTTATAAAAAAAAAAAAAAACTTTACCAATCACAATAAGAAATTGAAAACGTTATTTAGTAAATATGTGAAAAATTTAAATTTCGAAATCCTTTATCAAATAGAAGTGAGTAAACAAACAGGAAACTAATAACGCTTTATTATATAACGTTAGTGATTAATCATTTTCTTATCAGTTGTACTTTATGATTCAACAACTCATTATTGGACAAAAAAAAAAGAAAGCTCAATTATCATCTATTGACTCTTTTCCATTTCCATATTTGCAATATTCTTTGCCAATTTGAAAAATTCAAATATTTTTCAATCAAATATTTTAATAGATATTTATTTGACAAAAAAAAAAAAAGTAAAATAAAATAAATCTATATATTAGCGCGCATTTAATAGAACTTTAGGTTTTTTTAATTTAAGTCTTTTTTTTTTTTTTTTTTTGGATGAACAAAAGTTTATCCGTAAAAACATAGAATAAAAAAAAAAAAAAAAAGTTGGACAATATTTGTTGAAAATTTCTAAATTATAATTCATTGTTCTATAGAATGTATTGTAGCAATAACTAGCAATGAAATTAAAAATTTCAGATACCACATTGCACAAAAAGTTTTTTCTTTATCGAGTTTGAATTATTTAATTACTTTTAGTAAAAATAGAGATGAAGTAATCAAGAAATTAGCAAAGTTAATTTCTGTAGCAAATATTTTCAGTTAAATAAAAAAATTGAAGTTTAAATAAAAGAAAGCTTACTAGTAATGAAGTTGCAATGCGGACAGCAATACGCAGCTTCATTCATATTAAAATTTTCTGTTGCGCACTCCTTGGTTTCATCCTCGTCCAATGCTCCTGAAAAATAAATTACAAATTTTGCAGTGTTAGTTAGTTGTTTCAAATTATCAATAAAATATCAGCTGAAAAAAAATTGATTCATTTCATGAAAATATCACCTTTTAGCTCAATGCTAAATTCAAACATACTAAATTTCGATATTACTTTTTACAACTTTTTTTTTTAAGCTTTCCCAAATTTGCCTAACCAAATTCTTTTGCTAGCTTCAATATGCTATGCTACTGATTGGAATAATATCATCATATGGAAAAAAAAATATTTTGACTAATCAAATAAGTTTATAGGGGGGGAAAAGCTGTGTCTGGCTAAGGCATTTAAAATTAGTTTTAAGAAAACTCAGAAAAGGACCAGAAAAAAAATGGAAAAAAAAGGTCGAGAAAGAAATTTCTTCGTGATAACTAATGGTCGAGAGAGTATGGCTATCAAAGAGAGGGTTAAACGTAAAATATGAAATGCACAGTTCTGGGAAAAAGCTAACGAATGACAATGAAAAACTTTTGTTGATAATGCTCCGATGATGCTCGAAAAGAGTGAATTGTTTTTTATAGGATGATAGTTGGAATGCAAAAGGATCACCGTCAAAAGTAATCATAACGATAACAATGATAATTAATTACTTATGATTAATATTTTATTACAGAGTAGTAGTGATCATACTAATTGATAAAGGAGATAATTGCTAAAGGATATTGAGGAAAATCAAGAAAAAAAAAAAAATGAAAAATTAACTTTCATCTCTCAACTAAATAATTTACCTGTTCCTAAATTAATGACAATCTTTAATTATAAAAGAAATGAAGTTTTGCATTGCAATACATTTTATCGCCCCTATATTTTTGTTTAATCTTTTAGATTTCAAAGTTTTATTGAAAATTTCCACTCACATATAAAAGTATTAAATTTTGGATACCATATGAATAGGCAACACCTGTTAATATTGATAACCTTTTTTCTTATTGCTCACAGCTTTTTTTTTTTTTTCTCCACTAATTCATACTTATATTTTTCACTTCATTTCTTCATCTTTTTGCCTTGCTTCTTTCCAGATTTCTCTAATAACAATAACTCTTTGTCAATTCAATCTATACCCAAATGGCGCCAAATATCTCTTTTCCTTAAATATATATTTTGGTTGAACTAAAAATTTTATATTGATTCTACTTTTTCTACTATGATATTACTAATTTCATATCATGGAAAATCAACGACAACTATTGAAGAGGAAGAGATAAGTTGGAACTGAGAGTTCTTTTATGATACGATAAATGCGCAATTGTCACTATTACTTCTAGAATCTATTATCTTCATGATTAATAATATATATACAAAACATTGTTTTTGTATAGAAATATTCTAAGCAATAAATGTGGTGCAAATTTTGTAAACTGAATAACTATCTTCTTCGATACAACAACAATTCATAGAAAATAATGTCGTACAACAACATTTGCACAAATTATAAATAAAAGGAAAAATTTTAATATTTTTTGATAACGATAATAATTATACAAAAGTAGAATTATGAGTAAAATAGAATTAGATTGTTTTGATACATACTTCTTACATAATTAACTAATTATTTGTAGCCGTAGATAATGGTATTATCTATAGTCTACTGTCTATAGTCTTAATCATGCACTTGTAAAGTTTTTTTACAAAATTGTAGATTATCAGCTTCATATGATAGATAACGATAACATATACTCTACAAGTTGAACTGAAATAATTGATGCATCTATAACTTTGAACTGAAATAATTGATGCATCTATAACTTTGTAAAAGTTTACAAGTGCATGCAATCAAATTTATAACAGTACTAATGATACAGTTCCTACAATTACAGTGATTTGTTATGGTAATTATCAATGTAAAGAATAATTTTGCTTGTTGAATCATCGAAATATTTTTTGACATCTATAAATAATCTGAAATTGGTAAAAATATAATGCTATATTGACATATTTAGGTGTGAATGAACAACGTTACATTTATCAAATCGTATGTACGTACGTTCTTTTCAATGTATCATGCAAATTTTATAGAAGTAAATTATCATAAATTAAATTATCATTTAAATTAGAAGTAAATAATCATTTTTGTTCTTTTTAACACTTCAAGTGCTACATATTTATTCATGCTTATCAAACATTTATCATCAAATGTTTCATAAAGTATTTAAAAGAAAATTTATGACAAAGATTGTTGGTGGTAGTCAGAAATGAAGTGAAGTGAAAGTGAAAGTGAAAATGAAAATGAAAGTGAAAGTGAAAGTGAAAGTGAAATATACTCGTAGAATTAATGGATGAAAGAAAGAGAGAGAAAAAAAGAAAATGGTTAAGTTAAAAAGTTAGGAATAAAAATTAGTAAAGTATTTATTTATGCTTTTTCTCTCTCTCTTTCTCTTTAAGCGATGACTTTTAAGGGGTGACAATTGAAGTGATAGGACCAATGGCTATATATGCATAGCTCCTTAAAATAATAAAGACAAGTGCCTGAAAAAAAAAAAGGCATTGCAAATCACAATTTTTTAAATGTTTGCATATTTGTGTGAAATATATATATGTGAATGAGAAATGGAAATAAAATGGGTATTGCATGAAGGGTCGATCGGTTTCGTCGGTTCTTCTTCTTCTTCTATTTCGTTCATCAGTTGAAGTGCTAGAAATGAACACAGGAAAAAGGAATGGATAGGCATAAGAAGTGCTTTGCTTTTGCTTTTGCTTTCAAGGGAAATTCCTTTTTTTTTCTCTTTTTTTTTTTTTTTTACATTTTCATGTCATTTGGGAAAAGTCAAATGAGAAGATTTCTGGCAGCAGCTTCATGTCTCTCAACTAATTGGCAAATGTAAATTTTGTGCGCACATCCGCCGCCGTTACCCAATATGACATCGAAAAAAAACGACAACGACAACGACAACGACGACGACGATGAGAAGGAGGAAAAGAAAGAGGGAAAAGAAAAGAGGAAAATTGGAGGAAAAAGAGGAGAAGGAAAAGGATTAAAATAGCAGTAAATGCTGGAAGAAAAAAAAAAGAAGTCGTCCTTGAGAAAATTTTGAAAAAAAAAAAAAAGGACGTAAGACTGATGAGTTCAGAGTTAAATGGAGAATTATAATATTGGTGGTAGTACTTTGCTACTAGAAAAGCATTTTATATTGCATCGTTCTCAGGATAGCGGGCGGTGGTTTCTATAGACACAAATGATATAGCATTTCAAAAAAAAAAAAAAAAAAAAAAAATGAGTCCTTAAAATTGACTGATAGCTTTAACAACTAAATTGAGCAAAAGCTAAAACACATTTAAA